>JAOWBW010002050.1:0-113348 GCA_026119855.1 Campanula takesimana
TTTCTCGACATGTAAGGGACGAAGAAATTTTGAATTATCAGCTATCACATGAATATAGTTAGAGATATACTTGGAGTAGAGCACGAATGGTCAGGATTGAAAGATGGAGGACAGTGAGATTTCCCTTTGGGAGGGGGAAGGGAAATAGGATGGCTAAGAATTCCATCCTATTTTTGCTATTTCTCGTCCTCAAAGAAACGTAGGAGAGTGGAAGGAAGATATAACTAAATCATAGACAACTGAACTACTACTAAGCTACATAGTCCAATATCCGAACTCACTAATTAAAACATTAGATACTAACCCAAAATGAACAAGAGGACTGGTTTGACAACTAGGCTACCAACCCCAGCTCGAATCTTCATTAATTTGTGGTGTGTAAGATATCTTTCTCACCACATGTAGTTTTTATATAGGTAAAACATTTAATTCCTCTAAATAAACCACTATTACTAAAATAGGTACATTCGAATTTTCATCTACTATATGATCCGTATCAGTCACATGATCAAACGCAGGACAAGGTCTATTTCACACTTTAAATAATAAGTCACTTATGTTTCCTCTACACTCAAGCTTCAAAACCCCATCGGTAACTTGAAGATCCACCATGTAACTGTGGGGCGATAATGTGACAATTTCCAAGTATTTCCCAATCCCTGGCATAACAATGAGATAGACGCGAAGCACTATACTAAATTGATTGATGATCAAAAGAAAAGACAGAGAAGTAACTGAGGCTACTAAAGGACTTAAGGATACAAATCCTAACAGACACAAGTCTACTTCCTTGCTTCCATGATTGGAAGCAATTGACCTTCCAATCAGAGAGATGGTGCGTGATTGGTTATCACGGCCAAAGAAGAATTTGACTCGATGATGGTAAACCAGATGTAACTAGTTCCAACATGAGAGATTTTCACTCAAAACTGTTTTTTTACATCCACACAGTTACTAAATAACAGTTAATCATAACGCAACAAACCTTTTTTTTTTTTAACTCAACAATACTAGGTCTCCAAAAGAAAGCCAGAACATAATGCAAGCAGATACTTACAGATGAGCTTTCCATCCACCGTCAAAAGCAAAATCCACAGGCTCATAACCCCTGCAGTCAAATAGCATTATTGGGGCATATTTCCCCGACTCTGCAAGCTCCTGCGTGAGTGGACGGCCTCTGCCAGTGATCATAGTTACAGATCCTTCCCTTCTACAAAACTACACTGAAATGGAAGAAAAGTACGCTCAAATGCCAAGAAACAAGATCTAACTTCCAGAATAAGCAAAGACGTGACAAATTGGATTTCAAAAATGATCCTCCGTCCCGGTTTAAGGTTCTCAGTTTGACTTTGCATGTTTATTAAGAAACTAATGAAAAACCAATGAAAATGGGTCAACAAAAGCAGGGAACTAAGGATATAATTGTCCAAAACAATCATAAAGCAAGTGGGTGAAAAATAAGTTAGGTAAGTAACAGTGTTTTTTGTAATTAAATGAACTTTACGAGGACAAGATCGTCCAAAACACTATTCATACTTTGTCATTCATGGAATAAAACAACTACGAACCTTAAACTGGGATAGACAAAAACGGAAAGTAGGAACCTTAAACTGGGACGAAGTGAGTAATATAAAACGAAGACATGAGAAATCAACATTATCGCGTTATCAACCTCACCTTTTGAAGAAGATTAGTAGTACCCTTTGTGATGGGAACTGATTCATTCAAGCTCACACAAGTCTCCTTCTCAGTCACCTCCCCACAATTCTCACACTTCAACTACAGAACAAGAAGTTACATAAATTAAGCACAAGCATTAAGATGTCCGCCAGCAGAATATCCTAGACTTCAAGATATATTTATTTTATTAGAAACTAGATAACCAGAAAATTTAGTCGCAGAACAAAATTACAAGGACGCTAATAAACCAGCAAAAAAGCAACTTATCAGACTTCAAATAAAAGGACAAAAGCTAGTAGTTCACATACTAATTACAATAAAGCATACTCTTGTGAGTCGGTTGATACGAAAAATATGCCTCTCAAAATAACAATCATGATTCAAACTTAATAAAAATGGGAAAGGAAAAATTTCCCAAAAGTCCTATAAACAAAAGGTATTTGTAATAAGGACAAACATTTTAATTTATTTTTAAAAAGTCTATAAATTGAGATTTTATTGCTCAAAAGCCCACATTAATTATGTAAACCCGAAAATACCCTCCCCACCCAAACCCTAAATACGCTGAACCCAACCTCATACCTTCCCTCTTCCCCGGCGAAGTCGCATCTCTCAACCGTCTCCCTCTCCTCCGGCGCCGGCGACGGTGCCTTACCTCTCCCCTCCCATTCCCGTCTTTCCTCTCCCAGCACACAGACATCCAATTTGTGAAATACCTATAAACAAGAACCCAATTGAAGAAATTGAAAAGGTTTCAAACCCTAGATTTCAATTTTGTCAAAGAGGTAAAAGAATATGAAGAAGCAATTCGGAATTGAAATGCAAAAAAACAGAGGATTATGAGAATTTAAAAAATGAGACTGCTGAAATTGAAACAGTTCAAATGGAAGTTTTACAAAAACCCAATTAAATAAAAAAAAAAACTTCAATACCCAGATAAGAATTCCGTCAGCTAGTCCAAAAAAAAAAAAAAAGAAACCAAGACTCAAATATTAAATCTGGGTTTGATTTTTCAACAAGGAAAAAGCAAGAAAACTTGAAATGTGAATAGACCCATCTCATATATATGAAGAAAACTGGAAAGAAAAAAATGATTTGGTGAGAGCGAGCGAGCGGCCGAAACTCAAGAACAGAAAAAGGGAGAGAATCCAAGTTTGCTAGTTGAATTTGTTCTTTGTTGTTGTTGTTGGAAGAAGGTCTGTAGAAGCAGGTGAAAAAGGAGAGGGACTTTGTGGGGGGTGTGATTTTGAGAATGAAAATGGAGGAGAGGTTTTTTTTTTTTTTTCAACTTCCCGTTGCTTCCACTCTAACCAACCTCCGCCCCCTGTTTCTTCCACTAACTTCCACTACTTCACTTGGCTCCCCCCCTTTCTCTACTCTACCATTTAGCACTTGTGGGTTTTATTATTACTCCCTCCGTCCCGGACTAAGGTTTCTTAGTTTAACTTTACACGGAGATTAAGAAAAAATAAATGTTGTGAGTATGAAAAGTGAAGTAGGAGAAAGTAGGAGAGAAAGTGGGTAAAAAGTTTTTTGTTGTGAGAATGACAAGTGGGTCCCATTGTCCATTTTAGATAATAAAGTAACTAAGAACCTTAGTTTGGGACAAACCAAAAAAGAAAGTAAGAACCTTAGTCTGGGACGGAGGGAGTATTTTTTTATAGGTCTGAGACATGACTCAGTGTTTTGACAGGACTGTGACGTTTATCTCAGTATTTTTGTAAGTCTGCGATATGTCTCTCAGTGTTTTATAGGTCTACGATATGTCTCTCAGTGTTTTTATAGGTCTGCAACATGAATGTCAGTATTTTTATAAGTATGTGACATGTCTCTCAATATTTTTATAAGTCTGCCGCTATGTGATATGGCTCTCAGTGTTTTTATAGGTATGTGCATGGCTCAGTGTTTTTTATAGGTCTTCGACATGCCTTTCAGTGTTTCTACAGGTCTGAGATATGTTTATTAGTGTTTTTATAGGTCTGTGATATGGCTCTCAGTGTTTTTTATAGGTCTTTGATATGGCTCTCAGTATTTTTATAGGTCTCTTACATGGGTCTCAATGTTTTGATAGGCTGTGACATGACTCTCAGTGCTTTTATAGGTTTGTGATATGGCTCTCAGTATTTTTATAGGTCTTTGATATGGCTCTCAGTGTTTTTATAGGTATGTGATATGGCTCTCGGTATTTTTATAGGTCTCTGACATGGGTCTCAATGTTTTGATAGGTCTGTGGCATGACTCTCAGTGTTTTTATAGGTATGTGAAATGGCTCTCAATGTATTTATAGGTATGTGACATATCTCTCAGTGTTATTATAGGTCTAAGACATGACTCTCAGTGTTTTTATAGGTCAGTGACATACCTCTCATTGTTTTTATAGGTCTGTGATATGGCTCTCAGTATTTTTATAGGTCTCTGACATGGGTCTCAATGTTTTGATAGGTCTGTGACATGACTCTCAGTGTTTTTATAGGTCTGTGATATGGCTCTCAGTGTTTTTATAGGTCTGTGATATGGCTCTCAGTGTTTTTATAGGTATGTGATATGGCTCTCAGTATTTTTATAGGTCTCTAACATGGGTCTCAATGTTTTGATAGGTCTGTGACATGACTCTCAGTGTTTTTATTGGTCTGCGACATGGCTCTCATTGTTTTTATGGATATGTGACATGTCTCTCAGTATTTCTATAGGTATATGACGTGGTTCTAAGTGTTTCTATAGATCTGAGATACGTTTCTCAGTGTTTTTATAGGCTTGAGACACTTGTCTCAGTGTTTTTATAGGTTTGTGACATGGCTCTCAGTGTTTTTATAGGTATGTGACACGTCTCTCAGGGTTTTTATAGGTCTGAGACATGACTCTCGGTGTTTTTATGTCTTTGACATGTATCTCAGTGTTTTTATAGGTCTGCGACATGGCTCTCAGTGTTTTTATAGGTATGGGACATGTCTCTCAGTGTTTTATAGGTCTGCGACATATCTCTTAGTGTTTTTATAGGTCTACGACATGACTCTTAGTGTTTTTATAAGTATGAGACATGTCTCTCAGTGTTTTTAAAGGTCTGCGACATGTCTCTCAGTGTTTTTATAGGTCTACGACATGATTGACAGTGTTTTTATAGGTATGTAGCATGACTCTTAGTGTTTTTATAGGCATGAGACATGTCTCTCACTGTTTTTTATAGGTTTGTGACATGACTCTCAGTGTTTTTATGGGTTTGGGACATTGGTCTCAGTGTTTTTATAGGTATGTGATATATTTCTAAGTGTTTTTATGGGTATGTGATATGGTTCTAAGTGTTTTTGTAGGTATGTGATATGGTTCTAAGTGTTTTATTGGTATGTGATATGGTTCTGAGTGTTTTTATAGGTCTGTAATATGGTTCCGAGTGTTTTTATAGGTATGTGATATGATTCTAAGTGTTTTTATTGGTATGTGATATGGTTCTAAGTGTTTTTATAGTCTGTGATATGTCTCTAATTGTTTTTATAAGTATGTGATATGGCTCTCAATGTTTTTATAGGTCTATGGTATGACTTTCAGTGTTTTTATAGGTCTACGGTATGACTTTCAGTGTTTTTTATAGGTCTGAGGCATGACTCTCCGTGTTTCTATGAGTCTGAGGCATGAATCTCAGAGCGGGATGAAAATATGACCTGAAAATATGGCCTGGAAAGGGGGAGCACCCTTATAAGGGGTAGTTAGGGGTATTCTTGGCTATTTTTGTCCCTTGGGTTTTTGAGCAATTAGAAAAATATTGTGTCTTCTTTAGAAATAAAAGTTAGAATGAAGGGCTTTTAAGAAAATGTCCCAATGGGAAATCACCATTAGCTATGTTTCAGCTACAACACTCTATCGTTGTTGTGTTTTTTTTTTCCCTTCGTTTCTCAGGTGTTCCAGGCTTCTCTTAAGACTTCAAGAGTGAAGCAAGGACCTCCTATCCATGGTTGCATACCAAAATTCATTACTGATATGATATACTTATAACCACCTTCAATCAATATGAGAAACTAATAGAAGGGGAAAAACATGACTTTTGGTTAAAAAAAAAAATGGAACGAAGAACGGTAACAGTACCACAAACTGGACTAAACTTCAATAAAACTGACAGTAAGATGTGTAAGAATCCGGACTGCAAAATATAAGGTGAAGTGGGTAAAATTCACAAAAAAATTAACCTTACTCCTGATACAGCTATACCAAAGACACGCACACAAAAATAACTAAAACATAATGATGAACTAATGCAGCAGAAAAAGCACCAGTCACCGTATCAATGGAGGGACGAAGTACACAAACATATGAAGATGTCAATTTGAGGTACAAACAGCTTTGAGATATACATCCTCCGTCCGAGCAGATGCGAGACTGCCTAAAATGGAAATGTTTTAATTTTTTTATATTCATCATTTAACCCCACTCATTCTCTCTCTTCATATTCCACCACTCAATTTATTCAACCAACACTACTATTTACCCCACTCATTCTCTCTCTTCATTTCTACCTCACATATATTACCTTTTCTTAATTATTGTGCTCATTCCTCTAGTCCTACTTGTGCTGGGACGGAAGGAGTATATGCAAAGTATGAACCAATTCTAGGCATTATCAATTTTTACATGAATTCCACGTTAAAAAGAAGCCAAATACAAAGGAATATCAAAATAATAGTAGTACACTTAAGGTGAAAATACTAAAACGTACTCCCTGTGCTGGAGAGTCAATTTTCCCGAAGAAAAATAAATATGTTTTACTGGAAGAATGCGTTCTCTAAATTTAACCATACATGCTGTGGTTTTCTAACTATTGGAAATAAGTTATGAAAGGGAAATCATGATTCATTAAATGTACTGTTGTTAAAAAGGATGAGGGATTACATGTTGACTGTTATCCTAAATACACAAATTCAGCTCCTCAAGTAGATAAGATAAATAATTATACATGATCCTCAAAAAGACACGCACACAATTCAACTTTCTAAATCAGTTTGACCATTTCTTGGATCCATAACACCAATTAAACTTAGCCTTTGCCCCAATTACTTGGGGGGGGGGGGGGGGTCAGCTACATGAATCCTCTTCCATCGTATGGTTTTGTCCGACGGAAGGTCATCACACAAGTCATGCTTCTTCATATCCTTCTATATTATGTATGTCCGTATTAATTTTACTCTCCCCCCCTCAGTCTGGTAGTTAAATTAATGCAATCAATAATGTATCAGATTTACAGAATAAAACTACTCTTCTCCCTCCGTCCCAAAACAATACGCCTGCTATGACTTTCTGAATAATCTGAACAAACTGTACTACCTAGAACAAAAGTAAATGCACAAAATAGTGATTGGATATCAGTTTAGGTTCACGTCTCCAACATAGAAAGTGGACTTAATTTTAGGTTTTCATACTTTGAAACCGAATGATCCTGAAAATTAACATCATAAACTACTATTATGAATCCCTAGCATTATAATAATGAAGAAAGTAGATAAATCTCAAAAATGTAAAAATCAAGTTCATTCACGGAACTGGAGGATTGAATTCATCGCGGGACACAGCTGATAAATTAAGTCAATACACGAACAAATTAAGAACTCGAGAAAAGAAAATTAAACACAGAATTTGAGAGAATCGAACTAGCAATTGTTATTATATCGAGTGTTAATTGAAGAAGACCTTGAAATAGTAGGTGAAGTTAGGATCGTCGCAGCCGCCTTCCGGTTGGAGATCGGTCAGGTTTTCCAGCTCCGCCGTGATCATCAGCATGTAGTTCACCATCTTCGACTCTTTACTTCACCTTCTCCTCCCTCTTTTTTTTTTTTTTTCTCTCTCTCTCTCTCTCTCTCGTCTCAACTTTGTTTCTCTAGTATTGGGTTCGCCCTTTTTTAAGGGATAAAATGATTCCTGGCATAAATTTATACTCCTGCATTCTTAATTTTATTTTATTTTTTTGTTTAAGCGGGCATTTTTGAGGAGGTTTAAGTCTCTTTTTTTAGGTCTCTGAGTTCGATACCCCTCTGGCTAGGATTGTATTAGGTGGTTTAGGATAAAAAAAAAAAAAAAAAAAAAAAAAAAGAGAGAAAGCGTAATTTGCTTACCTAAAATAAATAAATTATTATTTAAACATTTTTATATTTTGACAAAATAAGTACAAAAAAAAATTAATTAGAAAAATGAATTTTCTAAATTTAGAACCATAAATTCTTATTTAAATACCAAATTAAAAATTTTATTTTAATTATTTTACTTAAAAATCTAACTTGAACTAAAAATCTTATGTTTTGACAAAATAAGTACTTCATACTCCCTCTGTCCCGGATCCATGTGCACAAATTTCATTTGAGGTGGTCTCTTGTGAGTAGGGGTGTAAGTGGTTCGATTCAAACCGCGGTTTGAGACCGAACCAAACCAAACCATGCGGTTTGGTTTGGTTTTTCAAGCATCAATGGTTCGGTTCAGTCTCAAATATTGGCAAACTACATGGTTCGGTTTGGTTTGTGGTTTGACCTTCCCAGACCAAACCAAACCAAACCGCGGTTTGAGACCGCGAGACCGAACCACCAAGCCGAACCGCCAGACCAAAACTACATTACATAAACTAATCCTAATCCCAGTTTCACATCTTATTTAATTTTTTTGTATATTTATTAAAACTTATTACTAGATCATTACATATACTAAACCTAACTCCCATTTTGTATTTTATTTAATATTAATTTCACCGTTTGTTATCTTCATTGCGATTTGCGATACATAAATTACCAATTTATCTCCACGGTCTATATTATAATGTTTTTTTTTCCTTCGGCCTCTCTCTTCGTCTAGTCTATCTCTTCATCTGACTTTCCTCTTCAAGATCCACATCTTTCGCACTTCCTCCGTGATCACGAAAAATTAAAACAAATGTAATAATGAGTTTGGTTTGAATCGTGATTTGAACGTAGTCTAAACCATGGTTTGAAACCGCGGTTTGAACCACGTAATTAAACCGCGGTTTGAACCAAACCGAACAAAACCATAGCGGTTTGGTTAGGTTTGGTTTGAAAATTTTCATTGTTCGGTTCGGTTTGAAATTTTCACAAACCGATGACTAGTGGTTCGGTCCGTAAATACCCCCAAACCGAACCAAACCATTTACACCCCTACTTGTGAGAACACATAGATCCATCTCATAAAAGAGACGGGTCATTCTCCGCGAAGCGTAGGATCCCAACCCATGCTCCACTCAAAATCTGCAACGTGGCATCGACTCATTGGTCCATTTTTTTTTGTTTTTTTCCCCAAAAAAAAAAAACCGTTTTTTTTTACTGTTTTTTCCGTTTGCCAAAAGTAATACTCAGTACAACTAAATGTAACAACTGTGTTACTTATAAAGTAACATTGTTTATAAGTAAACGTAACACCAGTTTTACAAAAAAAAAAAAAAAAAAAAAAAAAACTCATTTTAATCATCTTCAACTGTAATACTAACTATAAATACGTGTAACACTAACAATAACTAAATGTAATTATCGTTATACTGAAATGTAATAGTGTTTTTCAGAATATTTTTTATTATTTTGAGTATTTTGATTTTATTTTTAAAAGAAAGTAACATTTGGAAAATAACTTCTATACATGAATGTAATTATTTGTAAAAGTAAATGTAACACTTTAGTAGATGAAATTGTAACAGATTTCTATAGATAATGTAATACTTTTACATGTATCATGATAAATTGAACCCATTGTAACTTATTATTTGAAAACATATAGATATACTATTATACAAGCAAACATAATTGTTTTACAATGTATTATACAAGTAAAATGTAACATTCGTTTATAAAAATTGTTACTTTCTTATTTTTACAATGTTACTAACACAAGTGTTTTTAGTTCTAAAGTGTAAATAGTTGAATTATTTTTTTTATATACATATGTGTTACAATTATGTATAAACACTGTTACATATAAGTAACACGTTCGTTACATTTTAATTGTAATAATTATTACTTTTGGCAAACGAAGAACACATAAAAAAAAAACACTGTTATTTTTCTGTATACTTCCTCCGTCCCACCTCACTTGACACCCAAGAGGTGGACACAATAACTAAGGAAAAAGAATAAAATAAAGAAAATGTGTGGTAGAAAATGAAGAGAGATAATGAGTGGGGTAAATAGTAATGTTGGTTGAATAAATGAGTGGTGAAAAATGAAGAGAGAGAATGAGCGGTGGGGTAGAGTGAATATAAAATTATAAAAAGTGGGCTATTTTGAGAAGTGTCAAGTGAGTTGGGACATACCAAAATCGAAATAAGTGTCAAGTGAGATGGGACGGAGGGAGTATATGTATTACTTTTATGTGTACAAACTGTTACATATAAGTAACACGTTTGTTACATTTAGTTATAGTAACTATTACTTTTGACAAACCGAAAAAAAAAATATATAAAAATTTAAAAAGCAATTTTTTTTATATATATTTTCATTTTTTTTTGGCATGTGGGTCATGGATCCGGGTCATGGGTAAAAAATGACATGTCTCTACTATGAGACGGGTCATGATGTTCTCATTCAAATTTTTGTCATTTCATTTTAGGATGTCCCATTTAAACGAGCACATTACTAAAAATAGTAAAGAATCTTAACTATTTAGTCCCATAAAGGGAGGGAGTATGTATTAATTATTTTTATATCAAGAAGAATAGGCGACTTGTCAGTTGCCTCCTTGGCAGTCCTTGCTGTTTATAGTTTATATTTATACATTACTTATGATCATTATAAAATTGTGATTTAAGTATTTTATTTAAATATGCCAACATAGTATAGAATAGTTTATTTTTGTAATAACCGGAAAAATTTGTTTATTTAATTATGTAATTTTCGGTTTTTACTAATTTAATTAAATGATAATTAGAGTTATAAAATAAGTGAAAGAAGTGGGCCAAAGAATTAGATGGGCCGAAATTTATATGAGTAAAACCCAACCCAATTAAGAATCAATCCAAGTATAAATTAATGAGTTAGTCAAATTAGGAATTCTTATTATCATAAACTCAAAAAAAAAAAAAAAAAAGGAAAACAAAACCCTAGTTCTAGCAGCAGCCGCACCAAGGGAGGGAGAAGAAGAAAAAATTCTGCCATTGTTGTTGAAGATTAATCCGTCCTAACTCAAGGTAATATCGAAACTCACATCCTAAAATTTATTTCATTGGATTTGGATGTTTAAAACATAAGTTATGCATGTTTTAAGAATACAAGTATTAGGGTTTGCATGCTAAGAATTTATGATAAAATTTTAAAGGTTAATGGAGTTGATCTAGATGCTATGGAGAAAACAAAATTAGAAATCTTGATACTAGTTAATTTTGTTTCTTTTTGATTGATTATATAATCATGGATTGAATTGATTTATATTATACAATGACTTGGGATTTGAACATATAAATCATTGAGGTTGAATTGGGTTTATCAAAAGAAGAAAAAAATATGGATTTCCCCCAAGAACAAGTCTCGGGCCGAATGGCCCTAGGCTATTGGAAGTATTTTGTTGATTTAGATGATCCTTGTAAAGTGTATTGTGAATAATATTGATGTTTGGGAATCTAGAAAAATTTAAAGAATTAGAAAAATTGATCAAAATCCAAGGATCTCGATGAAGCATGTTTCGGCAATAATGACCTAACTTGGGTGTTGATTCTTGATTAAGGATGTTAAGAATTGGGACGGAAAGTTAGTGTTTTCGTTAAGTTTCTAATGGAAAGAAAGAAAAATCGTTAGAAGAATTATTAACAAGTTAGAAAAGTAACTTGAGGAAATAGAATAAACCCTTGGAAGACCTTCAAAATTAAAAAGTTAACGAGAAAGAAAAAGATTAGAAATTTCAGTTAGTTTCCTAACAAAAAAGGACTAAACTGAAAAGAATTAAAGTTATAAGGAATAAAAAGGAAACCTTTGAAGTTAGAAGGGCCTAAGTGATTGAAAAGAGAAACTTAGGGGACCTAATGAACAAAAACCAAAGTCCAAGGACCTTTCTGTAATTAAAGGAAAGTTGAAGGACTAATCTGCAATTAATCCAAAGTGGAAGGACTAAATTGCAATTGAATTAAAATTGAAGGACTAAATTGTAATTAAAGGAAAGTTGAAGGACTAATTTGCAATTAATACAAAGTTGAAGGACCAATTTGCAATTAACCCAAAGTTGAGGGACCAAATTGTAATTAACCCAAAGTTAGAGGACTTAATTGCAATTACATAAAGTTAAAGGACTGACTAGTAAATTAAAGTCAGAAACTTAAACGTAAAGAAAGAAGTAACGAAGTAAAGAAGTTAAACTGCATCTCTCAGTTAACTAAGTAGAAATAGTTAACAATGTAGAGAGTACTAAAGTAAATTACTCCGTGCTTTGTAGATTTGCACAGAGAGGAGATTGCGAGGAAAATCAATTCAGGTAAGGGATTACGTTCCTTACAGTATTTGAACTCCTGTTTATTGGAATTCGGTATTTCTTTCTAAAGACAGCTATCAGTATGGCATGATATTATTTGAATGAACTCTGCGTTATTAAACGTTCCTTGAAATAATCTATACTTAGTGATGTCCCCATCGATCTACTACGTATCGAAGTTTGAAACTTGTATCACATACTTGTACCATGGTATGTTCTAATTTTAACTTGTAAGTTAACTACTTACTTGTTAAGGCATCCAATGTCCAGTTAGAAAAGACATTGACGGACAGTCCAGTTAGAAAAGACTCGTCCTTAAACTAGGGATTGCATGAGTGATCACATGCCTTCTCTCAGGAATTGTCTGATTACAAGGATGATTCTAGACCCCGAGCATATGTGTGTGGATACCATATATGTTTCGACCCACACTATTGGCTGAAGAAGCTAGGTGTACAAATTGTACCTTTGGCATTGAGGTTATAATGTACGTTACCAAGGAATTGACGGAAACTTGAATGAATCCCTTTTGGATTGTAGTGCCATAATCCTTTGAAAGTGAAATCTTAAAAGTAATAAGACTGTATTGTTCTGCAGCCTTGAATCCAAAAGTAACTGAACCTATCTTTGAAAAGTTATTCTAAGTATTCGTTCTGGTCGTCTCTCCTTAGTAACCGGAGAGGCCACGTATGAACTTACTGAGCATTCGTTCGCTCATCCCTTCTCTATAAATTTTGTTTTCAGGATTTAAGTAGAAGGACAATACAAGGAAAGTAGCCGTGGGAAGACGGTGGATTGAAGATTCTTAATTTAGTAGTTTAAGTACGCTTATTTATTTGATGTAAGTTGAAGTACATTGAAGGTTAAGGTTGTTGCCTACCAAGACATGTTTAAGTTACGCTTCCGCTATTGTTTTGAATTTATGGTTAATTAAGGGGCTGTTGTGAACCCTAAATTGAAGTATCTATTATTGTTATTTATTGATATTAAATGCCATTAAATGCTCAAGATACATTAAGAAAATTCGGGGTGTTACAGTTGGTATCAGAGCAATGGCTTTAGGTCTTATGGGAGAAAACTGAAAGTTAGGACTAATGGGAGAACTTAGTACTTGACTTAAATAAGTTCTTACTTGAGGAAGTTCAAGTGATAAAGTATAACTCTAGGAATGATACTAAGAGTGTACATAAAGTATGAATATACTTGGGGAAATAGGAATCTCTTCATTATATGTCTATTTGCATTCTATTAATGTGTTATAATGGAATCTTGGGGTTATGTACTAATTAAGTTACAATTGGTGTGTGTGGGATCATGCCGAGGAGACCCATGAAGTCGGTAAGGTACAGTGCTACCCTAAGGGAAGAAATAGAAGCCAAAGAGGAGATTATTAAGCAGCTAACTAAGGAACTTCGCTCAGCTAAAAGAGAGCTTAGGAAGGAGACTCGAGGAGTCGGCAGTCTACAGAATGTCATCAAAGAACGCGATGAGAACATAGCGTATGTAGAAGGAAAGTTAGCAGTACAGCTGAAGAAGGTCAAAAGCCTAGAAAGCCATGTGGTTAGAGCTAACCGCGAATGGAATCGAATCAGTGTACAACTGGTGGATGAGATAGAACAAAATAATGACTGAAAAAGAAGATAGATGAGCAAGCAGCCTATGAGGAAGAGCTTAGGACTTCGGGCTATCAGATTTGGGCTGAGAAGTTAGAATTGCAAGAAAAATATGACCAACTTGCAGCAGAACACGCACACTGTGGGAAGTGATGCAATTAATGACAGATAGTTATAAGAATAGATTCTTTTACTTTATTATTAGTGGAGTAATATAGTTAGAAACTTTCTTATGTCAAAGTTGAATTTTGGGTGTATTTTGGGATGTTAAATCTCACACCTTAGTTGAATAAAATTAATTATTTAATTTAAATACCCAAAATTTTGAATTTACTATTGTTGTGTAAACAAAAGTTAACTTGTCGAGAAAAGATAAGGGAAAGCCTCGGAGTGATTGAAATAATCTCCGTAACCATGGTACGAAGTAAGACGACCATTGGAATAAGTTAAAGCTAGTTAAGTAATAAAAAACTAGTGAAACAAGAAATAATAAGCAACCAAGTAAAACGGTTGTAAATTATGAAGTATGAAAACTCCTGAACCGGAGAAGAAAGGTTAAAGTAAACTAACCAAATCTGAATCATGGTCTAGTACAAAAGACCTACGAACACGATCCAAACTAACAAGTAACCGTTAGTAAGAGGATAGTAATGTTAAGTATACCATGAACACCGCACATATTGTGTAGTGATGAACAATTCTAGAGCACGAACTTGTTTTAAAGTAAAAGGAAAACTTGCAGATGGCCTCGAATACCAGAAGTGGAAACAACGGAAACGGCAATGGTAACGGCCAAGTGAAATTTGTTTTGATCTAGTGAAATGATCGAAACAAGAATAGAGTGACCTATTGAAACGGTCAAGTAAGAAAGAATAAATTGACCTATTGAAACGGTCAAGAGAAGTAATTGGCTTAGTGAAACGGCCAAAGTGACCTATTGAAACGGTCAAGTAAGAATGAATAAATTGACCTATTGAAACGGTCAAGAGAAAGTATTTGGCTTAGTGAAACGGCCAAGTATAGTTAATTTTGATCCATTGAAGCGATCGGAACAAGAATAAAATAACCTATGAAATGGTTAAGTATAAGAGTAATAGGCTTAGTGAAACGGCCAAGTAAAGTTAATTTTGATCCATTGAAGCGATCGAAACAAGAATAAAATAACCTATTGAAACGGTTAAGAGTAATAGGCTTAGTGAAACGGCCAAGTGTGAATAAGAGTAGGTCTAGTGAATCGACCTATGATTAATAAGTAAATTCTAGTGAAATGACTTCCCTAAGTAGAACTGGTCTACTGGAACGACCAGAAATCTAGTAGACTGATCTTTTGTAAAAGTTACGTCTTTTGGGGACGGCATATTTATGTGAAAGTATTAGGCATAGTACAATGCTTGGGTTGACGTGAGTAATAGTGTTAAATGTGCGAGTTAACCTGGAACAAGTAAGAATGGTTTATTGAAACGACCAATGAAAGTGATTATGGTCTATTGAAATGACCTATGAAAATAGAAATGGTCTAATGAAGCGACCATACGTCTAGTAAAGTTGACTAATGAAGATAGTGATGGTCTGTTGAAACGACCAGTGGTTTAGTGAATGACCTATAAATTGAATGTTAGTCTGTAGAGACGAGCTATAGTATGAGAGTGCGTGAAAAAGTCTCGTATTCATGATAACTAATGATAGTACCATATTATCCGGCAAGTGTTCGAAACGCCAGAGAGGCTAAGTTTATGATGCTAACTCAAGGAAGTAGGACGGTGAACGACTATGGTACTAGATTCATCGAATTGCTAGAATTTACCCTAACATCTTCGATGATGAAGCGCAAAAGGCTCGAAAATTTGAAGCTGGTTTGAGCAACCGAATCCGATATAGAATCACTCCATTAAGACTACCAACCTAGGATTAAGTGTTGGCTAGGACAAGGATAGTGGAGAAAGAATCTGATAAGTATCGCAGTAAGCGAAAAGAGAAGAAGAGTCAACTAAGAAAGTGTCGACTGAATCTAAAGGAAGGCTACTGACGATCGCGAAAAGGAAGGTAGGACAAGTAAGTACCAGAATAAAGGCTACGGCAATAGAAATGATGGTAATAAGAACGACGTCAAAGGGCAAGGTCTAATAAGAAGTGCCAAATGATTGCTTGGCTAAGAATATGTATTTAATTCATGAGGCGTTAGAGAATTCTTTAGTTATGGGTATTCAAACTAAAGAATCGATCCCTATTACGTCTATATCTAGGAAGTGTCCTTTGAAAATGGACAAGGAAGAACTTGAGGTTGATCTCATTAGTTTAGGACATCGAAGAATTTGATGTAATCTTGGGAATGGACTATAGTTGACTGCATACCATGCCCATGTGGATTGTTTTAAAGAAAGAAGTCCACTTTAGATTACTATCTGGAGAAGAGTGATGTTCTCAAGGAACGAAACCTAGAACCCGATCGAACTTTATATCGGTAAGGCTCGTAAGCTTTTAAAGAAAGGATGAGAAGGATTCTTGGCGTACATTGGTGATACGAGCAAGAAGGAAGTAACCGTAGAATCACTTTCTGTGATTAGATATTTCAAGGACGTGGTTTCTGAGGATTTACCAGGAATACCTCCATAAGGAGAAGTAAAATTTGCTATCGATTTGGTACCTGAGACTTCACCAATATCGAAGGCGCCGTATAGAATGGCTCCGTCAGAATTGAAGAATAAAAGGAGCAACTGTAAGAGTTGTTGGATAAGAGCTTGATTAGAACGAGTGTATCACCATGGGGTGCACCGGTATTAATTGTGAAGAAGAAGGATGCGTCGATGAAGTTATGTATCGACTATCGTGAATTGAACCGTGTGACGGTAAAGAACCAATACCCGTTGCCCAGAATAGATGATTTGTTTGACCAACTTCGTGGAGCGTGTTATTCCTTGAAGATAGACTTGAGGTCTGGTTATCATCAACTAAGAGTGAGAAGGATGATATAGCTAAGACAGCCTTTAGAACAAGGTATAGTCATTATGAGTTTGTAGTGATGCCGTGTGGGTTGATTAACGCGCCGGCAGCGTTTATGGAACTTAAGAATAGGACATTTCAGAAGTTCTGGATAAGTGCGCGATTGTGTTCATTGATGATATCTTGGTGTATTCGAGGACCAAGGAAGAACATGAAGAGCATTAAGGTTAGTACGGCAGATTTTAAGAGAGCAGAAGTTATATGTTAAATTCAAGAAGTGAGAATTCTGGTTGGAGGAAGTAGCATTCTTAAGACATGTGGTGTCAAAGGATGGGATTGTCGTGGATCCAACAAATATAGAAGCTATTGTGGATTGGGAAAGACCAACTTCAGTAAGTGAGATCAGAAGTTTCTTAAGTTTGGCTGGCTACTATAGGAGATTCGTAGAAGGTTTCTCGAAGTTGTCAGTGCCATTGACGAAGTTAACTCAGAAAGGAGAAAAGTTTGTTTGGTCAGAAGAATGTGAAAGGAGTTTTGAGGAATTGAAGCGACGATTGGTGTCCGCACCAGTTCTTGCTTTACCGTCTGGATCGGATGGATTTGTAATATATAGCGATGCCTCGCTTAAAGGGCTAGGCTTGTGTTGATGCAGAATGATAAGGTTATATCTTATGCATCTAGGCAGATGAAAGTATATGAGGAGAATTACCAGACCCATGATTTGGAATTAGCGGCAGTAGTATTTGCCTTGAAAATGTGGACATTATTGGTATGGCGTGAAATGCCAGATTTTTTTCAGATCACAAGAGCCTTAAGTACATTTTCACTCAGAAGGAGTTGAACAGGAGACAACGGAGATGGTTGGAGCTTCTCAAGGATTACGACTGTGAAATATTGTACCATCCTGGGAAAGCTAACAAGGTGGCAGATGCCTTAAGTAGAAAGAATCACGGAATGTTGGCGACGTTGATCTCTAAGGGGGTAAGTATGTGGAATGATGTCAAGGAGTGAACTTAGTGGTGAAGGTAAATGGATATTTGGCTAGATTGACGTTACAGCCTGCACTGTTGGGCAGGATTAAAGAGGCATAAGAGGTAAACGAGGTGAGAGAAGCCCTAATCGGAAAGGATTATCCAGACACTGGAAGACATGCTGAGGGCTACTTCGTTAGATTGGCCAAATGCATGGGACGAACATTTACCGTTAGTGGAATCGCATACAACAATAGCTTTCATGCCAGTATTGGGATGGCACCATATGAAGCATTGTATGGGAGGAAGTGTAGATCACCGGCATCTTGGGACGAAGTCGGCGAGAGGAGATTAAGTGGATCGGAACTTGTACAAGTCACGGCAGATAAGGTACAACAGATCCGGAAGTGGCTACAGACTGCACAGAGTAGGCAGAAATCTTACGCATACAATAGAAGGCGAAAACTGGAATTTCAGCCAGGGGATCGAGTATTCCTAAAGATATCACCCACGAAGGGAGTTATACGTTTTGGGATTAAGGGAAAGTTAAGTCCACGATATGTGGGACCATTCGAAATTCTTGATAAGATCGGGAAGTGGCTTATCGATTGGCGTTACCGCCGGTATTAGCTGGAGCGCATAATGTGTTCCATGTCTCCATGCTAAGGAAGTATATTCATGATCCGAGTCATGTGATAGAATACAAGCAGTTAAGAGTTCGGGCAGATTTGACGTACGATGAACGACCAATCAAGATCGTCGACAGAAAAGACGAGGTCGTAAGAAAGCGTACGGTTCCCTATGTAAAAGTGCAATGGAGCAATCACTCAGAAAGAGAAGCGACATGGGAACAAGAAAGTGAAATGCGCGAATTGTACCCGGACATCTTCTCGGATTAAGAATTGTCAAAGTTTGAGGACAAACTTCTTTTAAGGGGGTAAGAATGTAATAACCGGAAAATTTTGTTTATTTAATTATGTAATTTTCGGTTTTTACTAATTTAATTAAATGATAATTAGAGTTATAAAATAAGTGAAAGAAGTGGGCCAAAGAATTAGATGGGCCGAAATTTATATGAGTAAACCCAACCCAATTAAGAATCAATCCAAGTATAAATTAATGAGTTAGTCAAATTAGGAATTCTTATTATCATAAACTCAAAAAAAAAAAAAAAAGGAAAACAAAACCCTAGTTCTAGCAGCAGCCGCACCAAGGGAGGGAGAAGAAGAAAAAATTCTGCCATTGTTGTTGAAGATTAATCCGTCCTAACTCAAGGTAATATCGAAACTCACATCCTAAAATTTATTTCATTGGATTTGGATGTTTAAAACATAAGTTATGCATGTTTTAAGAATACAAGTATTAGGGTTTGCATGCTAAGAATTTATGATAAATTTTAAAGGTTAATGGAGTTGATCTAGATGCTATGGAGAAAACAAAATTAGAAATCTTGATACTAGTTAATTTTGTTTCTTTTTGATTGATTATATAATCATGGATTGAATTGATTTATATTATACAATGACTTGGATTTGAACATATAAATCATTGAGGTTGAATTGGGTTTATCAAAAGAAGAAAAAAATATGGATTTCCCCCAAGAACAAGTCTCGCCGAATGGCCCTAGGCTATTGGAAAGTATTTTGTTGATTTAGATGATCCTTGTTAAAGTGTATTGTGAATAATATTGATGTTTGGGAATCTAGAAAAATTTAAAGAATTAGAAAAATTGATCAAAATCCAAGGATCTCGATGAAGCATGTTTCGGCAATAATGACCTAACTTGGGTGTTGATTCTTGATTAAGGATGTTAAGAATTGGGACGGAAAGTTAGTGTTTTCGTTAAGTTTCTAATGGAAAGAAAGCAAATCGTTAGAAGAATTATTAACAAGTTAGAAAAGTAACTTGAGGAAATAGAATAAACCCTTGGAAGGACCTTCAAAATTAAAAAGTTAACGAGAAAGAAAAAGATTAGAAATTTCAGTTAGTTTCCTAACAGAAAAGGACTAACTGAAAGAATTAAAGTTATAAGGAATAAAAGGAAACCTTTGAAGTTAGAAGGGCCTAAGTGATTGAAAAGAGAAACTTAGGGGACCTAATGAACAAAAACCAAAGTCCAAGGACCTTTCTGTAATTAAAGGAAAGTTGAAGGACTAATCTGCAATTAATCCAAAGTGGAAGGACTAAATTGCAATTGAATTAAAATTGAAGGACTAAATTGTAATTAAAGGAAAGTTGAAAGACTAATTTGCAATTAATCCAAAGTTGAAGGACCAATTTGCAATTAACCCAAAGTTGAGGGACCAAATTGTAATTAACCCAAAGTTAGAGGACTTAATTGCAATTACATAAAGTTAAAGGACTGACTAGTAAATTAAAGTCAGAAACTTAAACGTAAAAGAAAGAAGTAACGAAGTAAAGAAGTTAAACTGGCATCTCTCAGTTAACTAAGTAGAAATAGTTAACAATGTAGAGAGTACTAAAGTAAATTACTCCGTGCTTTGTAGATTTGCACAGAGAGGAGATTGCGAGGAAAAGCAATTCAGGTAAGGGATTACGTTCCTTACAGTATTTGAACTCCTGTTTATTGGAATTCGGTATTTCTTTCTAAAGACAGCTATCAGTATGGCATGATAGTATTTGAATGAACTCTGCGTTATTAAACGTTCCTTGAAATAATCTATACTTAGTGATGTCCCCATCGATCTACTACGTATCGAAGTTTGAAACTTGTATCACATACTTGTACCATGGTATGTTCTAATTTTAACTTGTAAGTTAACTACTTACTTGTTAAGGCATCCAATGTCCAGTTAGAAAAGACATTGACGGACAGTCCAGTTAGAAAAGACTCGTCCTTAAACTAGGGATTGCATGAGTGATCACATGCCTTCTCTCAGGAATTGTCTGATTACAAGGATGATTCTAGACCCCGAGCATATGTGTGTGGATACCATATATGTTTCGACCCACACTATTGGCTGAAGAAGCTAGGTGTACAAATTGTACCTTTGGCATCGAGGTTATAATGTACGTTACCAAGGAATTGACGGAAACTTGAATGAATCCCTTTTGGATTGTAGTGCCATAATCCTTTGAAAGTGAAATCTTAAAAGTAATAAGACTGTATTGTTCTGCAGCCTTGAATCCAAAAGTAACTGAACCTATCTTTGAAAAGTTATTCTAAGTATTCGTTCTGGTCGTCTCTCCTCCTTAACCGGACGGAGAGGCCACGTATGAACTTACTGAGCATCGTTCGATCATCCCTTCTCTATAAATTTTGTTTTCAGGATTTAAGTAGAAGGACAATACAAGGAAAGTAGCCGTGGGAAGACGGTGGATTGAAGATTCTTAATTTAGTAGTTTTAAGTACGCTTATTTATTTGATGTAAGTTGAAGTACATTGAAGGTTAAGGTTGTTGCCTACCAAGACATGTTTAAGTTACGCTTCCGCTATTGTTTTGAATTTATGGTTAATTAAGGGGCTGTTGTGAACCCTAAATTGAAGTATCTATTATTGTTATTTATTGATATTAAATGCCATTAAATGCTCAAGATACATTAAGAAAATTCGGGGTGTTACAATTTTATACGGGTCAAAATTTTCTATATATATATGAAAAGCTCTTATTAATTTGACTAGTGTTTCTCACTGATTTCTTTTAACTAAAGTATCAAAAAAACATTATAGGGGTACGCATCATACATAATACATAATAGAGAGATAAAAAACACTTCCTCCGCCCCAAAATGATCTTCATATTTTTTCAATGTTATTGCGAAGGATTTTTGAGCAATAATTTTAGGTTGACTCAATTGTACTAATGAAAATCTAAAACTTGTTATTGACACATCATCATCAATACTATCAATAACAAGTTTTAGATTTTAATAAGATAATTTAATCAACCTAAATCATTGCTTAAAGTTCCTTCGTGGTAACAATGAAAAAAGTATGAAGATCATTTTGGGAGTATAATAATTCACTTGATATACTAACTGTGAAATATTAAACGCATATGATAATACTTCTTCAATATTTCATCATACATAAAAACATAAAACTAGATTATAAATATTTCAAAACTTCATCGATTTTAAAATATTGTTTCTGTTACATCATTATCATTGCACAACAAATTACTTTTATATTCTTTCTAATTAACTTTGTAAAATTATTTATATGTGCGTTTGATCGCAAGGATGTAACATGGACCTAGATCACCTAGTAAGGTAAGGGGGTGTTCTAGCTTAACGTTTCGAGTTCGAGTCTTAAAAATGCAGCAGTATTAAAATTTTATTGAAAGAGTTTTGCCGCCTTATAGTTCTACCTAGCTCAGAGTGGTAGGTCACTTTACTGAGAGAACTCAAATTAATTTTATGTGGTCCTCGAAAGAAAGGGAAAAAAAAAGAAAGACTCAAATAAAGGTTCAGAATGGACCCACAGGTGATTTGAGCAAAGCCCAAAAGGACGTTTAAAAAGGCCCAAATTCTAAAAGGACTTCTACTGAGGCCCAGTTGAAATAAGAAAAAAAAAAAGGAAACGCCGTTGCCGGGGATCGAACCCCGGTCACCCGCGTGACAGGCGGGAATACTTACCCACTATACTACAACGACTTGATGTCTAAAGTTCGAACTTTATCGTAATTCACAGTACTTTTTCCATTTAACTTTAGAAGACTTTTGATACTCACTTCGTCCCCGACTTCTTAGTTGACTTTACACGGAGATTAAGAAAAAGTAAAATGTTGTGAGTATGAAAAAGTAAGTAAGAGAGATAATGTGAGTAGGGAGTTTTTGTTGTGAGAATGATAAAGTGGGTCCCATGGCCTATTTTAGGTAATAAAACAACTAAGAACCTTAGTCTGGTCTGAGACAAACCAAAAAGGAAAGTAAGAACTTTAGTCTGGGACAAACCAAAAAGGAAAGTAAGAACCTTAGTCTGGGGCAGAGGGAGAGGGAGAGGGAGACAAACCAAAAAGGAAAAGGAAAGTAAGAACCTTAGTCTGGGACAGAGGGAGTACTATTTCAGAAATAAATTCATGTTTAAGAATGTGTCCCACTTCTTCTATGGGGATCCTTGTAGAAATGAGAGGAGTTGTACTCTTGCTTTAATTGTTGTACGTTTGAAAAATCTGAGGATCAATTGTAACTTTCCTTTTCTGGTTGAAAATTAGGAGGAAAGAAAACTCCATCTTAGGTATTTCATGTGTTTGGCTGTACAATTCTGTAACATAAATCACACAATTCAACGAAAGAACGAGCAAGGTAATGTATTATCCAAATCACTGAAATTTGAAGTTGGCTGCTAGCACGGGCGAACATTTAGTATTAGCTAGTACGGGGTCATTCGACCCCCTTAATTTTTACTGCCTTTAAATTCAGTGAAATGACATTTTTATCACTAAAACATTATGTTTTTAACTTTGAACCACCACTATATTATAACGTTAACCCCCTTCCATTACAATCCTGGCTGTTGCCTGCTAGATCAAAAGGAAGCTAAATTTGAAGCTAATGTATAACTTTACATCAAAAGGCTCAAAAAAACGCGTCGGAGTATTTCCCTACCCTTTTGTTCAGCGTGTCTTTCATATGGGTAGTACCCCCTTCCGATTATCATGCTGCACTGCTCAGTGTTGTAGCTTACCGTCTTCAACATCTGCGTAGAGTATCAAAACAATGAAATCCATTAGTCTTAGAAGTATTTATCATCTGTAAGCTTGAAGAAATTTCAGTATCCACATTGCCAGGAAAAGGAACATTCTCGGTCATTTGCCATTTCTCATTTGTCCCAAAAAATTCTCCCATTTCTACAATTTGGGGCTTAAAAGTGCATAAATAAAACATTGCTACTGAAGCAAGTGTTTTCAAATTCTTAAAAAGTTTGAATAGTCAAATAAGAAAATCATATTGGGACGGAGGGAGTTTGTTTATTTGGTGAGACCAAGTTGAATTCAGAGGATAGTTTCTTTGCGCGTTGCTTGTATTGCACGTAGATTCTTAGCATGGGACTACAGATAGCCAAAGCATTCTAAATCTAAACCGATTTAGATTTTTCACAACTGGCACCCAATCTAGATTATTTTCCAAAACAATGTGGTTTTGGCTTTGGGTGTTTGATTTAGGTCAAGTTTGCCAAATGGTTTAGTGGGAAGAGTTTGGAAAGGGATGAATCTGAACCATTGCCACCCTTCTGGACAGTGGTGAAGGCATCACATTATAGGCAAGGGTCATGACCCCTTTGTCCTGTAAAAGCTAACAATTACCACCTTTGAAATTTTTTAGCACTAAATTAATACTCACTTCATCCCAGAGTAAGAGTCCTACTTTTTCTTTCTGGTACGTCACAGAATAAGAGTCCCATTGTCAAAATGCCAAATGATGAAACAGTGTTTTGGGCAACTTTGTCCTTCTATTACTTGTATAATTAAAAAAAATAAATAAAAAAAAATACTAACCTACTTTTTACCTATTTGCATTATTAATTGTGTTTTAGACAATTATATCCTCAACCCACTTGCAATGTTTAACTATTTTTTATTAATTTCTAAAAAATATGTACAACCAAGGTAAGAATCTTACTCTGGACGAAGGGGGTATGATATTTTCAACTTTGGCCCCCTTTCTAGAAAGAAAAATAACACTAAGTTGTATCTTTGACCTCCTTTCTAGTTAAATTCGTATATTATCTATGTACTAGTAACATTTTACATATCTAACAAAAGTCCGACCCCTTAGAAAAAAAATCCTTGGCTTTGCAACTGCTCCTGGAGTCAATGTGAATAGACCAGGTCAAAAGTAGATCAATCAGCAGAAGGGTTCCGATTCCATGATTCGTGTATGGACATTAAACATTTTGGTTCTTTAAAAATGTATAAAATGTGTCCAAGTATATCAGCATATTGTACGAAGAACAACTAGAGCACTACCAACATTCAAGTGTAGTCGATGCCAGATTAAAGCTTATCACTTAAAATTCACCGCAGATTTCTGAAAAACCCGAGCATATAAACTGTCACTTTTTCAAGTGATTTCCTACAAAAAAAAAAAAAAGGAAGAAGATTCAAAATAAAGATTACACCACTTACCTTGATGATTCTACTCCTCTTTCAATACTTTGGGAACTTTGATATACGGCTCGTCATAGCTTGGAACAGCAGCTACCATAGCCTCCCTAGTACATGATTATATTCAGCTTAGATATTAAACCATTACTTACTTAACGGTAGAGAAGTAGAAGCCACACCTATTCTCAAATGTTTTAGGAAGATCATCACGGAAGCTTCCAACATCAGTACCTGCATAGCAACAGATAAGCTCAAAAAAGTTGATAAAAAAATAGATAGTACTCCCTCCGTTCCGGAAAGTTAGTCTCACTTTTTTCGTTGTTAGTTTAAATGAACTTTGAGCAATGATTTAAGTTACTTTTAATTATCCTAATGAAAACCAAAAACTAGCTATTGATATGCCATTATAAAATTACCAATAACAAGTTCTAAATTTCATTAGGATAATTAAAAGTAACCTTAGTTATTGCTCGAAATTCATTCAAACTAACAATGATAAGATGGACTAACTTTCCGAGAGAATTAATAGCAAAAATTTACAAATATCCTTGCCATCCGCTTTCAAACTTTTAGTTTTGCAAGTACATAATGACATATGGGGGGGAAAATTGGTAAACATGCATTTAGGCACATAATTAAAAAAAAATAGACATTCATTTTGGGACAATTTTTTCAAGAAAAAGACATTCATTTTGGGACGGAGGGAGTAGCTTCTAAGAAGATAATTGACAGCAATGATCCATTATTTGAAAGCTGAATACAAGCAGCAAGATTCATAAGATTATCAAATGAAATTGGTAAACAGTGATGGTATCCAAGCACCTGCCCTAATTGCTGGGTCGACACTCTCGAGATCAACAGATTGAAGTTGCCCAAACCTGTCCAGAAAAATCAAAGACTATATCACATGGACTCTTCAAAGCGCATCAAGTGCAAGTCAAGTATCATTGTTTGAACAACACCATAAGTATGTATGGGTAAGAGACTAGCAGTTACTTATTGTACTGGCGAGTAAATTCAAGTTTCAACAGCACAATATTGTCTGAAAATTGCCTTATACTCCGTCCGTCCCATAATAAATGCCGTATATTTGACTTTTTAGTCAAGCTAATTTAATTTTGAAGTTATGCTACTAAAAATGCTTAAACCCCAACTTTTTAAGTATCCCTCAAAGTTAAAATTGGCCACTGACGAGGGAGTAATATTTATAAGCATTCTTAAACGAGGAAACATTAGTCCTACATCTCCCTTCCAAGTTACAATTTACTCTCGTCCCACAAAATAGTCACGTTTGACTTTTAAAACTTTTTAAGAATGGTGTTTTACTTGTTTGCACCTTGTTAGTACCATAAATTGCACTAATTATCCCCTTTTTAAGAAATGCGACAGATTTCTTGGGAAACTGAGACTAACAAAGAAGGAAACACAGATATTTTGTAGGGACGTAGGGAGTAGTAAAATTCATTCTGCCATTTCAGCCACTTTTTCGCAAATGCAGTTATTAACCAAGATTATGCACCTTTTCCTTGAAATACCTGATAAAAGCCCCTAGACGTCTAATTGAAGAAGGAAAAGCTTTGACATGGATGGGAAACCATTACAAATGGAGTAAAAACAAAAGTTCAATAATTACTTCAATTACTAACGTTAGAATCCCCCTCCCCCACCTACCCACCCACCCCATGTAGGATGTTCGTAGCAAATGCTCAATCCTTTCAATGAACATTCACCATGAACATGTTGTCCCCCTGAGTTTTGTTTTCATATTATCACCAACATGTTCTCCCTAGTCTCCCCATGAATGTTAGTATCACGAGTACTATTACCCGTGCCGATGGGACGATGACAGTATGTAAAGGAGTGAAGTTGTGAAAACGGGAAAGAGAAAAATAATACTGCATGGTAACTAATGATGGCTTTGCTTGATAAAACATCTTTGGGTCTTGGCTACGGGAGTCGGAGAAGGCCTAGGACTTGAGGTCGTATTCACCATTATGTTTCAGTACCCATTCACACACAAAAAAAAAAAAAAAAATAAATAAATTAAAACATCAACTATTGAAGCTCACCCAACAATTATTTAGACAACATCAGAACCATTCACATGAGAATAAAAAAAAATGAAGTTAAATCAAAATAAAGTACTCTATAGCTACTTTCTTTTCTCCTCTGCTTGACTGCTTCTTTGAGGTTTTTGACTATGCTCCCCATTCGAAGACAGCATTTTGAAAGTTCAATAAAAGAAAAAAAAAAAAAAAACCCACCTGCATTAGTAAATTTTGAGATGGTTTCAACAACAGTTGGAATAAAGAAATAGTAGGCAAAGCATAAAACAGTCATAAGTTTTTCAAGCGGTGATTAAACGCATGCACATCAGAGGGGTCGACTTTGGATAGATTGAGTAGAGTGGAGTTGATCATCGGAAGAAGTACCGCACCATAGCCGAACGTAATCACCATCTCTCTGCCAACACTCGCACACCATAGACGCCACCGAAGACTCTTCTCTGTCTCTTAGCTCGCTCATGAAGGGCTTGGCAAGTGGGAAGGGAAGAGTCTGGGATTTTTCCCATAATGCAGTTAGATTGAATTTAGGGGTTTAATGTTGATTGGTGATTGAATTAACTTTTAAGTCGAGTAGTGGGGGGAGAAAAGATACACTGTAAGTTAACAAAGGTGAGGAGGTTACTTGAGGGAGTTAACTGTTTGACGGTTTTCATGGGAGTGGGTTATTAGGATCAACCTAGGCCGTCCGATCAAATTTTGAGAAGCAATCTCAGCCTCTCTTTGTAAAATGGTTATTCTTGCTTTGTATTGTAATATAGATTATTAGGTTTTTCTTTTTGTGTGTGGATATTGAACGTACACTTTAAACATCTTATTTAGGGGGATCTTACTATTCTTTTGGTAGATTATACTTCTCTACATTTAATTTGACCAGGAAGCCAAAAATAAGGGGAGACTGAAAGAGTATGCATCCTTTCTACTCCTTTATTCAATTTTGAAGTCTTGAGTCAAGAGTAAGTTTTGGGGAAAACTAGTTTCTTCCTAAATTACATAAAGTCTATTTTTTTTACTACTTGCAAGCATTCGGCGAACATTTAAGAACAATTTGAAAAACAAGACTTTTTTATATTTTAAAGAGAAACTAGTTTCCCCCAAAATCTTGTGTTGAGTTAAAGCAAGACTTTTGAATTTTGTCTTTCATTAATAGAGTTTCATATTAAGGTTGGGTTGTATATAGATTAGGATAGGATTTATTTAGCTAGATTTTAGATTTTTACCAACAAAACTTATCTTTAGCTTTTAGTTCTAATCTTTATCTTGTAGGACCTCCTTGATGTGTATTTAATGGCCATAAGTTCTCAGTTCATACATGCATTTCAGAGAGAGAGAGAGAGAGAGAGAGAGAGTGGAAATAAAGAGAAAAATTCAGATAAATCGGTTTTAGATTTAAGGAGTGTTGCCGCTGTGGGTGCTTACATGAATGATCATGAACAATATGTTTCTGACAAGGTTCAAGGTAGAATTTTTTCTTTATTTGATCCCTCTTTCACCGTTTGCTACTTAGTACAACATATAAATTGTGATCTTTAATTCTACAACTTTAGGTTTACTACTTATTATTCATTAATTTCACTTATTAGTTTTGTTCTTGTAATTATCAAGCATGTTTTAACAGTGAAAGCTTTTAGGGGTTAAATTTCGTGTCTGGCCCACCCCCTGAGGAGTGAACAAGTATCTGTATCCACCCTTTTACTTCACAATTTTCATTTTCGACGATAACTAAAGAGGGGTGGTATGTTCCTTCTACTTGTCTGAACCTCAGGGGCACTGAATTTAACCCATGTTTTTAGCCGTAAGGTTCATGTACATCTATTCTTATCCTTGTAAACACATTTTCAAACCTTTGTTCTTTGTCCTTAAATTAATTTATCCGGCTGCAAATTGTTGATGTTCAAGTGATCGATCATTGACTTGAACAAACTCTGTATGATTTTAAAAATGTTTTATGCAATTTGGTTACTTGACTCGCGCTACCAAATCCTTCATAGACCACTAACTACTACAGAGTATCTCCTCAATCCTGATGCAGGGAGTCTGTTCAGTGAGAGAGAAGACTTGTGACCCCCCCCCCCCCCCCAACAAAAAAATAAAAAATAAAAAAATAAAAAATAAAAAATGGAGAAGCCTTTACTTCACTAGAACTTAAGACATTTCCACCCATTACAGTTAAACCAATGAAAAGGCCTTCAGAAATTAGGATTCCAATAACAAATGATTTTGCTGCAAACAGAATCCTGAGCTTAAACAGCCTGTTTCCAGTCGATACCTCCGACATGACCTTATCCAAACCCTTCATGGACCGAGGATCTAAAAGCATGCACACTAAGTATGGAGCTCAATGGTTCTTAATCATTCTACGATGAGCTCATTTCTACAAACACTGAAATTCAGCCCATAAACACCCTTAAAGAACATAAAGGTACGCAGTAAATATCCAATAAGTTGCACACCTAAGTAAACAAGTCTATAGTTTTCCCAAAATTAAATGAAATGAAGATGAAATGTCCACAACAAAGTAATCTCACCCTCAGTTCCTCCAGACACCCATACATATGCCTACATAACATGATAAACATAAGAGCATAGTATCATACATGCAAAGACATGGTTTTAAAGAGGCGAGAATTGATTGGAAAGGACAAACCTAACAGTGGAACCTAGATTCTTATCTGAATCATAAATTAATACAAAAATCATCCTACTCAATTAACTAAACACATAACAAGAGCAGTCTACACGAACATATATATATATATATATATATATATATATACTCCCTCCGTCCCATTTGAAATTGCAAAATTTGCAATTTTGGTTGTCCCATAGAAATTGCGAAATCCAAAAATGGAAAGATTTTACCCACTTGCATACTCACATCAACTAACTTACTAACTATTCCCTACCCCACTTTCTGTCTCCTACCAACTATCTACGCTCACAACACATCACATTTTTCACTTTTTCCTTAATTTCCATGCAAAGACGGTTTTGTGCAATTTCAAATGGGACGGAGGGAGTATATATATACTACACACAAACACACATCAGACAGGGAGAGAGAGAGAGAGAGGAGAGAGAGAGAAATACCAATCTACAACTTGTTGAATCTTGGGCGCAAATTCTTCAACCTATATTGATTAATCAAACACACAAATGGTGACACACCGAAAAAAACACCCACCAATACAGGCAGAGGATAGATTCTCACAGACATTATTACAAACACATAGAGCACGAATGAAAATGGGGGACAATACCTCAGTTGGGGTTAAAGAAACACGGGCGGTTTGGGCCAAACGAGTCAAATCAGGAGGCTCAAGGCTAGACTTGACCGAGTAGCTTCGATATACCCAATTCTTTCCGTTGTCTGTACGCGCTTGGAAAAGGGATAATTTCGAGAATTGATGAAGAATATGACTGTGATGGGCGGCGGAGGACCGTGGCGCAACTCCTCGCAGCAGAAGCAGTGCCCTGCATCCCATTATGTTCCGTTGATTGTGTTACTTGACGACTGACGCCCAAATTTGGCTTCTTTTATCCTATAGGAATTTGTTTTTTGTTTTTTTTTTCCCTTTTTCTTGATCATTTGAACTGTACATTGGGCTTCGAAATGAAATACTCCCTACCTACTAGCAGAAGTGGCACCAATTTCCGGGACACAGAGATTAAAAAAATGTAGTAGGTGTGTGGTAGAAAATGAAGAGGGAGAATGAGTAGGGTAAATAGTAGTGTTGGTTGAATAAAATGAGTGGTGAAAAATAAAGGGAGAGAATAAGTGTGGTTGATTGAATATAAATATACAGTATTAAAACATTTCCATTTTAAGTAGCGTCACTTGTGCTGGGACAGACCGAAAAGGAAATAAGTGTCAGTTATACCACTTTATATGCACTTTATATGCAATGCAATTGTAAAAAAAAAGGTAAACAAATTAACTACACCCTTTGGCAACTGAACATTCTCGCCCTCTATCTTGTACAATCTCATCACAATCTAAGAATCTCAACTGAATACATATGTTCAACACTAGCAGTTACAACTTCAGAAAGAGACTACACCCAGAAAATAATATTAATACAACACTAGAAGTGGCCAATATTACATTGGAGTTCTGATGTAAATACAGATATATTTACATACAGTTAAAACCACTATAATCAAGACCAAAACAAACATAAAATGGGGGGGGGGGGGGGGGGGGTGATATTATCAAGAAAATAAGGTCAAAAATAGTACATCAGAATGACCAACCAATCGCCAACTTCTTCAGTACAACTTGATAGATGATCTAAACAGAATCATACTGCTTTCTATCTTCTTGTATAGACTGAAATATCCGTGCCACGGACGCTGTTGCTGATCTGGCGTTGTGCGGTACAACTTTGATAACACGTGAGGGCGGATCCACGACCTCACGGTGCTGATCGCGGACTATGTCTGGGAGTTGAGCAACTGGGGAAGTGGGAAAGAGAGGGAGGGGATTTCTTTCCCGAGTTGTCTGACTTGTACTACTTGCAGTACTGACTTGTACCTCACGCTCTTTAGATGCATGAAGTTTTCCTACTTTTGGAACCGCCGCAGCTCCGTTTTTCTCATGTGGCACATCGGGTGGAATGTTGGATGAGTTTTGATGATGTTGGGTATTGAAGTTGTGCATGTGGTCCCTAGCTGAGCTTGAAATCGAGGGGTTCATTGGTGGCATACCGTAAGGCGGAAAGTAGCCGTGACTGGGTGGAGGAGCAAATGGAGGAATTCCGAGCCCTTGAAAATGATGATGAGGTGGTGGTGGAACACCGTAATTTACAAAGTTATTCCCTGTTCAAAAACCAAAAAACCAGTTAAATAAGAATTTGGGGCCTATATAGTTCAACCACACACACAACTGCACAGAAGTCCAAATAAAATCTAGCTATAAGGTGTAACTTATGTTACTATAATAGGTAACTCATGTACTGAGTACTATACAAGCTATCTCAAACCGATAAAATGTACTCCCTCCGACCCAAAATAATGTTCCCGCTTCTTTTGCCGTTACTACGAATGAACTTTGGGCAATACACTTAGGTTAATTTAATTATACTAGTTGTACCAAAAAAAGTTATACTAGTGAAAATACAAAACTTGTTAATGATACACCATCAATATACTATCAATACCGAGTTTTAGATTTTCGTTATACAAAACTTGTTAATGGTACACCATCAATATACTATCAATACCGAGTTTTAGATTTTCGTTAGGATAATTAAATTAACCTAAAATTATTGCTCAAAGTTCACTCGTAGTAACGGCAAAAAAAAGTGGGAACATCATTTTGGGACGGAGTGAGTAAAACATGTACTATAAGATGTAACTCCTCTACTATAAAAGTCAAAACTTTTGGGCAGCGCGACTGCACAGGCCCCATATCCATTAATTAGGGATCTGCAGTTACTGAAAGGAAACTGGTTTAGAGACTGTTTTCGATAGTGAGAGAGAATAATAGGCCTTGCTGATTTGACGATATAAAAAACAATCTGAGGTTACTAGCTGATGCACTTGAAGTCGGTTAAGTACTTAAAACTCATGTTAACTCAATGATAGGAATACTAGAGTAGGAATACAAAGTAGAAAATGCCTAAACGAAAACAACTTCCTTAATTTCATGAGAAAGGGATTCTGTGCGTGTGTGAGTGTGAGTGTGTCTTCCATGAACCCCAGCTTAATTATTCGAGCGGGGCTGACCTAGGCTCATTTATACCTCAAGCCAAAAGTCATGTTCGAGCTCAGCTGGAACATAACACGAACCAAGACAGATGAGCTTCAAATATGACTTGTTAAACCCGCCAACATGGACCTATCTATTGACATGTCGCTTGAACACTGAGCTAGTTTCTATGAGGGCAAGCAAGAACAGGACTCTTTAAAGAATTGGGGCCTGTACAGTCGAACTGCAGAGTCTGGCGCACAAACGGCCCATATTCCATCTTCCAAAAATGGGTGGCCCTGTTGGTGGGAGTGGGGGGTCAAAAAGACGATCGTACCCTTAATGAAGTAATCTAACCGACGAAAAGGATCGAACTTCTAAAGAACATACAACTTACTCAAACGTGACCAATGAACAAGCCCGACAAGAAAATGACAAGAAATGCAACTCATTAGTGAATGAAGGCCATACCCATCATAGGAGTTGATCCAGGAGGTCCACAACCTCCACAAGCAGGGCTCATGAATCCGGGTCCAGGGTACGGTTTGTAGACTAGTCCTTCGGAAGGAGTCATCACTGGGATTAACCACTGGTGCTGCCCAGGTGGCTGATTGAAACCCCACGTACCCATTTTGGGATCACCACTTGGTTGTTGTGGGTTCCCTTGAAATGGTTTGTAAATTGAGGGCTGACTATTATTTTGCACGGAAGAGGGAGAAGTCTTCCCAACAGCATTTTCAGCAGAAAATTCCACGTTCTGGCTCGGTTTTTCACATTCATCTTTACGCTTGGATATATTTGAGGTCGGTTTTACAATATACTCCAAAGGAAGTTTCTTTGCAGGAGTGACTTTTATGGGTTTTCGCAAATATGCATTTTCTTCAACCAGGAGTTGTGGTGATCCAGCAATTAACTTTTGCACCTGTTTCATACACCGGAGATGGTTGAATAATAATAATAATAATAATAATAATAATAATAATAATAATAATAATAATAATATAATCATAATAATAATAATAATAATATAATAATAATGTTTTTTTAATGAAGAAGAAGAGAGGAGTAAATATGTGTGAGTCGATGATTTCATCTCAAGGAACGTAAATGGAATATAGCCTTGAACGCCTCTTACCTTTAGCAGTCTATGCAACTCGAACACTTGAACTGCAAACACTCTTTGTTGACTGTAAAAAGTAGGACTGAATTAAGAACACACAAACACAGAGACAGATAGCATAAGGTGCGGGAAATGTTGTTAAGTAACATCCTCAGAAAGTAGAGAGATGGCAGGGGGTTTGACAGGAAACGGTGAATTGTAACACACAAAATGATGTGGACATCAAATATGAATTTAAAGAAGAAAATAAATAAATAAATAACTATTTCCTAAGAATAAATAAATAACTATTTCTTAAGAAGCATCAACTACGGATGAAAGGCATGAATCAAGTACATCTAACTCAAATTTTACACCAAATTGTTTTTTAAAAAAAATAAAGGAACAAGGGGAAGACATGTAGAACAAAACATATTCGTTTCCAGTTATCATACAATGACAACTGGGAGCGATCAGCAATATAAATCTTTTGCAATGAATTAACATTAAATTTAGTATAGGCACAAGTTTTCTCATCGACTGAAGAGGCAAAAAGGGGTTTGGAGGACTCTCTAGACTTGCTAAAGTACCATAGTGCACAAAAAATCAAATTACAGACTGAACACCGAACATTATTCTCTAGGACCAGAAAGAAATTGGTTACATCTTCCAAGAGTTTGAATAAACTTACATCTACAAATAAATCCTACAAACCACTCACCACTTGTTTCCATGACATACCAGCACAACACAAGCTCCAGGGTATCTCCACATTTCCCAAACATAACTACTCACTGCACCGGTGGAGCTGGAGACGTTGTCTAACCAAAGCGATTTAGAACCCGCCTCAATCAAGAACGGAAAGTAAAATTTCCCATGAAAAAAAGGGACAATGAATTAAGAACGGTTCATTGTCAGCTCACCTTGCACGTACTATATCATTTCACAATGGGCTCTCCTCCAGAGCTGCCGAGCAAACAAGAAATGAATGCCAGCTCTGAGTTACATTATTGGCCCTTTATTACGCTCTTAAACTTTTCATGTCAAATTGGAAAATGCAACATTTTTCAAACTTAAACAGACTTGTTGCAGCTTCCAGATTCTATTTCCTTGGTTACACAATGGCCCGGTGCAGAGGATCACAACTCTCCCCATCAAGAGTTTCAAACATATAATCTCCACATGGACCATATCTCCATCAAAACAAAGAACGACTAATAACGTTCCAAGTGTTGTACCCGCTTTAATCTTCCAATATAATTCATGCGTCCCAAAATAAATGTCGTATTTGATTTGTCAGTGTTATCAAGGAATATGCTTTAGTTGATTGGTTATTGCTTGTACCATAGTAAAATTGCACCAAGTTTTTTTCCTTACTAATAAACGCGACATTTACTTTGGGACTGACTAAAAAGAAAAGTGAACATATATTATGGGATGGAGGAAGAATTAAAAACTCAATGACAGAAGACTCTACTCGAAGTAGAATAAGTTTGAGTAATATTGATGAAAGTGCTTCTGTGTTAGTACCCAGCAACCAACCAACCAACCACTCCACCAAAGCAAGAAGGATGTCTAAAATAGGTAGCACCTATAGTGAACAAAGCCGCAATCCAACGAATTGGATGCATGATTGACTAATCTCGCGTATGGAAATTGTTATTGCCTTCGCCAAATCTACTTGCTAGGCATTCTCCTTTTTAGGGAATGTGCAAGTGTGAGTATGAGAATCTTAAGCGTTCGTTCATTCTACGCCAGAGAAGTAAATATGGATGGAGCATCTTATAGTAATGAGATTATAAACCGTAGTTCACATTCAGACAGACTAAACGTACTCCTACTTGAACCATAAATACACATTATTGAAGTAACAACATAATATTCATTAAGGGACCAAATACCTAGCAACTGTACTTCTTATTCAAACCACAATGAATGCAATCATGCATTAGAAACCATAATACTAATTTAAATATAATAAGAAGGGCAGCCTGGTGCTCAAAGGATCCCAGTGCAGTGAGGATCCGAGGAAGGGTCCTCCCACTAGGGTGAAATGCACGCAAACCTTACCTGGCATAAATGCAAGAGGCTATAGTGCTACTGCCCATGATCGAACTGAGGGACTTTTGGGTGTACATTCAAATATAAGCTAGCTGACACACCTTCCGATTGGTACTACTTCAAGAAGGAATGAGATTTCATAATATCCACAATTTAAAAGGGAATTTTCAGAAAGATCCATGGCCTAGTCATGGTTGGTCTCTACGCAAGCTTTTGGTTTTTTCGTCAACAATTTTCAACATTTTTCAGCATTTTCAAATAAAACACGGATGGAAGTCCTAAAGGTCTAATTTCCAACCCAATAAACGGGTTTGGATTTACATCCTTCTAGAAGGATTTATTACCTGATTTTCACAGGCTGGTCCGGAACTACACCATATTTGACTTGTTTCTAATATAATTTTTCAGATAGAGTGACTGTATCAAGCCAACCAATTCATTTTTCCCACGTGTGATAAGGGCTCCTAGGTTTATCTAGTTCATTTATTATGTATTTATCCATATGGATTGAGACTAGTATATAAACACATGCAATCTTATTTTGTAAGAATATACTTCCTACGTCCCATTTTAAGAGTAAAAAAAAGGGTGGGTTCAAGAATTAAGAAAAAGGTGATGTGTTGTGAGTGTTGATAGTTGGGTAGGAGAGAGAAAGTGGGGTAGAGAAGAGTTATTGGATAATTGTTGTGAGTATGACATGTAGTAGGACCCACTTTCCATTTTAGGATTTTGACTCTTAAAATGGGACACCCTTTTAGGAAATTTTTGACTCTTAAAATGGGACAGAGGGAGTATGTATATAACTTTGATGAAAGGAAATTATGAGAGTAATTCTCTTTAGTTAGTAAACTTTCTTGAGCTTATCAAGTGAAAACTTGTGGCGCTCGTTATCCGACTAATCAATCGGTTTTCCATCATCAATTGTGGTGACATTCAGCAGTCCAAGATAGCCATTACAATAGGTAGCGGAGGTCTTGGTTCCACCACCCATCTCAATTTACCAAAGTCATTGGTTTGCGTCACTTGGGGGTGTCGGGTCAAGGTATCCATCATACAAAAACCTATCAGAAACGATATTGGGTCCAAAGGGAACGTTGGGTCTAGTCATCCTCGGCTAGGTTCACATCACACTCCCACCTTTAGCTCTTTGTGTCCAACTGTCCATAAATGAAATTTTATTTTATTTTGTGTTTTTGAAACTAGAACTTACAAATAAAAAATAGAGGGTAGATCCAATTTTTTATTTTATATGATGAGTTGAAGTTAAAAAGTCGTATGAATGATATATTAGAACTCACATGTAGTTAATTATATAGTCTCTAACATCTAGTTGATTATAAAAATCTATAACATACATTAACTAGGAGCTTGGTCATTCCTGAACTCAGTTAACATTTTATAATTTCAAGTCGACCCTTACCCGACTACTAACACTAAAATGCAAAGATAATGCACAAACCATATATAAACTACCTTGTGACCGTAAGGCTACAAAACGATGATCAAGATGCAACTCAAACCTAATGAGCATAACCAGAACATTCATATTTGAGGAAGCTCAACATGTAAAAAAGTAAAAAAGGAACTTACTTGACAATAGCTCTTCTTGCTTTCCAAAAGTGCTTCTGACCTATTATCCCTACTACATCATCAGGAGAGATGTCAATTCCAGCTATCAAGTCAACCATTGAGGTCTCCGAAACAGCGTCCCCATTAACATGATCATTAGGACTTCTCAACATTTCTGGGTGAGCTTCTATTACCCTAATACCCTCATTTGAGACACTGTCACCCCATAGGGTATTGTCCCTCTGCGGCTCCACCCCATGATCAACCTGCAGATTACCATTACTTTGCAATTGGCTGTAACTCTTTGATACATGATTCCTCAGACCAAAACTTGAAAACGCAATGGTTTGCTTCAATGGAACTTTAGTGCCTTGTGCGAATGACTGATTTGAGGCAGATTTAACTGATTGCTCTCGAGAGTTATCCTCTCTAAGGGTCCCACGTTCTTGACTTTGGTTGAGATCTATAGCATTTGTTCCTTTCGGATTTCTCTCACTAACATTGTGATGCTTCACTGACTGACTTGTATTTGATGAACTTACATGAGCGGGAGTGGTGGTGAGATGTCTTTCATTTCCTCTTTTATGATGATTCTCTCGATGATCTTGAGTAACTCCAGATTGCACAAAGATGGGGACCCTAAAATCATCTTCATCTTGCTTCTTTTTTTTCTCTTGTTCTACCAATTGACAGTTCACATCAGAAAATCGACTAGTCGTCTTCTCAACTTGATGAACTGAAGGAGGTAACTGACGTGGGGAAAACATACTCCTTTCATGCCCACCCACCTGAAACAGTATAGTTCTCTTACTTGTCAGTTGTCAACTTATAAGTAACTTAATACTCTGAATAAGCTCAATCAATCTTATGCACCTAAACTAAAGCAAGCAAGAAAAAAAATATGAAAGCCAGAAACGTTTAGCAACTCAACTTTCATTCATATGTACCCATAACAACAAAGAACTCTTCTAATATATAGGCAATCCTATGCTTTAGGAGAAGATAGTATGAAAACAAGAAAGGTCTAGCAACTCTGCTCTCATTCGTAATGTGCCCGCAATTACATCAAAACCAGCCTCAAAGTTCCATCTGTGTAATGTGATTCAACGCAACCTAAAATGCATACTTCTCTGAAAAAACTGACCGCATGGCAGATCGAAGCATAACTAACATCACTTTACAGGAATATTTTCAATCATTTCATTGGCAAGTTTTGGAAAACGGAAAAAGAAATGCACTAATAAGCTGAAAGACTATGACCATAAACTAATGTATGTTCACAAAACAAATCATCAATAAATAATGAGGATATACCTGGCTAGATGACTGTGGATGTCCAGAATTGGTAGCGGAATTCGGTTTGACCCCAGAATTGAACCTTTGAGAAGGGATACTGAGCTGTTCATAGAGAGCCATCTTGTTCCTAGGAGGTGCCCTTGGCCCTCCTTTATCTGTATCATTAACATGTAGCCTAGGAAACATTGGTCCACCATTTTTCTTCTCATCATCTTTCCCTCTCTTCATCTTCTCTCTCTCTTTCCAAAATTCAACAGCAACTACGATCAATAACAGGTTTTCCCCTTAAAATTGACCTCAAAACCCAATACCCACTTGAGAAAATCTCTCAATTTAACAAAACAAGTATCAACAAGTTTCACCTTCCTTCAAATTTCAGAAAAAAAAGATCACTGGGCAAACCCCCAATTTCAGGGTTCAGGCGCACCAAAATGGTATCTGTCTTCAAAAAAAAAAAAAAAATCTTCACCAACCTCAGAACTGAACAAATTTAGGTAAATAAAGTGCTTACCAGCTCAAATTGAAGAATCTAAACCAAAACCCACTTGGTAAAAACTCTAAATTCTTCAATCCCGAGGCCAAAACCAAGTCTTTTCTCCAAATAAGAAACCTTGAATAAATCAAGTGGGAAAAGAAACGAAAAAATAAATAAAAAACCAGTAATTTGATAGAGGCATCGCTGGCTTGGGATTCTTCAGAAAGATGAAGAAAAATAGGGGCTTGCAAAAAAATGAAATTGGCAACAGTGCGGTGTTTTGTTTGTGGACCCAAATTATGGATAGAACCGAACCTGCTTGTCTTAAACCAACTCTATACGACCATTATTGTTTGTTGTTAAGGTACTAGTACTGAAACTCGTGCACGATAACAGTATGACGAATTTTACGCTTCCTAACTCATTTTTTTGTACTATCTTCATTTTGCAAAATGTCATAATTCCTTACAAAATTTTGTTAAAGGCATAATAGAAATTAGTACGGATATTATAGGGGCATCAGCAAAGGCGGAGGAGGAAAGAGCAGCGGAGACGTCAGTATGGTTTTTCTTTTAAAAACAATAATCATTTGTTTTTAAGATCATCTCCAACGGTACTCTAAAACTCCAAATATAGAATATTGTTTTACTCCAATAGCACTCTAAACATTGCTTTATTAATGGTTTGGTTTATATACACAGCCCCTTATTTCCACAGCCCCATTAAATTACCAAAGTACCCATATATATATATATATATATATATATATATATATATATATTTTTTCAATTTCACTCTCCCTCACGTTCGCTCCCTAACCCCCCCTCTCTCTCTCTCAGTTTGAAACAACGAGGAAGAAAGAAACGAACGGTCTCTCTCTAACGTCTCTCTCTCACCGTCTCTGTCACCGTCGTCGCTCACCGTCGTTCTTTCTCTCGCTCTGTTCTTCTCTCTCACCTCTCTCTCTCTCACAGTAAAAAAAAAAAAACCTTTCGAAATTGAAATGGTGAAAGTTAAAATACCCAAGACCGCCGCCGGGACCGCCGCCGCCCACATCGCCGCCGGGACTAGCTCGTCTACAGCGCCTGTGAAAAAGGTAAGCAATTTTTAACCTTATTTTACATTTCTATATTCCCAATTAAACATAATTTGAAAAATGTAAAATTGAAATTGGATTCAACTACAAAATTATTCAAATTGCGAACAAAATGTACACAACACACTCTTTGGGATTTTTTTTTTTCTGTTATTAATCTGGGATGTTTGGGTTTTATGGCTTTGGTGTGTCTCGTGTAACACCACTCGAGATGCATCTCGGGTGTGTTTACACGAGACAAGTCTCGTATAAACCCACTCGAGATGCATCTCGAGTGGTGTTACACGAGATGTGATCCTTCTGAATATCAGCATTGTGAATTATCAGTCAGCATTGTGTTCATTTATTTAATCTACTGTAACTGTCGCTAATGTATTGTCTCTTATTTGTGTTTTTATAGGCACGTGATCCTATGACCGTTTCAGCTAGAAAGAGGAAGGCTGAAGAGCGTTTGGAGAGAGGAGAAAACTGGAGCAAGGCTCGGAATGACGAGGATGCCACAGCTGATGATGAGCAGGAGGAGAGGGAGGAGGAGGCGGCAGCAGCTGATGATGTTCAGGAGGAGGAGGCGGCGGTCGATGGGGATAGTGAGGAGGAGGAGGAGGATAGTGATGATGGGGAGGAGGAGAGTGATAGTGATGATGGGGAGGAGGAGAGTGATAGTGATGATGGGGAGGAGGATAGGGAGGGGCAGGAGGGGGGGGCAGGATGATGAGGAGGAGGAGGAGGAGGAGGTGGAGGTGGGGGTGCAGGAGGAGGAGGATGATGATGTAGTAGAGCCGCCTAGACCTCTGAGACACGGGAGGAGGCGGGGTCAGGATGCGCCACCATCATGGCAGCTTCAGAGGGACCCCGGTGGTGGGCCAGATGATGTTTCACTGATGTACGGGTTCGGTGACCACCGAGCCAGACAAATTTGGGGTGACTCTACTACTGAGGGATTGGTGACTTTCCATACGACTCACGCATCTTGCACAGTAAGCTTAGCATTAATGTGAAATGTTTTAAATATTGAAGTTATTTATACCACACACTCTAAATATTCCATTAATTATCATCCTATGCTGCTTTTCTTGAGTACTGATAATATTTTTTGTTTCGAATGAACAGGTTCAAGCGTGATGAGCAGCCGGTTGCTGATAGAGCCTGGCTGGCCCTCGTAGATGCATCTGGCCTCCAGCATCTGCATGATTCCGTCATTCATAGGCCTAACCATGCCCTCCTAACGGCATTTTTGGAATGCTGGTCTCCTGAGACTAACTCGTTCCACATGCCGTGGGGGGAGATGACGATTACTTTACATGACAGTTTTCATATCCTGGGTATGTTTTTATAACATCGCTTCGATACTCCATTCACAATTATATAACTGTCTACATATATTATATGAACTGTCTACATTCATCTCTTATACTAAAATGTGTTATTGCATCTTCAATTTACAGGTATCAGGATTGATGGTGGAGTTGTTCGCTATACGGATCCAGCGCCTGACGTATCTGGCATCTCTAGACACCTCCAGTTGAGCGGCACTGGTTATTTATTGAGGGATGTCAGGCGTCTATTTACTCAGCGTAGAGGCGGCATGACAGATGCCCATACCAAGATAGGATAGCAGAGTTCAGTCAACTCTATGAGGAGGATACCGATGCAAGAAGACAAAGAAGATTACATATAGGATAGTATATGTGTAATGGTTTTTGATTTATCCAGTTTGTATGAATGTTTGAATTATATGCTTATCCTTGTTAACACTTTCATTTCGTATACAATTAGGCGATAGTATATGTGTAATGGTCTATTGATGTTTTGTGGAGATGTCCTATTTGAGAATCAAATTTCATTCCAAGTTATGTTTATTGTTGCTTTTGCTGTTGCGGTTGTGGAAAAGCAGGCTCAGATGCCTATGTCGTGTATACTTATACGAGATGAGAGCTTATATCTCGTGTATACATACACGAGATCTCTTCTCGTGTGTACATACACGAGATGTGTCTCGTGTATATGTACACGAGATGTAAGCTCTCATCTCGTGTAAGTATACACGAGACGTGCAAGGGCAGCGATGGAATTAAATGGGCTATGTATTTACCGGGCTGTGTATATAGTTTTTGCCTTTATTAATAGAGCAACTCTATCACTTGCTTCAAATTTGGTGCAAGGGATAGTGCTGCGCTATCCCCTTTTTCTTTTTCTTTTTCTTTTTCTTTTTCTTTTTCTTTTTAAATATCCGTTTTTTGTTTTTCTTTTTGATATATGTGAAAATATTTTACAATATAAAATTATATAACCTAATATTATTTATATATGTGAAATAATAATTAATATTGTTATTATATTCTTATTTAGTATAAGATTTGAAGCAAACGGTTAGAAATATTTGGTGTAAAAATTGCACTATTATAAAGAATAGCGTAATTTTTGCACTAAATTGTTGGAGATGGTCTAAGGGCAGTTTATGACGTGAGAAAGTGAGAGAAAAAAAGGGTTAAACGTGGGGAGTTAAGCACAGTTAGAGGGATGGAGAATCTAAGCCGTAGGATCAATTTTATCCGAACGAATCATGACCGCTCTTTGTAAAGCGGTTATTCTCCCCTTCTATTGTAATACTCCCTCCGTCCCTATTTACCTTACAAAAATGAGGTTTTGCACAAAAATTAAGAAAATGATTGTAAAGTTGATGTGTTGTGAGTGTAGATAGTTGAGTGGGAGAGAGAAAGTGGGTAGAGAAAAGTAAGTGGATAGTTGTTGTGAGTATGACAAGTGGGTCCCACTATTTAAAAAATGTTTAAAAGTTTCCTTTTTGAGATTTTGTAATGTAAACAGGGACACCCAAAATGACAATTTTTGTAAGGTAAATAGGGACGGAGGGAGTATAGGCTAGTACTCGACCCGTGCCGATGGCACGGTGACAGTATGAAAATGAAAAGAACATCTTACAACCGTTAACCCCACCTGTCACTTTCCTCTTTCTTGTCAACCCCTCCCCACCCCACCCCACTTACTTTCCACCTTTTCACAATTCTAAACCCATCCCGATACCTTCTTTTTACCCTTAGTACTCGTGCCCGTGCCGATGGCATGGAGACAGTACATGCGGGTGACAGTACAAACACGGTGACATTATGAAATATGTTAGGAACATAGATAATTAGAAGTTATAATTCATCTTTTCTATAAGAGAATAGCAAGATAATATATTCATCAATAAACTTAACAATTGGCTATGGTAGATCATATACAGTCCACCCCCAACTTCTGCAGTCCCTACCCCAAAGCATGAAACTTCACAAATATGACAAAAACCCTATTCTTATTACATCATAATCTCAACATGAAAATCAAAACTCAAAACCCATAGTCAAAGATATTGCACCCATATTCACACAGCATAATGATACTATCAAAGCCAAAAACATAAGTGAAGAGAAAGGTTTGAGTTGTACCAATTTTGCTCAGCTAACATTAATGTGAAACCACTTTGTAACTTTGACAAATGGCATCATAAACTTCACAATAAACCAAGAAAACCTTCAAAATAAATTGGATTATGTATGTATTGTTCTATTTTCAGTCCATCAAAATTAACATAAATACGAAACTAACACCAGCAGCAGCATCAGTTGCTATGTGCAACGGGTAGAAGTGCTCAGGTGTTGGATGTGCAACCTTTGCATGGGAAGCCTTCTCTTCGTGTATTCATGCCTACAAACACACAAATGTAGACAAATTAAAATACTCACTCATATCTAAATGATGGTCCATTTCATGAAAAATTATTCCTAAATGAGTGTGAATTGGATCACACTCACTCCCTTTGAAGAATCATTACACAACTATGATCACTACATGGTATCAACTAGCCCTATCTCAAAACCGAGAAAACCTCATGTTTATCTCTAAATCCAACAACCTCTCTCTTCTCTGCCCTTCGGATCTCCTAGCCTTTTAACCCGCGTCAAAACTCAACGTCCAACATGTGGCGTGTAGCAACTGCTAACGTTTACTCCCCCGTCCCGTAAGGATGTTCCCATTTCACTTTCCAAATAATTTAGTGATATATTTTTCTTTCCATCACTATCCCCCTAATGAGCATGAGATTCACACAAAGAACCACTAATCTTAGCCCAGCATCCACACCCGTGTCATTCGATATTTGCAAATTCACATAAATTAGCCATTCAAATTTAGAAAAGAGACTTTTATTTTGGGACAAACAATAACGGAAAGTGGGAACAACTTTGTGAGACGGAGGGAGTACAACAATGGTAGAGGTGGACGTAAAGAATATAGTTCATAGTCACTACTCCTACTTCTCGCCTAAATGCATTCTTGAGGGACTACCCAAATTCAGTTACATCCCCCTTCCCTCATTCTACAGCAGCAATAAACGTTTTTATCTTCAATGAATCAAACAAAAAAAAAAAAAAACAAAAACAAAAAGTATTCTAATGTAAACTCATGCTTTAAAAAAATCTAAAAGAATATAATGTTCATTTCAAACACACAAAAAAAAAAGTATAAAACCATGTACCAGTTTATGAAATCATTAAAGCAGTTTTTCACTTAGAAGGTTAACTTGGAGCATGAACCCCATCGCTCCCTCCCCCACAAAGAAAAAAAGAGAGTAATGATTTATGTGCCTATGCTTCTTGAAGAAACAAATCTTGAAGGACTAAGAGAAGATTTTTTTTTTTTTTTTTTTTTTTTTTTTTGAAAGATATCACACCATTAACCACAATGAAAAATAAAATAAAATCAAGGTTTTCAAATCTAGCTCTCACAGGATGCATCTCAAGTTTAACATGCTCGAAGTCTCGAACTTACTTGCTAGATCACGTCTTTGCAAGCCAAATGCCAACTAATCGATATATATAGGCTTCTTGAAGATACTTGGCAAAATTGATAGCGTTCTGATGCTGGCCTTAACCACACAATATCTGTAAACTCAGTTTGCTCCTGACCCTTCAAAGTGTCCCAAACTGCCAAACCTATAGAATTCAAACATAAACCTAAAATTAGTACTTGCAAGTCAAATTTACATATTTTGAACACAAAATCATAAGTGAGTAAAAGACCACAATTCCAAAGTCAGTAATAGCAATATAGTGAAATTGAATTTCTAAGATAGGCGTTATGCTTTAATAAGATTAGAGTTATAGATAGGGGAGGAAGGAACTGACTTACCTGTAATGTGAAGTAATAGTAAACAGAAGCATTACATGGAGCCGGTGACAAAGGATAAATATTTGGCAACGGGTTCCCATCACTGATGCAAAATAATTACAATTATACATCACTTTAAGAATGTTTCACATTCAACCTTGCAATTGTTTGAATCTCCATGGGCCGCACTCCCTGTCGGAGCTCCACCACTGGCTTAGATGGGCTACCCAGCCGCTCAGTCGCTCACCTTCAATCGTCTTCTCCGTAGTTCATCCCTTCTCTGTTGCTGCTCCGACTGCAATGGAAAAATAATTGTTTAATCACAGCCATTAGATTAGGTGGTTTAGAAAAGGCATGGTTTTGTACCCCTTATTTCCTTCTTGACGATGGCTTCTCCTTCTTCAGAACATCTGATCGGCGGCCCCTTGACCTCTCCCTTAGCCGTCGACCCCTGCCCCTGTTGGGGAAATTGTGGTATATCTGTGCAGTTCATGCCCATACAATTCTGATAATGGTGAGACACAACAACCATGCACACAAATAATATGAAAGTAATCAACAAGAAAAGAACACAATATTTGTTAACCCAGTTCGTCAACAACAATGACTACATCTAGGGGCACTGCCAAGCTAGGATATTTCACTAATATCATAATCTGTGTCTGTTTACAATAAAGCCTACCGCTCTATATAGCATGGAGATAACCTCTCCATGTAAACACTCTCATCACACATAAAACCCTAGACATGCTTCAACCCATCCATGGAATGCCCCTAAGGGCACCCCCAAGGGCTAGCACTCACTTGGCTCTCTTTGTGACTCACAGATTCTCTCTGACTATTTTTCTCTAGTGTACCAAATATTATGGTGGCTATCACAATATATTTATAGGAATACCAAAACCTAATCCTGATCAAAACCTAATTTACTCGAAGTCCCTGAGACGGAAGGAGTATAATTCTTTTTCTCCAAGAATTAATCTCCACCTAATTAAGGATTTACTAGGAAGCTTGTTCCTATGCCACGCCAACAAACAAAGTCAAAAGGCTGCACAATTGTTATCCAACGTGGATTAGGAGAATGACTTTAGTTGGGAAACTAATTCACACATTCCTTGTACAAGCCCGCACAACCAGACAATTCGGCCCACTCCAAACTTGATATGGTCCGGTCGGGTCATCCATTTGGTCCTATCGGATTTCTCCTTTCCGCTCCGTCCCGCTTTCGACTCCTCTCATTCCTCCGCGGCTTTGACTTTTTCTTCTCGGTTTTGTCTCCATTCCCAACAGCCCCTACCCTCAATCAACCAAAGATGCTTGTAACCTACCCCTAATCCAACCTTGATTTCTGGCAATTGGATGGGAGTGGGCAGAAGCGAACATGGGCAGTGGGCAAGGAATTGATTTTGTAAAATGTCTCATCGGCGACTATTGAGATCTCCTCTGTTCAACTCGCCGGCGTAATGAGGCGAACGACTGCGTGGAAGAGGAGAAGGGTGAGGAAAATCAGAAACGTCGTTTGAGGACCGTTAGATGGAATTTCAAGAATGGATCTGAACGGGTAAAATAAAAATGAAAAAATTCAGAAATAATGGCAGTCGTTGGATTAGTGGAGTTATTGTTCAATCCTAGCCCTTCTTTGTCTATTTTGGGGAGGCAGTTTTTTCCTATGTGTTTTGTATTATAGATAGTAAAATAAAATTACAAATTTTACTTTTTGGTATTTTTTTTAATCTGTTTTTTTTGGGGGGACAATGTCCACGCCATAAGGGCGAACAGTAGCGTTCACCGATGGTGATGTTTGGCTTTACCAATGAGTCACTTCTTTGAAAACTACTCTTTGGTAATCGTTTGTTTGTTTGACTATTTGTTGTTACAACCAACTCGTCATAGAGCATCTCCAACGAGTTGAGATCTCCAGTACCACTTTTGTGTTCCACTCCATGTATCTGGTAGGCTTAATCGCACACCTACTTATTAGACCTAACTCGGCCACTAATAATGTAATTAGGGTAAGTCAGGGTCGATCCACGAAGAACGATGATTATTTGCGAACAGTCACTTAACCAGATTGGGGGTTTAATTGAGATTTTACTTAGTTCCTAAGACGGGAAAATAAACTAAGATGATAAAAACAATGATTTAAAAGCACTTCAGATTGATCACTATCCCCGTCCTCTAATTCAATTTCATTGGTACTTCTATTTCTCTGTTAATCCTATTCACTTGATCACGAGATATATTGCAATCTCTGTCTCTTCTTACAGATTAGTCAATAGCAGTGGCACACTCACTATAAACCCTAATTAATAAATTAATCTAACTGGCACAGTCTAGATCGCAAAATTAATTGATTCAATTTAAGAGACTAAGATCAAGAACGCTTTCTAGGTTACTAGATAATCGTTTAATTTTGCCTACTCATCGAATTGCTATGGCACATACACAATTCACGAAGATGCTACGGTGAAAACCCTAATTCTGGCACAGAACAGAGAATTCTAGCATAGATCAAGAAATAGAACTAATGGATTGGCCAAATCCACAAACCCTAAATATTAACCTAGATTCAGAACAAGCAAAATTATAAATAGATTAACCAGGAGAATAAGAAAATTACCTCAATTGAATTAAAATAGGTTCAAGATCTCAACCCAAAGTAATGGAGTTTAGTTCTCCATTAATGGTTACACAAAGCTTCCGAGAGAAAAAGAAAAGAACGTAGTATTTTTCTGGAAGTCCAAAGAATGAATCCTACCTAATCTAATTCTAAAACAACTAATAATAATCAAAAAAAAAATCTCCGGAATAAAAAAAAATATTACTAATAAAATAAAAAGAAAAATAAGTAAAAACCAACTGCTCTTCCACCGCCAGTCTGCCGAATCCCGAAATCCATGGGCCGTTCTCCACATTTTGCAATTCAGCCCCTGTAGTTTTCATATTTCCAGTTCAGTCCTCAAACTTTCAGTAATTACAGTTTGGTCCCTGCAACTTCCAGAAATTCTCAGTTCGGTCCTATACTCCTCCGCTTCCTGTTGACTTTGACTTTGACTAGTCTTGATCCTTGAGACAAGACTTTGAAGCTCACCAAAAGATTACATCCGGAAAAATAATTAATAAAACCGAATATTCTACCCCGGATTACAATAAAGCCGAACCATTACATAAATATCCCAAGTTACATCAAAACTAGTCTAAATTACATCAAAATGAATGAGAATACATAGGAAATTAAGGGAAATAAAATATACAAAATCCGCCACATCAAATCCCCCACGCTTAGACCATTACTCGTCCCTGAGTAACATCCTAACCCCACTCTAAACTCCGGTCTAATCAGCGTAGCATGGGAGAAAATGACCCCTAATCTCCTCTAAGCCTCCAAGTCAAAAGTCAACAAACACAACCAGCTCTCGGAGTATAAGAAACTCCGTCCCCATATAACTCCAGAAAATCAAATAAAGATCAATGGCCTTAGCCCGATACAAACTCCAAAATAGTGAAAAACCGTATCCGGACTAAGGCCCACTCATAAAAGCCACGGGGAACTAAAATATCCTAAATTTCCCCACGCTAGTCTCACATTACAAGTCTCCCTCATAAAAATAAGTTTTTAGCCGGGTAGTGGTCCCGCGTAAAACTCACCTCGTATTTAGCACCAACACCCCCTTATAACTCCAAAAACAAAACGAGGTTTTCTATCCTATTACCCACTAACCGAACCTCCAACATCAAAATATTTCCTACCCGAGACTCCGAACCTCCCTTATGTCGCCAATCACCGGTGAATAAAAGATAACATCACTCAAAATCTCACCTTTTGCCTAAGCGCCCTTTCGGGTTTTCACTTAGCCTCTCTATTTTTTTTTATTTATATATATATATATATATATATATATATATATATATATATTTATTTATTTTTTTAAGAAAATGAAATAAAATGCGTACTCTACATCATACAAACCCGTCCCCCACGCTTAAACTACACAGTGTCCTCAATGTGTGCAACAATAAAAATATAAGACAGTTTAAACGTAAGAGAAAGGCAGAAAGGTACCATCACTCCTGCTAGGTACCATCACTCCTGCTGCTCCTGAGACCTGGAGGCCTCACCTGAAGAACGGGCTTCACGGGACTCGCGCCTCCTCATCCTAGCCGCTCTCCTATTAGCCATCATTGTGTGCAACTGTTCCGGAAGAGGCGTATAGATCCGAGGTTCTGGCTGCTGAATCCACAGCTCCATCTGACGCTGTCGTCCGAAGATAGTGGTCACATGATCCTCCAACGCCTCAAGCCGGTCAGAGAACTCAGCCCATCTCCTATCCTCAAGTGCATGTCTCTCCTGCAACAGTCTCATAATCGCCTCATAACCAACCTCCTGCTGCTCCGGGACTCTAACCTCAGTAACTGCCAACTGTCCCCGGTTTTTTCTTAGGACCTTATCCTTAAGATGCTGCCCATCCCAATCATTCACTCCATCCATTCGCCAGCCTTTCGGTTTATCACCGCTCGGAAAAACTGCCCCCCTATGGCACCGAATCGGAATGTTGTTGTCCCCATACTCAAATGTCAAGGATTTATCATCTCGAATGATTGTTTTGAAACGCTCATACCGAGTCAGGAAAAAGAAATCATAGAATTCTGGTGCCCCGAGAAACTCTGTTGAAGCTGGGGGGGGGGGGGGTTTCGCATACTTCCCAAGCAAAAGAGTAATCATACCCCCCCACCGGTATACAACCACCTGGCTTAGATACAAATTTGTCACACCTTATAAGAAAACTGTCGACCCAATCCGGAATGGAGGCGGCCTCAGGAATTACCGTTCTCATCATTGCAATATCAAAGCGATTCAGTTTGGTCAACTCTTTCTTTCCCAGAAAAGTCATAGATAGACCCCTGAAGAATAACGCCCACGCAGGGTGAGTGAGGTACTTTGATGTGAGAAAAGGGCTTGTGCATCGGCTTCCCAGTCAACTCAAAGAAAAACTTATCCACCAATTCTTCATTTTCAAGAAACTCGCCTTTGGGTTCTTGCACCCCAAACGACTTCCTGATATCCGTATAACTCAACTCCCTCACTTTATTATTAAGATTAAACCGAACGCTCCTTTCCCCATTCACTACAACCCGCTCAAAAGTGGACAGAAATTCTAAGGTGAATATCCTATACACCGGTGCGCTCTTCCCTAAAAAATTCTCAATACCACTCATTTGCATCAACTGACGTACCGGAGCATCAAGACCCAATTGTTCAAGAACAGTTACATCCAAAAATTTTGTTACTATAATCTTTCGGCTCGGTCTATCTAGTTTTCTCCATTTCTCCTTTTGATCCGCCGTCAAGGTTTTCAAACCCATATAATTATTCTCCTCAAGCGAATTAACTTCCCCGGAAGGAGTAGGCAAAGGCTCCTCTTCCCTAGCCCGCTTTTTACCTCCCACACTTGATTTACTCGTCACCACCATAATGAGCAATTCACAATGATAAAGAACACCAACAATTTACCAACCACACAACCCACAAAAACAATAACAACTCCCCACAAATGTCCACTGAAACCACACAATCACCACCCACCAATTTCAACACAATATCAATTTATTCACACTATCATCGCTCACCATTCACTCACCAATAACAATGCAACAATAATATAGCACCATATAAATCACCACACTCACACAATAATCTCAACACAACCACAATACAATAAAGTTCCGATCAAACCCAACCTAACCACCACAACATCCACCAACAAAATAAAGTGCAGGTAAAATTGAGAAAATTTTACCTTTCAATGCTCTAGTGGTGCCCAATAAGTCTCCTTGTCCCTCCAAAATTTCTCCAAGATTGATGAACAAAAAACCCCAAAATTGAATTTCTAGGGTTTTGTAATTCGGCTATGGAACTCGAAATTGAAGGATAATGGTGTTGATTTCGGTTCAGCACTTCAAATCAGAGGAGGGAGTTGTCGCTTGGAGGCAATGAACAGTGCCGGAATTGGAAATAAGCCGGCGACGATGGAGGTGGGTAGAGAGAGAAAGAGACTGTGAGGGAGAGAGGGTCTCGCCGGAATGAATGAGGGGGTTTGGGGTGCCGGCGGGTTTGAGGTGGGTTAGTGCCGGCGGTTTGGAGGTGGGTTAGTGGAGAGAGAGAGAGAGAGAGAGAAAGAAATAGGAGCGAGAGATAGAGAGAGAGAGTGTGAGGGAGGGAGGGTCGCCGGCGTGAATGGTGGGGTGCCGGCGTGAATGGTGGTGAAGACGAAGAAAGAGAGAGAGAGAGAGAGGGAGGGAGATCGGGAGGGAGGGACTGTGAGGGAGAGGGGTGCCGGCGGTTTGAGGGAAGAGAAGAGAGAGAGAGACCGACGGGATTTCTCTGTTTTTTTTTTTTTTGAACCCATTGTGGCCAGCTCTTGTGCCATAAGAATTGAGCACTTGTGGCACAAGGACTGGGTGAAATTTCCCAAGCTGCTTTCCCCTTCTTTTTTTTTTTTTTTTTCTTTTGGCCAGCCCTTGTGGCACAAGAATTGAGCACTTGTGGCACAAGGACTGGATGAAATTTCCCAAAGTGCTCCCATGTAACCCTCTAAACCATGATTTCCTGCACATCATCAAAAACAAAATATACCTTTAGTAGCACCGATTCCAAACATAAATAAAACTACAAAAATTGAAAACATAATATACAACTATAATTAATTTAAAAGCCTAAAATAAAAATAAAAACAAAAACCAAGAAAATTAAGCAAATTAAATCCGGGTTGCCTCCCGTTAGCCGCCCTTCTTTAACGTCTTTAGCTAGACCCAACGCCGGGAAAACACCCGGTGTCGCGCCCCGTACCCGTGGTCCTACATGGCCCCACGCTCGGGACGCGCACGGAAGACGTCATAAATCACATTTAACAAAAACTTTTCGAAACTATCATAAAGATAAACGAAATCCACTTTGGAGTGCAAAGCCTCCACTTTACTTTTAAGTAACTTTCACAACTAAATTACTTGACACGAAGGCCTACATTAACTTATACAAAAGAATGAACACCAACATTATCCAAAATAGGTGTTACAAGATCAAGTCACGGATACACTACCCATTAAGGTTATACATTTACATAATGTAGCCTTTATAAACATACCCCAAAAGAATTTACCACCTCGACGCCTTCCTTGTGATAAGTGACCTATCCCGGATGCACGCCCTTATCTAAAACAGTAAACAAATAAGGGGTGAGATAAAATCTCAGTAAGCTACTAATATGCAACTACATTTCATGCCAACATGATAATCACAAAGGAACAATCAATAGGCAGTCACATATGCATATAACACAAAGATATAGTCCACTCATCACATATCACATAATGCGGAAATAAACACTCATAAGTGGATACTGAGCCAAGGTTCTATACACGGAACACCATCCTTTGAGAAGAGTCCGTTGAGCAGCATGAACGAGCTGAAGCCGGTTCCGGAACCAAGTAACAACAACAACCAGAAGTGGGGGAAATAACACATAGTCATACCCCCAAGCGTGTAGCTAGAATACTCACCATAGGAGCTAGCTCATCCCAACCACGATCACGGGAAGGGGCATCCCACTCAAGGCCACTGAACATGGGGAAACTGGGTTACCAGTGAAGTACATTATACTGGACTCGGCTCATGCCATTATAATATACATCACTGCCCAAAACAAACACAACAATGCCAGCTGGACTCTATACAAGCACATGGTAATAAATACTCGCTTGAAACAACAACGGGGCATTGATTCCAAAGTAGGGAACCAAGCCAAATTCATCACAAAGGATTCAAACTAATTCTCATGAAGAGATCAATCAACAACAACATCACACTTGAAGTTACTCAAAAGAGCACAAGGGTTACACACCTTACCACATTACAAACATGATCACAAGGACTCAATTCTATCACTAGAGTGAACTACAATGTTCACTAAGGTCAACTAGAATGACACGCAAGACTTGGACCAAAACGCGTCCTTCAATCACACAAATTAACAAAAGGTAAGGTTTCAGGGGTTCTGTGCGGCCGCCCATAGTGGGTTGTGCGGTCGCCCAAAAAGTCTCAAAAAAAGAACAAAAGCTTTCAGAAAGATGCGCGGCCGCCCAGGAAGTTTTGTGCGGTCGCACAATGCTCTGGATTTCCAGAAATCGGGAAGAACAACATGGTTTCTTCCATTTTCTAACCCAAACACATTTCCACTCAAAATCCAATACTAACGTATACTAACGTACCAACACAACTAATAAGTCTAAAAAGACTCAAACAACAACACTTAACAACTAAAATCGAGAATCAACCCAACATTCAAGATTTAAAGCTCAACATTTCCCAAAATTCACAAAAGATGATCAAGATGCACATCAACATTTAAATTCACAACTAAGCATTAATTCATCATCCAATGATCACACAAAACATAAATGACCAATTTTAAGCTAAAGGGGGGGCTTAGTAACTTACTTGCAAAATCTCAAAGTTGACGGAATTCAAATCTTTTTGGCTCTACGCGATCCTATCGACGATCTAAACAATGTTTACGTTTTAAGAAATGAGAGATTAAGAGAGGAAGAAGGTGTAAATGAAGAGAGAAGAAGGAGAAGAGAACTTACCCAAAATTGCTAGGGAGAGAGAGAAGATGGCTGGAAGAATGGAGTAGGGTGAGGGAGAAGGTGAGGGAGGTGAGGGGAGTAGGGAAATAATTCAAAATGTTACTCTTAGGCCCCCTCTCTCACACTACACACAAACTACACTCCCTACTAACAATTAAGACCTAACACTTCCATACTAGCCCAAATAATTCTAATACAATGCTAGGCAAAATATTATAACACATAAATTGCACACATAATAAATAATCAATTAAATAACGAAGCAAGTAAATAATTAAATAATTATTTATTACTAAGAAAATAGAGACGGGGTTTCGGGTCGTGACAATCACTCCCCCTAAAAGAAAATTCGACCCGAATTTTAACACTTACCAAGATTTTCGAATAACCACGGATACTTCCGTTCCATCTCATCCCGCAATTCCCAAGTCGACTCCTCAACTTCGTGATTCCTCCATACCACTCTAACTAGGGCAATGCTCTTGTTCCTCAACTCTTGCACCTTGGTATCCATCACTCGAATTGGTTTCTCCTCATAAGACATATTAGGTTCAATATCTCCTGGTACTTCTGGCAACACATGAGACGGATCATATACATATTTACGAAGCGTTGAAACATGGAACACATTATGCAATCGGCCTAAAGAAGACGGTAACGCAAGACGATAAGCAAGATTCCCAACTCTATCTAATATCTCGAAAGGCCCAATAAACCTTGGAGCAAGCTTCCCCTTCTTACCAAACCTCCGGATTCCTACCTTTGGAGACACTTTCAAAAACACGAAGTCACCCGACTGAAACTCGAGATCTCGCCTCCGGTGGTCGGCATAGTTCTTTTGCCTAGACTGAGCGGTGATTAGACGATTTCGAATAAGCTTTACCTTTTCAACCGAATCATTAACCAAATCGACACCCCAAATCTTAGCTTCCCCGACTTCGTCCCAACAAACGGGAGACCGACACTTCCTACCATACAAAGCCTCATAAGGAGCCATCTCGATACTCGATTGAAAACTGTTGTTATAAGCAAACTCCACTAAAGGTAAATGAGTATCCCAAGAATCTGCAAAGTCAACCGAACAAGCTCGTAACATGTCTTCAAGAATATGAATCGTTCTCTCCGATTGACCATCGGTTTGTGGATGAAAAGCCGAGCTAAACCTCAATTCGGAACCCAAAGCCTTCTGAAACGCTTGCCAAAACCGAGAAGTAAATCTGGGATCCCGATCAGAAACGATACTAACTGGAACCCCATGCAATCTCACGATCTCGTTGATATACAAAGTCGCAAGCCCTTCCATTGAATAGCTAATCTCGATGGGTAGAAAATGAGAAGACTTTGTCAATCTATCCACGACCACCCAAACTGCATCATGCTTTCTCCTCGAACGCGGTAATCCGGACACAAAATCCATCGTCACATGTTCCCATTTCCATTCCGGTATCTCAAGAGGTTGAAGTAACCCCGCGGGTCTTTGATGCTCCGCTTTAACCTGTTGGCAAGTCAAACACTTCGATACATAATCCGCTATTTCCCGCTTCATGCCACTCCACCAGAAATGCTGTTTCAAATCCCGATACATTTTGGTGCTCCCGGGGTGAATAGTATACTTCGACTTGTGGCCCTCATCCAGAACTTGGCGCTTTACTCCTTCCACATTGGGAACACACAAACGACCTCCATAATTCAAAACCCCTTCAGAACTAAGAGAAAACCCTTCAAACTTTTTGTCCCCAATCTTACTCGAAATCTTCATCAACTCGGAATCATCCTTCTGAGCATCCTTAATTTGTTGAATTAAGGCAGGTAATACTTTAATGTTCGCAAAGATAGCCCCATGCTTGGACTCATGAGGACCCCAATCTCTAACATCTTCCAACATTTTCCATTCACGCACCATCAAAGAAGCTACATAAGATTTCCGACTAATGGCATCCGCGACCACATTTGCTTTACCCGGATGATAAGAAATGGTGCAATCAAAATCCTTCAACAATTCCATCCATCTGCGCTGTCTATTGTTAAACTCCTTTTGCGAGAAAAGATACTTCAGACTTTGGTGATCGGTAAAAATCTCGAACCTTGCCCCATATAAATAATGCTTCCATTTATGTAACGCAAATACAATAGCCGCAAGTTCCATGTCATGGGTAGGATAATTCTGCTCACTCGGAGTCAACTTCCTTGAAGCATACGCAATCACTTTCCCATTTTGCATTAAAACGCACCCGAGGCCTTCTTTAGAAGCGTCACTATAAATAACCAATTCATCTTTCCCATTTGGTAACACAAGTATAGGAGCGGTGGTCAACCTCCTTTTCAACTCATCAAAACTCAATTGACATTTTTCTTCCCACACAAACGGCACGTTCTTTCTGGTCAACTGAGTCAACGGGGTAGCAATTTTGGAAAATCCTTCAATAAATCTTCTATAGTACCCGGCTAAGCCCAAGAAACTCCGAATCTCCGTAACTGATTCCGGCCTCTTCCAATCCACTATAGCTTCAATTTTTGAAGGATCTACGGATATCCCTCCATTAGAAACCACGTGCCCCAGAAAAGAAACTTCCTCAAGCCAAAAGGCACACTTACTGAACTTCGCAAACAATTGCTTCTCCCTAAGAATAGATAAGACCATTCGCAAATGTTGTTCGTGCTCCTCCCGAGACTTCGAATAAACTAGAATGTCATCGATAAACACCACCACGAAAGTTTCAAGATACGGCTTAAAAACCCGATTCATCATATCCATAAATACCGCAGGAGCGTTCGTTAACCCGAAAGGCATGACAAGAAATTCATAGTGCCCATACCTACTACGGAAGGCGGTCTTGGAAATGTCCTCAGAACGAATCTTTAACTGGTGATAACCACTCCTCAAATCAAGCTTTGAAAAGACAACCGACCCCTGAAGCTGATCAAACAAGTCATCAATATGGGGAAGAGGATATTTGTTCTTTATGGTTACCTGATTTAGCCTCCTGTAATCTATACACAGCCTCAAAGATCCATCTCTCTTTTTGACAAACAATACCGGAGCTCCCCACGGTGACACACTAGGGCGAATAAACCCACGATCAAGTAACTCTTGTAACTGTTCCTTCAATTCTTTCAATTCAACCGGAGCCATTCTATAAGGTGCCGCCGATATAGGAGTTGTACCTGGAAGCAAGTCTATACAAAATTCGATCTCTCTATCAGGAGGCATAGAGTACTCCGTAGAAAACACATCCGGAAACTCCCTAACAATATTTACCTCTTCCACACTAGAAACCTTTTTCGTAGTATCCAGAACACTGGCCAGAAACCCAACACAACCACGGCTCAACAACTTTCTAGCCTTCACATACGAAATGACATGAACCTTTTTACTCAAAGGAATCGCCTCAAAAGAAAATTCAGGGGCATTAGGGGCAGAAAAAGTAACCACCTTTTTAAAACAATCAACAGTAGCATGGTATCGACTCAACCAATCCATACCCAAAATGATATCAAAATCTTGCAATGGCAATATAATCAAATCAGCAAGTAAAACATGCTCACGTATATGCATATCACAATCACGCAATACCTTATCAGTCACCAAACTCTTACCCATAGGGGTAGACACTTCTAACACAAAAGGTAGAGACTCAGGCAACGAAGACAACTGAGATGTAAAATGCACAGACACATAAGAATGCGAAGAACCGGGGTCTATTAGTGCACGTGCCCTCCTATTAGACATAGAAATAATACCTCCAATCACGTCAGAAGCATTCGAGGCCTGCTGTTGGTTGATGGCGAAGACACGACCTTGCACCTTGGGCTTGCCCGAGGCATCCCTCTTCTGACCCGAAGACGACCCGGTACCACTTCCAACTGACTGATTCTTCGGTTTAGGACAACTAAATTGAAAGTGACCCAACTGGCCGCAATTCAAGCACTTTCCCTGCTTTTTCCAACACTTCTCCTCGGAGTGCCCTCCCCTTTGACAATAATTGCAAACCCGATTATTCTGACTCCCCGAGGTGTTACCTTGATTCCTATTGCCCTGTTGTCCTTGAGAAGTTCCCCTGAAAAGTGAATACATGTTCTGTGCTCCTCTAGAGTCACCACGATGAGGTTGTGGCTTCCCTTGACCTCCCTGTTTCGCTACACTTGTCGATTCCGTCCTCTTCTTATGCTCTACTATGTCCTGCTCCACCTGGTAGGCACGATCAATGGCATCTTGAAGGTCTTGGAATTTGTGGGAAGTGAGTTGGGTTCTGATCACGGTCTTCAACCCTTTGACAAACCTCGAGGTCTTCCTTTCTTCCGTCGAAACCATGTAATTGCAATAGCGAGCCAATTCCGTGAATTTGGCAACATACTCGGCCACCGTCAACAAGTTTTGTTCCAAGCTAAGAAACTCGGACTCCTTCCTATCTTGGTCCACCTTAGGAATGAAATGCTCTTTGAACTTTTTCTTGAACGTCTCCCAAACATGGGGTACCCGTGCCTCCTCCCAACTAGCTTTCAACGATTTCCACCAATACTCTGCGCCTCCAACTAGCTTGTAGGTCGCAAATCTTACCCTATCCTCATCGGAGCTTTGTAAGACCTCAAAGATCTTTTCCATAGACTCAACCCACCTTTCTGCTGTAGCCACATCTGACCCTCCTTCAAATTCTGTCGGTTTCATCCTCAGAAATTGTTCTAGTCCAGTCCTCGGAGCCAATGGTGCCTCTCTACGATTGTTATCATTCATGGTTTTCAATGCCGCCTCGAATATCCCTTGAAACATTGCTAGGGCTTCTTCCCTTGCATTTCCCTGTTCGGCAGGTCCACCCTGTTCATTATCAGACCCGACCATGATTACCGAGTACCTGCATAAGACACTCATCGTTACTCACTCCATACTCGATTACCCTTCTAGGTCATTTAGTCACTCTAGACTATCTACAACCTAGCTCTGATACCAACTGTCGCGCCCCGTACCCGTGGTCCTACATGGCCCCACGCTCGGGACGCGCACGGAAGACGTCATAAATCACATTTAACAAAAACTTTTCGGAAACTATCATAAAGATAAACGAAATCCACTTTGGAGTGCAAAGCCTCCACTTTACTTTTAAGTAACTTTCACAACTAAATTACTTGACACGAAGGCCTACATTAACTTATACAAAAGAATGAACACCAACATTATCCAAAATAGGTGTTACAAGATCAAGTCACGGATACACTACCCATTAAGGTTATACATTTACATAATGTAGCCTTTATAAACATACCCCAAAAGAATTTACCACCTCGACGCCTTCCTTGTGATAAGTGACCTATCCCGGATGCACGCCCTTATCTAAAACAGTAAACAAATAAGGGGTGAGATAAAATCTCAGTAAGCTACTAATATGCAACTACATTTCATGCCAATATGATAATCACAAAGGAACAATCAATAGGCAGTCACATATGCATATAACACAAAGATATAGTCCACTCATCACATATCACATAATGCGGAAATAAACACTCATAAGTGGATACTGAGCCAAGGTTCTATACACGGAACACCATCCTTTGAGAAGAGTCCGTTGAGCAGCATGAACGAGCTGAAGCCGGTTCCGGAACCAAGTAACAACAACAACCAGAAGTGGGGGAAATAACACATAGTCATACCCCCAAGCGTGTAGCTATAATACTCACCATAGGAGCTAGCTCATCCCAACCACGATCACGGGAAGGGGCATCCCACTCAAGGCCACTGAACATGGGAAACTGGGTTACCAGTGAAGTACATTATACTGGACTCGGCTCATGCCATTATAATATACATCACTGCCCAAAACAAACACAACAATGCCAGCTGGACTCTATACAAGCACATGGTAATAAATACTCGCTTGAAACAACAACGGGGCATTGATTCCAAAGTAGGGAACCAAGCCAAATTCATCACAAAGGATTCAAACTAATTCTCATGAAGAGATCAATCAACAACAACATCACACTTGAAGTTACTCAAAAAGAGCACAAGGGTTACACACCTTACCACATTACAAACATGATCACAAGGACTCAATTCTATCACTAGAGTGAACTACAATGTTCACTAAGGTCAACTAGAATGACACGCAAGACTTGGACCAAAACGCGTCCTTCAATCACACAAATTAACAAAAGGTAAGGTTTCAGGGGTTCTGTGCGGCCGCCCATAGTGGGTTGTGCGGTCGCCCAAAAAGTCTCAAAAAAGAACAAAAGCTTTCAGAAAGATGCGCGGCCGCCCAGGAAGTTTTGTGCGGTCGCACAATGCTCTGGATTTCCAGAAATCGGGAAGAACAACATGGTTTCTTCCATTTTCTAACCCAAACACATTTCCACTCAAAATCCAACATTCCAACTAGTATACTAACGTACCAACACAACTAATAAGTCTAAAAAGACTCAAACAACAACACTTAACAACTAAAATCGAGAATCAACCCAACATTCAAGATTTAAAGCTCAACATTTCCCAAAATTCACAAAAGATGATCAAGATGCACATCAACATTTAAATTCACAACTAAGCATTAATTCATCATCCAATGATCACACAAAACATAAATGACCAATTTTAAGCTAAAGGGGGGGCTTAGTAACTTACTTGCAAAATCTCAAAGTTGACGGAATTCAAATCTTTTTGGCTCTACGCGATCCTATCGACGATCTAAACAATGTTTACGTTTTAAGAAATGAGAGATTAAGAGAGGAAGAAGGTGTAAATGAAGAGAGAAGAAGGAGAAGAGAACTTACCCAAATTGCTAGGGAGAGAGAGAAGATGGCTGGAAGAATGGAGTAGGGTGAGGGAGAAGGTGAGGGAGGTGAGGGGAGTAGGGAAATAATTCAAAATGTTACTCTTAGGCCCCCTCTCTCACACTACACACAAACTACACTCCCTACTAACAATTAAGACCTAACACTTCCATACTAGCCCAAATAATTCTAATACAATGCTAGGCAAAATATTATAACACATAAATTGCACACATAATAAATAATCAATTAAATAACGAAGCAAGTAAATAATTAAATAATTATTTATTACTAAGAAAATAGAGACGGGGTTTCGGGTCGTGACAATCACTCCCCCTAAAAGAAAATTCGACCCGAATTTTAACACTTACCAAGATTTTCGAATAACCACGGATACTTCCGTTCCATCTCATCCCGCAATTCCCAAGTCGACTCCTCAACTTCGTGATTCCTCCATACCACTCTAACTAGGGCAATGCTCTTGTTCCTCAACTCTTGCACCTTGGTATCCATCACTCGAATTGGTTTCTCCTCATAAGACATATTAGGTTCAATATCTCCCGGTACTTCTGGCAACACATGAGACGGATCATATACATATTTACGAAGCGTTGAAACATGGAACACATTATGCAATCGGCCTAAAGAAGACGGTAACGCAAGACGATAAGCAAGATTCCCAACTCTATCTAATATCTCGAAAGGCCCAATAAACCTTGGAGCAAGCTTCCCCTTCTTACCAAACCTCCGGATTCCTACCTTTGGAGACACTTTCAAAAACACGAAGTCACCCGACTGAAACTCGAGATCTCGCCTCCGGTGGTCGGCATAGTTCTTTTGCCTAGACTGAGCGGTGATTAGACGATTTCGAATAAGCTTTACCTTTTCAACCGAATCATTAACCAAATCGACACCCCAAATCTTAGCTTCCCCGACTTCGTCCCAACAAACGGGAGACCGACACTTCCTACCATACAAAGCCTCATAAGGAGCCATCTCGATACTCGATTGAAAACTGTTGTTATAAGCAAACTCCACTAAAGGTAAATGAGTATCCCAAGAATCTGCAAAGTCAACCGAACAAGCTCGTAACATGTCTTCAAGAATCTGAATCGTTCTCTCCGATTGACCATCGGTTTGTGGATGAAAAGCCGTGCTAAACCTCAATTCGGAACCCAAAGCCTTCTGAAACGCTTGCCAAAACCGAGAAGTAAATCTGGGATCCCGATCAGAAACGATACTAACTGGAACCCCATGCAATCTCACGATCTCGTTGATATACAAAGTCGCAAGCCCTTCCATTGAATAGCTAATCTCGATGGGTAGAAAATGAGAAGACTTTGTCAATCTATCCACGACCACCCAAACTGCATCATGCTTTCTCCTCGAACGCGGTAATCCGGACACAAAATCCATCGTCACATGTTCCCATTTCCATTCCGGTATCTCAAGAGGTTGAAGTAACCCCGCGGGTCTTTGATGCTCCGCTTTAACCTGTTGGCAAGTCAAACACTTCGATACATAATCCGCTATTTCCCGCTTCATGCCACTCCACCAGAAATGCTGTTTCAAATCCCGATACATTTTGGTGCTCCCGGGGTGAATAGTATACTTCGACTTGTGGCCCTCATCCAGAACTTGGCGCTTTACTCCTTCCACATTGGGAACACACAAACGACCTCCATAATTCAAAACCCCTTCAGAACTAAGAGAAAACCCTTCAAACTTTTTGTCCCCAATCTTACTCGAAATCTTCATCAACTCGGAATCATCCTTCTGAGCATCCTTAATTTGTTGAATTAAGGCAGGTAATACTTTAATGTTCGCAAAGATAGCCCCATGCTTGGACTCATGAGGACCCCAATCTCTAACATCTTCCAACATTTTCCATTCACGCACCATCAAAGAAGCTACATAAGATTTCCGACTAATGGCATCCGCGACCACATTTGCTTTACCCGGATGATAAGAAATGGTGCAATCAAAATCCTTCAACAATTCCATCCATCTGCGCTGTCTATTGTTCAACTCCTTTTGCGAGAAAAGATACTTCAGACTTTGGTGATCGGTAAAAATCTCGAACCTTGCCCCATATAAATAATGCTTCCATTTATGTAACGCAAATACAATAGCCGCAAGTTCCATGTCATGGGTAGGATAATTCTGCTCACTCGGAGTCAACTTCCTTGAAGCATACGCAATCACTTTCCCATTTTGCATTAAAACGCACCCGAGGCCTTCTTTAGAAGCGTCACTATAAATAACCAATTCATCTTTCCCATTTGGTAACACAAGTATAGGAGCGGTGGTCAACCTCCTTTTCAACTCATCAAAACTCAATTGACATTTTTCTTCCCACACAAACGGCACGTTCTTTCTGGTCAACTGAGTCAACGGGGTAGCAATTTTGGAAAATCCTTCAATAAATCTTCTATAGTACCCGGCTAAGCCCAAGAAACTCCGAATCTCCGTAACTGATTCCGGCCTCTTCCAATCCACTATAGCTTCAATTTTTGAAGGATCTACGGATATCCCTCCATTAGAAACCACGTGCCCCAGAAAAGAAACTTCCTCAAGCCAAAAGGCACACTTACTGAACTTCGCAAACAATTGCTTCTCCCTAAGAATAGATAAGACCATTCGCAAATGTTGTTCGTGCTCCTCCCGAGACTTCGAATAAACTAGAATGTCATCGATAAACACCACCACGAAAGTATCAAGATACGGCTTAAAAACCCGATTCATCATATCCATAAATACCGCAGGAGCGTTCGTTAACCCGAAAGGCATGACAAGAAATTCATAGTGCCCATACCTACTACGGAAGGCGGTCTTGGAAATGTCCTCAGAACGAATCTTTAACTGGTGATAACCACTCCTCAAATCAAGCTTTGAAAAGACAACCGACCCCTGAAGCTGATCAAACAAGTCATCAATATGGGGAAGAGGATATTTGTTCTTTATGGTTACCTGATTTAGCCTCCTGTAATCTATACACAGCCTCAAAGATCCATCTCTATTTTTGACAAACAATACCGGAGCTCCCCACGGTGACACACTAGGGCGAATAAACCCACGATCAAGTAACTCTTGTAACTGTTCCTTCAATTCTTTCAATTCAACCGGAGCCATTCTATAAGGTGCCGCCGATATAGGAGTTGTACCTGGAAGCAAGTCTATACAAAATTCGATCTCTCTATCAGGAGGCATAGAGTACTCCGTAGAAAACACATCCGGAAACTCCCTAACAATATTTACCTCTTCCACACTAGAAACCTTTTTCGTAGTATCCAGAACACTGGCCAGAAACCCAACACAACCACGGCTCAACAACTTTCTAGCCTTCACATACGAAATGACATGAACCTTTTTACTCAAAGGAATCGCCTCAAAAGAAAATTCAGGGGCATTAGGGGCAGAAAAAGTAACCACCTTTTTAAAACAATCAACAGTAGCATGGTATCGACTCAACCAATCCATACCCAAAATGATATCAAAATCTTGCAATGGCAATATAATCAAATCAGCAAGTAAAACATGCTCACGTATATGCATATCACAATCACGCAATACCTTATCAGTCACCAAACTCTTACCCATAGGGGTAGACACTTCTAACACAAAAGGTAGAGACTCAGGCAACGAAGACAACTGAGATGTAAAATGCACAGACACATAAGAATGCGAAGAACCGGGGTCTATTAGTGCACGTGCCCTCCTATTAGACATAGAAATAATACCTCCAATCACGTCAGAAGCATTCGAGGCCTGCTGTTGGTTGATGGCGAAGACACGACCTTGCACCTTGGGCTTGCCCGAGGCATCCCTCTTCTGACCCGAAGACGACCCGGTACCACTTCCAACTGACTGATTCTTCGGTTTAGGACAACTAAATTGAAAGTGACCCAACTGGCCGCAATTCAAGCACTTTCCCTGCTTTTTCCAACACTTCTCCTCGGAGTGCCCTCCCCTTTGACAATAATTGCAAACCCGATTATTCTGACTCCCCGAGGTGTTACCTTGATTCCTATTGCCCTGTTGTCCTTGAGAAGTTCCCCTGAAAAGTGAATACATGTTCTGTGCTCCTCTAGAGTCACCACGATGAGGTTGTGGCTTCCCTTGACCTCCCTGTTTCGCTACACTTGTCGATTCCGTCCTCTTCTTATGCTCTACTATGTCCTGCTCCACCTGGTAGGCACGATCAATGGCATCTTGAAGGTCTTGGAATTTGTGGGAAGTGAGTTGGGTTCTGATCACGGTCTTCAACCCTTTGACAAACCTCGAGGTCTTCCTTTCTTCCGTCGAAACCATGTAATTGCAATAGCGAGCCAATTCCGTGAATTTGGCAACATACTCGGCCACCGTCAACAAGTTTTGTTCCAAGCTAAGAAACTCGGACTCCTTCCTATCTTGGTCCACCTTAGGAATGAAATGCTCTTTGAACTTTTTCTTGAACGTCTCCCAAACATGGGGTACCCGTGCCTCCTCCCAACTAGCTTTCAACGATTTCCACCAATACTCTGCGCCTCCAACTAGCTTGTAGGTCGAAAATCTTACCCTATCCTCATCGGAGCTTTGTAAGACCTCAAAGATCTTTTCCATAGACTCAACCCACCTTTCTGCTGTAGCCACATCTGACCCTCCTTCAAATTCTGTCGGTTTCATCCTCAGAAATTGTTCTAGTCCAGTCCTCGGAGCCAATGGTGCCTCTCTACGATTGTTATCATTCATGGTTTTTAATGCCGCCTCGAATATCCCTTGAAACATTGCTAGGGCTTCTTCCCTTGCATTTCCCTGTTCGGCAGGTCCACCCTGTTCATTATCAGACCCGACCATGATTACCGAGTACCTGCATAAGACACTCATCGTTACTCACTCCATACTCGATTACCCTCCTAGGTCATTTAGTCACTCTAGACTATCTACAACCTAGCTCTGATACCAACTGTCGCGCCCCGTACCCGTGGTCCTACATGGCCCCACGCTCGGGACGCGCACGGAAGACGTCATAAATCACATTTAACAAAAACTTTTCGAAACTATCATAAAGATAATCGAAATCCACTTTGGAGTGCAAAGCCTCCACTTTACTTTTAAGTAACTTTCACAACTAAATTACTTGACACGAAGGCCTACATTAACTTATACAAAAGAATGAACACCAACATTATCCAAAATAGGTGTTACAAGATCAAGTCACGGATACACTACCCATTAAGGTTATACATTTACATAATGTAGCCTTTATAAACATACCCCAAAAGAATTTACCACCTCGACGCCTTCCTTGTGATAAGTGACCTATCCCGGATGCACGCCCTTATCTAAAACAGTAAACAAATAAGGGGTGAGATAAAATCTCAGTAAGCTACTAATATGCAACTACATTTCATGCCAACATGATAATCACAAAGGAACAATCAATAGGCAGTCACATATGCATATAACACAAAGATATAGTCCACTCATCACATATCACATAATGCAGAAATAAACACTCATAAGTGGATACTGAGCCAAGGTTCTATACACGGAACACCATCCTTTGAGAAGAGTCCGTTGAGCAGCATGAACGAGCTGAAGCCAGTTCCGGAACCAAGTAACAACAACAACCAGAAGTGGGGGAAATAACACATAGTCATACCCCCAAGCGTGTAGCTATAATACTCACCATAGGAGCTAGCTCATCCCAACCACGATCACGGGAAGGGGCATCCCACTCAAGGCCACTGAACATGGGGAAACTGGGTTACCAGTGAAGTACATTATACTGGACTTGGCTCATGCCATTATAATATACATCACTGCCCAAAACAAACACAACAATGCCAACTGGACTCTATACAAGCACATGGTAATAAATACTCGCTTGAAACAACAACGGGGCATTGATTCCAAAGTAGGGAACCAAGCCAAATTCATCACAAAGGATTCAAACTAATTCTCATGAAGAGATCAATCAACAACAACATCACACTTGAAGTTACTCAAAAGAGCACAAGGGTTACACACCTTACCACATTACAAACATGATCACAAGGACTCAATTCTATCACTAGAGTGAACTACAATGTTCACTAAGGTCAACTAGAATGACACCCAAGACTTGGACCAAAACGCGTCCTTCAATCACACAAATTAACAAAAGGTAAGGTTTCAGGGGTTCTGTGCGGCCGCCCATGGTGGGTTGTGCGGTCGCCCAAAAAGTCTCAAAACAAGAACAAAAGCTTTCAGAAAGATGCGCGGCCGCCCAGGAAGTTTTGTGCGGTCGCACAATGCTCTGGATTTCCAGAAATCGGGAAGAACAACATGGTTTCTTCCATTTTCTAACCCAAACACATTTCCACTCAAATCCAACATTCCAACTAGTATACTAACGTACCAACACAACTAATAAGTCTAAAAAGACTCAAACAACAACACTTAACAACTAAAATCGAGAATCAACCCAACATTCAAGATTTAAAGCTCAACATTTCCCAAAATTCACAAAAGATGATCAAGATGCACATCAACATTTAAATTCACAACTAAGCATTAATTCATCATCCAATGATCACACAAAACATAAATGACCAATTTTAAGCTAAAGGGGGGCTTAGTAACTTACTTGCAAAATCTCAAAGTTGACGGAATTCAAATCTTTTTGGCTCTACGCGATCCTATCGACGATCTAAACAATGTTTACGTTTTAAGAAATGAGAGATTAAGAGAGGAAGAAGGTGTAAATGAAGAGAGAAGAAGGAGAAGAGAACTTACCCCAAATTGCTAGGGAGAGAGAGAAGATGGCTGGAAGAATGGAGTAGGGTGAGGGAGAAGGTGAGGGAGGTGAGGGGAGTAGGGAAATAATTCAAAATGTTACTCTTAGGCCCCCTCTCTCACACTACACACAAACTACACTCCCTACTAACAATTAAGACCTAACACTTCCATACTAGCCCAAATAATTCTAATACAATGCTAGGCAAAATATTATAACACATAAATTGCACACATAATAAATAATCAATTAAATAAAGAAGCAAGTAAATAATTAAATAATTATTTATTACTAAGAAAATAGAGACGGGGTTTCGGGTCGTGACAATCACTCCCCCTAAAAGAAAATTCGACCCGAATTTTAACACTTACCAAGATTTTCGAATAACCACGGATACTTCCGTTCCATCTCATCCCGCAATTCCCAAGTCGACTCCTCAACTTCGTGATTCCTCCATACCACTCTAACTAGGGCAATGCTCTTGTTCCTCAACTCTTGCACCTTGGTATCCATCACTCGAATTGGTTTCTCCTCATAAGACATATTAGGTTCAATATCTCCCGGTACTTCTGGCAACACATGAGACGGATCATATACATATTTACGAAGCGTTGAAACATGGAACACATTATGCAATCGGCCTAAAGAAGACGGTAACGCAAGACGATAAGCAAGATTCCCAACTCTATCTAATATCTCGAAAGGCCCAATAAACCTTGGAGCAAGCTTCCCCTTCTTACCAAACCTCCGGATTCCTACCTTTGGAGACACTTTCAAAAACACGAAGTCACCCGACTGAAACTCGAGATCTCGCCTCCGGTGGTCGGCATAGTTCTTTTGCCTAGACTGAGCGGTGATTAGACGATTTCGAATAAGCTTTACCTTTTCAACCGAATCATTAACCAAATCGACACCCCAAATCTTAGCTTCCCCGACTTCGTCTCAACAAACGGGAGACCGACACTTCCTACCATACAAAGCCTCATAAGGAGCCATCTCGATACTCGATTGAAAACTGTTGTTATAAGCAAACTCCACTAAAGGTAAATGAGTATCCCAAGAATCTGCAAAGTCAACCGAACAAGCTCGTAACATGTCTTCAAGAATCTGAATCGTTCTCTCCGATTGACCATCGGTTTGTGGATGAAAAGCCGTGCTAAACCTCAATTCGGAACCCAAAGCCTTCTGAAACGCTTGCCAAAACCGAGAAGTAAATCTGGGATCCCGATCAAAAACGATACTAACTGGAACCCCATGCAATCTCACGATCTCGTTGATATACAAAGTCGCAAGCCCTTCCATTGCATAGCTAATCTCGATGGGTAGAAAATGAGAAGACTTTGTCAATCTATCCATGACCACCCAAACTGCATCATGCTTTCTCCTCGAACGCGGTAATCCGGACACAAAATCCATCGTCACATGTTCCCATTTCCATTCCGGTATCTCAAGAGGTTGAAGTAACCCCGCGGGTCTTTGATGCTCCGCTTTAACCTGTTGGCAAGTCAAACACTTCGATACATAATCCGCTATTTCCCGCTTCATGCCACTCCACCAGAAATGCTGTTTCAAATCCCGATACATTTTGGTGCTCCCGGGGTGAATAGTATACTTCGACTTGTGGCCCTCATCCAGAACTTGGCGCTTTACTCCTTCCACATTGGGAACACACAAACGACCTCCATAATTGAAAACCCCTTCAGAACTAAGAGAAAACCCTTCAAACTTTTTGTCCCCAATCTTACTCGAAATCTTCATCAACTCGGAATCATCCTTCTGAGCATCCTTAATTTGTTGAATTAAGGCAGGTAATACTTTAATGTTCGCAAAGATAGCCCCATGCTTGGACTCATGAGGACCCCAATCTCTAACATCTTCCAACATTTTCCATTCACGCACCATCAAAGAAGCTACATAAGATTTCCGACTAATGGCATCCGCGACCACATTTGCTTTACCCGGATGATAAGAAATGGTGCAATCAAAATCCTTCAACAATTCCATCCATCTGCGCTGTCTATTGTTCAACTCCTTTTGCGAGAAAAGATACTTCAGACTTTGGTGATCGGTAAAAATCTCGAACCTTGCCCCATATAAATAATGCTTCCATTTATGTAACGCAAATACAATAGCCGCAAGTTCCATGTCATGGGTAGGATAATTCTGCTCACTCGGAGTCAACTTCCTTGAAGCATACGCAATCACTTTCCCATTTTGCATTAAAACGCACTCGAGGCCTTCTTTAGAAGCGTCACTATAAATAACCAATTCATCTTTCCCATTTGGTAACACAAGTATAGGAGCGGTGGTCAACCTCCTTTTCAACTCATCAAAACTCAATTGACATTTTTCTTCCCACACAAACGGCACGTTCTTTCTGGTCAACTGAGTCAACGGGGTAGCAATTTTGGAAAATCCTTCAATAAATCTTCTATAGTACCCGGCTAAGCCCAAGAAACTCCGAATCTCCGTAACTGATTCCGGCCTCTTCCAATCCACTATAGCTTCAATTTTTGAAGGATCTACGGATATCCCTCCATTAGAAACCACGTGCCCCAGAAAAGAAACTTCCTCAAGCCAAAAGGCACACTTACTGAACTTCGCAAACAATTGCTTCTCCCTAAGAATAGATAAGACCATTCGCAAATGTTGTTCGTGCTCCTCCCGAGACTTCGAATAAACTAGAATGTCATCGATAAACACCACCACGAAAGTATCAAGATACGGCTTAAAAACCCGATTCATCATATCCATAAATACCGCAGGAGCGTTCGTTAACCCGAAAGGCATGACAAGAAATTCATAGTGCCCATACCTACTACGGAAGGCGGTCTTGGAAATGTCCTCAGAACGAATCTTTAACTGGTGATAACCACTCCTCAAATCAAGCTTTGAAAAGACAACCGACCCCTGAAGCTGATCAACAAGTCATCAATATGGGGAAGAGGATATTTGTTCTTTATGGTTACCTGATTTAGCCTCCTGTAATCTATACACAGCCTCAAAGATCCATCTCTATTTTTGACAAACAATACTGGAGCTCCCCACGGTGACACACTAGGGCGAATAAACCCACGATCAAGTAACTCTTGTAACTGTTCCTTCAATTCTTTCAATTCAACCGGAGCCATTCTATAAGGTGCCGCCGATATAGGAGTTGTACCTGGAAGCAAGTCTATACAAAATTCGATCTCTCTATCAGGAGGCATAGAGTACTCCGTAGAAAACACATCCGGAAACTCCCTAACAATATTTACCTCTTCCACACTAGAAACCTTTTTCGTAGTATCCAGAACACTGGCCAGAAACCCAACACAACCACGGCTCAACAACTTTCTAGCCTTCACATACGAAATGACATGAACCTTTTTACTCAAAGGAATCGCCTCAAAAGAAAATTCAGGGGCATTAGGGGCAGAAAAAGTAACCACCTTTTTAAAACAATCAACAGTAGCATGGTATCGACTCAACCAATCCATACCCAAAATGATATCAAAATCTTGCAATGGCAATATAATCAAATCAGCAAGTAAAACATGCTCACGTATATGCACATCACAATCACGCAATACCTTATCAGTCACCAAACTCTTACCCATAGGGGTAGACACTTCTAATACAAAAGGTAGAGACTCAGGCAACGAAGACAACTGAGATGTAAAATGCACAGACACATAAGAATGCGAAGAACCGGGGTCTATTAGTGCACGTGCCCTCCTATTAGACATAGAAATAATACCTCCAATCACGTCAGAAGCATTCGAGGCCTGCTGTTGGTTGATGGCGAAGACACGACCTTGCACCTTGGGCTTGCCCGAGGCATCCCTCTTCTGACCCGAAGACGACCCGGTACCACTTCCAACTGACTGATTCTTCGGTTTAGGACAACTAAATTGAAAGTGACCCAACTGGCCGCAATTCAAGCACTTTCCCTGCTTTTTCCAACACTTCTCCTCGGAGTGCCCTCCCCTTTGACAATAATTGCAAACCCGATTATTCTGACTCCCCGAGGTGTTACCTTGATTCCTATTGCCCTGTTGTCCTTGAGAAGTTCCCCTGAAAAGTGAATACATGTTCTGTGCTCCTCTAGAGTCACCACGATGAGGTTGTGGCTTCCCTTGACCTCCCTGTTTCGCTACACTTGTCGATTCCGTCCTCTTCTTATGCTCTACTATGTCCTGCTCCACCTGGTAGGCACGATCAATGGCATCTTGAAGGTCTTGGAATTTGTGGGAAGTGAGTTGGGTTCTGATCACGGTCTTCAACCCTTTGACAAACCTCAAGGTCTTCCTTTCTTCCGTCGAAACCATGTAATTGCAATAGCGAGCCAATTCCGTGAATTTGGCAACATACTCGGCCACCGTCAACAAGTTTTGTTCCAAGCTAAGAAACTCGGACTCCTTCCTATCTGGTCCACCTTAGGAATGAAATGCTCTTTGAACTTTTTCTTGAACGTCTCCCAAACATGGGGTACCCGTGCCTCCTCCCAACTAGCTTTCAATGATTTCCACCAATACTCTGCGCCTCCAACTAGCTTGTAGGTCGCAAATCTTACCCTATCCTCATCGGAGCTTTGTAAGACCTCAAAGATCTTTTCCATAGACTCAACCCACCTTTCTGCTGTAGCCACATCTGACCCTCCTTCAAATTCTGTCGGTTTCATCCTCAGAAATTGTTCTAGTCCAGTCCTCGGAGCCAATGGTGCCTCTCTACGATTGTTATCATTCATGGTTTTCAATGCCGCCTCGAATATCCTTGAAACATTGCTAGGGCTTCTTCCCTTGCATTTCCCTGTTCGGCAGGTCCACCCTGTTCATTATCAGACCCGACCATGATTACCGAGTACCTGCATAAGACACTCATCGTTACTCACTCCATACTCGATTACCCTCCTAGGTCATTTAGTCACTCTAGACTATCTACAACCTAGCTCTGATACCAACTGTCGCGCCCCGTACCCGTGGTCCTACATGGCCCCACGCTCGGGACGCGCACGGAAGACGTCATAAATCACATTTAACAAAAACTTTTCGGAAACTATCATAAAGATAAACGAAATCCACTTTGGAGTGCAAAGCCTCCACTTTACTTTTAAGTAACTTTCACAACTAAATTACTTGACACGAAGGCCTACATTAACTTATACAAAAGAATGAACACCAACATTATCCAAAATAGGTGTTACAAGATCAAGTCACGGATACACTACCCATTAAGGTTATACATTTACATAATGTAGCCTTTATAATCATACCCCAAAAGAATTACCACCTCGACGCCTTCCTTGTGATAAGTGACCTATCCCGGATGCACGCCCTTATCTAAAACAGTAAACAAATAAGGGTGAGATAAAATCTCAGTAAGCTACTAATATGCAACTACATTTCATGCCAACATGATAATCACAAAGGAACAATCAATAGGCAGTCACATATGCATATAACACAAAGATATAGTCCACTCATCACATATCACATAATGCGGAAATAAACACTCATAAGTGGATACTGAGCCAAGGTTCTATACACGGAACACCATCCTTTGAGAAGAGTCCGTTGAGCAGCATGAACGAGCTGAAGCCGGTTCCGGAACCAAGTAACAACAACAACCAGAAGTGGGGGAAATAACACATAGTCATACCCCCAAGCGTGTAGCTAGAATACTCACCATAGGAGCTAGCTCATCCCAACCACGATCACGGGAAGGGGCATCCCACTCAAGGCCACTGAACATGGGGAAACTGGGTTACCAGTGAAGTACATTATACTGGACTCGGCTCATGCCATTATATATACATGTCACGACCCGAAAACTAGGCTCTATTTTATCAGTAATAAATAATTATTATTTATTTATTTGCTTATTTATTTATTTAAATTATTGTTTATGTAAATATTTATGTGTGCACTTTATGTGTTATAATAATTATGCCTAGCATTTTATTGGGTCATTTGTGCTAGTGTAGTAATAGTTGGTCTTAGTTGTTAGTAGAAAGTATTAGAGTTGGGTAATTGGTGGGGAGGGGGCCTAAGTGTAAGTTTTTCGTAATAATTCCCCCTACTCCCTCTCTTCTCCCTCACTCTCTCCATCCCATCTCCAGCATATTTCTCTCTCTCTCTCCAAGCTTTGTGAAAGGTAAGTTTTCTTCTTCTTCTCTCTTCATTTTCTCCTTCTTCCTCTCATCATCTCTCAATTCTTAAAACTTGAACATTGTTTAGATCGTCGCTAGGATCGCGTAGAGTCAAAAAGATTTGAAATCCATCAACTTTGAGAATTTGCAAGTAAGTTACTTTTCCCCCATTTTAATGCTAAAATGTTCATATCATGTTCATATAATGCTTTTATTGTTATATTGGAAGTTTGGATGAGTTTGCAATTTATTTGGAATTTATTTGGGTTTTTGGTCAAAAATGGTGATTTTGAAATGTTGGTTTTGATTCTTGGTTTTAGTTTATAAATGGTGTATTTAGATCCCCTTTCTAGTTAAAAGATGTTTGGGTGCCTTAGAAACCTTGTTGGGAGTGTTGATTTTGAGTATTTGGTGTTTTGGGTGAGTTTTGGCCCGAAAATGGTGAACCTTGGATGAATCTGGGCTTTGTTCATCTGGCACGGTCGTGCTCCTTTTTTGGCACGGTCGTGCCACAATTCACTTTCCCTCTCGTAAGGTCTGGCACGGTCGTGCTCTTTTATTTGGCACGGTCGTGCCACAATTCCCTTTTCTCCCGTCTTGGTTGGCACGGTCGTGCCATTTTCTTAGGCACGGTCGTGCCAATATGCCAAAATTGCCTTTCCTCTCGAAATGTCTGGCACGGTCGTGCCACTTTCTTAGGCACGGTCGTGCCAAGCAAGAATTCTGGTATATTCTTCCCTTTTCTTCTAAAATTGTTTCGTCCATAACTTCTTCGTCCGGACTCCGTTTTAGGCGTGTAAACTATCGTTTCGAAGCTCTCTTAGAGTACTACAAGATAGTATAGGTTGTTCGGTTAAGTGATAAGTTTTATACTTCGGGATTTTATTGGGTGTTTGGGCATCGTCTGATGTGTTCGTGGTTGTTCCAATCGAATTGACTTTCGAGTAAGACTTGGTCTAGGTTTTAGGCGATGTCCCATAGTACCTAGAGGGTTGTGGTTGAACACCAAAGTGTATTCATTCTGATTCCTACTTTGGAATTTCAGGTGTGATGAGATGGTTGAGTTCATAGTCCTAGTACATCTTTATGAGTAAATGTTTAGGATAATTTTGGGTTATAGTCGTTGTACTATTTGTGAGCGACCGTTTGGGTTGTGATCTTTATGATTAACTCGTGGGTATCATCTTTGGAATGTATCTGGTATGGTTTCTCTTTATGAAATTACGGTACTCTAATAATCATTGTTGTTGTGCTCTTTATGAGAAATTCCGTTTATCGTTGTTGTGCTCTTTTATGAGAAACTTATTGTGTTCGTTGTTGTTGAACTCTTCATGAGTAATCGTTTGCATCTTTATGGTGATTAATTGGTGTGGTTCCCTACTTTGGAACCTTAAGTTGTTATTCATGCTAAAATATTATTACTTAGCATTTAATTAGAAGCCCAGCTGGCATATTTGTTGCATCGGGCGATGGGAAGGATTATAATGGCAAAGCCAAGTCCATTATAATGTTGACCATTGTTTTGCCCTTACTATACCCCTTCTCCAGATTGGCCTTGGAAAGGATAAGTCAGCGTTCCTTTGTGAATGCATCTGGCTAATGGGCATGACTTTGTGTCATGGTCCTTGTCCCTTGTGACACTTTTATGATTTGGTTCCGGTACCGGGGTTTTCTCTTCGAGCTTTCATGCTGCTATGAAGATGTTGATTGTTGATTATTGAAGCTGCGCAGCGACCTTTATTTGGTTCTTCCAGTGGGGTGAAACCTTGGCTATGTATCCACTTATGAGTGTTTATTTCAGCTTTATGTGTTGCATGATGAGCTGGTCGTTATTTCCAACCGGTATGGGACGGTTGGCGATAGGGAACCTCTCATTTGTTGTTATATGCTTATTTATATGGTTGATTATTGGATGTTACTGTTGACAGCATGTCACTTATTATTTCCGCTGCTATCTATCTTATGTTAATTGATATTGGTCATTGCATATTAGCATGTCATGTAGTTGCATTAGTAACTTACTGAGATTTTATCTCACCCCGTTTATTTCCATCTTTGTTTTTCCTTAACCCCCCCCCCAGGAGGAAAAGGATTAGGATTCGCGGTTCGAGGAGGACGTCGAGAGGATTGAGATTTTGGGGCAAGTTGTTATAGATCGGTTTACATTATTTAAATGTATAACCTTTTGGGGATAGTTTTACCACTATTGACGTCATTAAGAATTGTAATATTTTGTATCTTTGGTGTGAGCTTGTGGAGCTTACACTAGTTGGTTATGGTGTTGTTAAACTTGGATTTTCCAAACCTTGTATTAAAATCTTTTGGTTCAAAATGGAAATTTTAACTTCTATATTTTAGAGTTTTGATTTTAAGTCGACGTCCAGCTCGCGATCTCGGACCGCGGGGTTCGGGGTCGTGACAGTTGGTATCAGAGCTATGGCATTAGCTCTAAGTATAAGTCTTGGTGGACTAGTATGACCTAGGAGGGTAGATGGGTTCGAAGTGAGTAACGATGAGTATTTTATGCAGGTATTTGTTTGTGATGGCTAGAAGAAGATCGGGTGAAAGTTCTAGTGGGACTCAGAATCAGAATGGTCTATAGGAAGAAAACCGTGCAATGTTTCAGGACAGGTTTGAAGCGGCCGTGAAATCAATTCATGACCAAGGGCCGAGAGAGGAACATGTAGCACCTCCGCGATATGGGTTGGAGCAGTTCTTGAAGTTGAAACCAAGGGAGTACGACGGTGAGCCTGATGTGAAGAAGGACGAGCTATGGATAGAATCAATGGAGAAAATCTACGAGGTCTTTGGTTGCACTGATGAGGATAGGGTTTTGTTTGCAGCTTATAAGCTCGTGGGGGCTGCGGAACATTGGTGGAAGGCACTGAAGACCAATTGGGATGCGACTCTTGTACCATATCCTTGGGAGTGGTTCGTGAGGAAATTCAAGGATCATTTTATCTTTTTAGTAAATCAAAACCGGAAGGAGATCGAGTTCCTCAGCTTGGAGCAAGGCATGATGTCAGTAGCACAGTACTCAGCTAAGTTCACAGAATTAGCCAGGTGTTGTGAATACCTTGTGCGGACCGAGGAGCAGAAAGCGATGAGATTGATTAGGGGTTTGAAGACAGCTATTAGGACTCAACTTTTAGCCCAAAGAATTCAACCTTTTCAGGATGCGGTGGATCGAGCCTACTTGATTGAGCAGGATATTTGGGAAAACAAAAGGAAGACTGAGATGGTTAACCCGGGTAAGCAAGGAGGGCAGAGCAAGTCACAACAGCAACATTCGGATAACATAGGTAATTCTGGAGTGCAAACTCGATTCAGAAGGCAACTTCAAGGGCAACCAACAGTAAGAAATCAAGGTTCTTATAAAGGGACACGAAATGGGAAAGTCTGCAGCTTCTGTCAGAGGATAGGACACTCAGAAGACAAGTGTTGGAAGAAGCAAGGAAAATGTGTGAATTGTGGTCAGTTGGGGCATTTTGTGAGGGATTGTCTTAGGGGCAGGTATCAACCATCCGGGAGCGGCACTGGTACTGCACAAGGTCAGAAGAGAGATACTTCGGGAAACCCTAAAAGTTCAGGGTAGGGTATTTGCGATCAATCAGCACTCAGCGGGTGATTCATCAGTTTCAGGAGGTATTAATTTTGTGTCGAGAGAGCGAGCGCGTGCATTTTAGGGTCATCGCATTTATGTGTTTCTGTGCATTTAGTCGCATTTATTTCTTCTGAGTCTTTGACTTATGTGTTGTAGGTGTCTACTCCTATGGAGGAGTTTAGGGTGTCCGATAAAGTCTTATGTGCTTATGATGTGCTTAAGTATGGTTATGTTTCACCTGCTAGATTAGCCATGTTGCTATTACGAGATTTTGATGTTACTATTGCTTAAATCTATTGTTGTAGGGGATTGTTATATTCTCCATTCCTAGTTTCTTAAAACTGCTTGAGACCGTTCCTTTGGGAGGAGTTATACCTATCTTTTCTTAATTGAAGTCCGAGTATTTAGTTTCGGTAAATTTGTTGGGTGTAATTATCATTCGTAAGATTTTCATTTTCTTCTGAATAGTGCTTAGTGTTCGAAGAGAAGCTTGGGGTTAAATTGCATTGTTGTGGTCCAAGGTTGTAGTACTAATATTTAGATCAATAGCCATATAGTATCGGTTGAGTTATAGGAGTTGAGGATTCACTGAGGATCTCTTGAGGGGAATTTTGGTCACTTTAAGTGCATCTCCGTGAATGTATCGGGATGGATTAGCATGAGAGGTGTACGATTTGTTATGGGTGATGAGTTTGTTACAGGAGCTATAATCATTAGTGGTGGTAAGCGTGTTAAGTTAGAAATGACTAAGTACATTTTGGGAGAGTAATAATTTCTTGATTTATGTTAAAGGCATTTTGAAAATCTGGTTAGATAGTGGTTCTACGGTTCTAAATCCCTTCTTGGTAGCGTTTCCCGAATTGGATCAAGGGTATGTGAAGTAAGTTGATTATCAATACTGGGGCATAATTAAGGAATATCATGAATTGGTATTGGGTCAGTTGGAACGTTACTAGCTAACTGGGTTTAGCTATTGAATTTAGAGTTCGTTGATTTCCTTTGGGTATATGAGCACGGATTATGACTTAAATGAGAGTTAAAGAAAATATTTTGAAGGTGAAATTTGGATCGTTTTGCGGACTATTGAGTACATTGAATGGTTTAGGCTTCAAGACCAGATTAATGAAGGGATGAGAGTATAACATAGATTAAGTGGACACTTTGTACGAGGAATTTTGGGGTTGTATGGTACTATTAATTTAAGGTGTTAAATCAAAGTGAAGACACTATAATGGTAATCCTTAGAGATATAGCCTTCGGTGAATGTTATGAGGATGGAAAACTTCTTTAGCCTCTCACATTTTAAAAGCTAATTAGGCTCGGGATGGTGATGTTTTGAATTTCTGGGGAATACTACTAAGCATGCGATTTACGAAAGGAAACACCTTTGCAGTGTAATTAAGGTTATGAATAGGGTGAGCTTGGGATATCTCGAGAGTTATGATTGGGAGCAATTGGGATTCTCCAATTTTGATTGTGGGTTTTAATTAGTAGTGAAGGTTATGATTGAAGGAAGTTATGTGCGAGAGGTCGTGGTATCGTAAGCATTATTTAAGATTACCTTGTAGTGGGGTAGATTGGACAATTGAGGAATTTGAGAAATGGCAGAACTATCGTATCCGTAGCTATTTGGTCTTTCGGGTAAGTCTCGTTAAAATTCGGGTCGAATTTTCTTTAAGGGGGAGTGAATGTCACGACCCGAAAACTAGGCTCTATTTTATCAGTAATAAATAATTATTATTTATTTATTTGCTTATTTATTTATTTAAATTATTGTTTATGTAAATATTTATGTGTGCACTTTATGTGTTATAATAATTATGCCTAGCATTTTATTGGGTCATTTGTGCTAGTGTAGTAATAGTTGGTCTTAGTTGTTAGTAGAAAGTATTAGAGTTGGGTAATTGGTGGGGAGGGGGCCTAAGTGTAAGTTTTTCGTAATAATTCCCCCTACTCCCTCTCTTCTCCCTCACTCTCTCCATCCCATCTCCAGCATATTTCTCTCTCTCTCTCCAAGCTTTGTGAAAGGTAAGTTTTCTTCTTCTTCTCTCTTCATTTTCTCCTTCTTCCTCTCATCATCTCTCAATTCTTAAAACTTGAACATTGTTTAGATCGTCGCTAGGATCGCGTAGAGTCAAAAAGATTTGAAATCCATCAACTTTGAGAATTTGCAAGTAAGTTACTTTTCCCCCATTTTAATGCTAAAATGTTCATATCATGTTCATATAATGCTTTTATTGTTATATTGGAAGTTTGGATGAGTTTGCAATTTATTTGGAATTTATTTGGGTTTTTGGTCAAAAATGGTGATTTTGAAATGTTGGTTTTGATTCTTGGTTTTAGTTTATAAATGGTGTATTTAGATCCCCTTTCTAGTTAAAAGATGTTTGGGTGCCTTAGAAACCTTGTTGGGAGTGTTGATTTTGAGTATTTGGTGTTTTGGGTGAGTTTTGGCCCGAAAATGGTGAACCTTGGATGAATCTGGGCTTTGTTCATCTGGCACGGTCGTGCTCCTTTTTTTGGCACGGTCGTGCCACAATTCACTTTCCCTCTCGTAAGGTCTGGCACGGTCGTGCTCTTTTATTTGGCACGGTCGTGCCACAATTCCCTTTTCTCCCGTCTTGGTTGGCACGGTCGTGCCATTTTCTTAGGCACGGTCGTGCCAATATGCCAAAATTGCCTTTCCTCTCGAAATGTCTGGCACGGTCGTGCCACTTTCTTAGGCACGGTCGTGCCAAGCAAGAATTCTGGTATATTCTTCCCTTTTCTTCTAAAATTGTTTCGTCCATAACTTCTTCGTCCGGACTCCGTTTTAGGCGTGTAAACTATCGTTTCGAAGCTCTCTTAGAGTACTACAAGATAGTATAGGTTGTTCGGTTAAGTGATAAGTTTTATACTTCGGGATTTTATTGGGTGTTTGGGCATCGTCTGATGTGTTCGTGGTTGTTCCAATCGAATTGACTTTCGAGTAAGACTTGGTCTAGGTTTTAGGTGATGTCCCATAGTACCTAGAGGGTTGTGGTTGAACACCAAAGTGTATTCATTCTGATTCCTACTTTGGAATTTCAGGTGTGATGAGATGGTTGAGTTCATATTCCTAGTACATCTTTATGAGTAAATGTTTAGGATAATTTTGGGTTATAGTCGTTGTACTATTTGTGAGCGACCGTTTGGGTTGTGATCTTTATGATTAACTCGTGGGTATCATCTTTGGAATGTATCTGGTATGGTTTCTCTTTATGAAATTACGGTACTCTAATAATCATTGTTGTTGTGCTCTTTATGAGAAATTCCGTTTATCGTTGTTGTGCTCTTTTATGAGAAACTTATTGTGTTCGTTGTTGTTGAACTCTTCATGAGTAATCGTTTGCATCTTTATGGTGATTAATTGGTGTGGTTCCCTACTTTGGAACCTTAAGTTGTTATTCATGCTAAAATATTATTACTTAGCATTTAATTAGAAGCCCAGCTGGCATATTTGTTGCATCGGGCGATGGGAAGGATTATAATGGCAAAGCCAAGTCCATTATAATGTTGACCATTGTTTTGCCCTTACTATACCCCTTCTCCAGATTGGCCTTGGAAAGGATAAGTCAGCGTTCCTTTGTGAATGCATCTGGCTAATGGGCATGACTTTGTGTCATGGTCCTTGTCCCTTGTGACACTTTTATGATTTGGTTCCGGTACCGGGGTTTTCTCTTCGAGCTTTCATGCTGCTATGAAGATGTTGATTGTTGATTATTGAAGCTGCGCAGCGACCTTTATTTGGTTCTTCCAGTGGGGTGAAACCTTGGCTATGTATCCACTTATGAGTGTTTATTTCAGCTTTATGTGTTGCATGATGAGCTGGTCGTTATTTCCAACCGGTATGGGACGGTTGGCGATAGGGAACCTCTCATTTGTTGTTATATGCTTATTTATATGGTTGATTATTGGATGTTACTGTTGACAGCATGTCACTTATTATTTCCGCTGCTATCTATCTTATGTTAATTGATATTGGTCATTGCATATTAGCATGTCATGTAGTTGCATTAGTAACTTACTGAGATTTTATCTCACCCCGTTTATTTCCATCTTTGTTTTTCCTTAACCCCCCCCAGGAGGAAAAGGATTAGGATTCGCGGTTCGAGGAGGACGTCGAGAGGATTGAGATTTTGGGGCAAGTTGTTATAGATCGGTTTACATTATTTAAATGTATAACCTTTTGGGGATAGTTTTACCACTATTGACGTCATTAAGAATTGTAATATTTTGTATCTTTGGTGTGAGCTTGTGGAGCTTACACTAGTTGGTTATGGTGTTGTTAAACTTGGATTTTCCAAACCTTGTATTAAAATCTTTTGGTTCAAAATGGAAATTTTAACTTCTATATTTTAGAGTTTTGATTTTAAGTCGACGTCCAGCTCGCGATCTCGGACCGCGGGGTTCGGGGTCGTGACAATACATCACTGCCCAAAACAAACACAACAATGCCAGCTGGACTCTATACAAGCACATGGTAATAAATACTCGCTTGAAACAACAACGGGGCATTGATTCCAAAGTAGGGAACCAAGCCAAATTCATCACAAAGGATTCAAACTAATTCTCATGAAGAGATCAATCAACAACAACATCACACTTGAAGTTACTCAAAAAGAGCACAAGGGTTACACACCTTACCACATTACAAACATGATCACAAGGACTCAATTCTATCACTAGAGTGAACTACAATGTTCACTAAGGTCAACTAGAATGACACCCAAGACTTGGACCAAAACGCGTCCTTCAATCACACAAATTAACAAAAGGTAAGGTTTCAGGGGTTCTGTGCGGCCGCCCATAGTGGGTTGTGCGGTCGCCCAAAAGTCTCAAAACAAGAACAAAAGCTTTCAGAAAGATGCGCGGCCGCCCAGGAAGTTTTGTGCGGTCGCACAATGCTCTGGATTTCCAGAAATCGGGAAGAACAACATGGTTTCTTCCATTTTCTAACCCAAACACATTTCCACTCAAAATCCAACATTCCAACTAGTATACTAACGTACCAACACAACTAATAAGTCTAAAAAGACTCAAACAACAACACTTAACAACTAAAATCGAGAATCAACCCAACATTCAAGATTTAAAGCTCAACATTTCCCAAAATTCACAAAAGATGATCAAGATGCACATCAACATTTAAATTCACAACTAAGCATTAATTCATCATCCAATGATCACACAAAACATAAATGACCAATTTTAAGCTAAAGGGGGGGCTTAGTAACTTACTTGCAAAATCTCAAAGTTGACGGAATTCAAATCTTTTTGGCTCTACGCGATCATATCGACGATCTAAACAATGTTTACGTTTTAAGAAATGAGAGATTAAGAGAGGAAGAAGGTGTAAATGAAGAGAGAAGAAGGAGAAGAGAACTTACCCAAAATTGCTAGGGAGAGAGAGAAGATGGCTGGAAGAATGGAGTAGGGTGAGGGAGAAGGTGAGGGAGGTGAGGGGAGTAGGGAAATAATTCAAAATGTTACTCTTAGGCCCCCTCTCTCACACTACACACAAACTACACTCCCTACTAACAATTAAGACCTAACACTTCCATACTAGCCCAAATAATTCTAATACAATGCTAGGCAAAATATTATAACACATAAATTGCACACATAATAAATAATCAATTAAATAACGAAGCAAGTAAATAATTAAATAATTATTTATTACTAAGAAAATAGAGACGGGGTTTCGGGTCGTGACACCCGGTATGCATCAAAGTTTAAAGTCTTTGACAAGACTCGGACCCAAAGCTATCAAACATATACCGGGTCTTGGAGATCAATCACCTCCAAATCCGCGGTATTCACGACTTCGTTCTCAAATACGGTTTCAACCGTTGACCATTAACTTTGAATCCTTTGTCCTCATTAGGACTAGAGATTACCACCGTCTCAAGCGGGGATACCTCCCTCACCACATAAGGGTCGGTCCACCGAGACCTCAACTTGCCCGGAAACAACCGAAGACGGGAATTAAAAAGAAGGACCTTTTGACCAACCTTAAAGTCCCTTCTAATGATCATTTTATCATGCCATATCTTCGCTCGTTCCTTGTAAAGAAGATTATTCTCATAGGCATCTCTCCTAATCTCATCCAACTCACTCAAATGCTATTTTCGCTCCTCACCGGAACCCTCTAAGTTCAAATTGAACTTTTTGACCGTCCAATAGGCTTTGTGTTCAAGCTCCACGGGTAAATGGCAAGGTTTACCAAACACCAACCGATATGGTGACATACCAATCGGTGTCTTATATGCCGTCCGGTAAGCCCACAACACATCATCAAGCCTTTGACTCCAATCCTTCCTATTCGGGTTCACAGTTTTCTCAAGGATGGATTTTATCTCTCTATTGGACACCTCGGCTTGGCCATTTGTTTGGGGATGATAAGCAGTCGACACCTTATGGGTGATATGATATCTCTTGACTAGAGCTTCGACTGTCTTATTGCAAAAATGAGTCCCCCTATCACTAATAATGGCCATTGGCATCCCAAACCGACACAGAATGTTGCTTCTAAGGAAGTTGAGCACTACTTTTGAATCATCGGTGCGGGTAGGGATGGCTTCCACCCATTTGGACACATAGTCCACCGCAAGTAAAATATACACAAACCCACAAGAATTAGGGAACGGACCCATAAAGTCTATCCCCCACACATCAAAGATTTCACAATTCACAATGAGGGTTTGTGGCATTTCATCACGGCGCCCAATATTACCAACCCTTTGGCACCTATCACAAGTCTGACAAAAAGTGACCGCATCCCGGAACAAAGTTGGCCAAAAGAAGCCACAATCCAAGACTTTCCTAGCGGTCTTTTTCGCACCAAAATGACCACCACACGCATACTCATGACAGAATTTGAGAATAGAGGACACCTCACTGTCGGGAATACACCTCCGAATGACTTGGTCGGCACAATGCCTCCACAAGTTGGGTTCATCCCACACATAATATTTGGCATCACTACGGACTTTGTCTCTTTTAGATTTTGACATCCCCGGAGGGAATTTATTCGAGACAAGAAAATTGACCAAGTCCGCATACCAAGGGGTCACTGAATTAACTGCCCAAAGAACCTCATCAGGAAACTCACCCCGGATTGGGGCTTGTTTATAAGGCTTGTCCTCCTCCATTACAAGGAGACTCAAATGGTCGGCAACTAGATTTTCAGCCCCCTTTTTGTCCTTAACCTCTATGTCAAACTCACTCAACAAGAGAATCCACCGAATGAGTCTCGGTTTAGCCTCTTTTTTAGACATTAAATACTTAAGAGCCGCGTGGTCGGTGTAAACAATAATTTTAGTGCCCAACAAGTAGGACCTAAATTTCTCTAGTGCAAAAACTACCGCCAACATCTCTTTTTCAGTAGTGGAGTAATTTCTTTGTGCCCCATTCAAGGTCATAGACGCATAATAAATCACATGCGAGGCACGCTCCACTTTTTGACCCAAAACCGCCCCCACGGCATAATCACTAGCATCACACATGATCTCAAAGGGACGAGACCAATCGGGTGCTTGAATAATGGGGGTGGTTGTCAACCTAGACTTCAACTCATTAAAATATTGCTTGCAATTATCATCAAAATTAAAATCAACCTCTTTTTGCAACAGGGTGCATAGAGGTGAAGCAATCTTTGAAAAGTCCTTAATGAACCTCCGGTAAAACCCGGCATGACCAAGGAAAGACCGGACTTCACGCACATTGGTCGGGTAAGGAAGTGAAGAAATGACATCAATCTTAGCTTTGTCAACTTCGATACCCTTTTTCGACACAACATGACCCAACACAATGCCTTGCTCGACCATAAAGTGACATTTCTCAAAATTTAAGACCAAATTGGTTTCAATGCACCTATCCAACACTAGTCCTAAATGAGCAAGGCATTCATCAAACGAGTCTCCATGGACAGTGAAGTCATCCATGAAAACTTCCATAAACTTTTCCACAAAATCGGAGAAAATACTCATCATGCACCTTTGAAAAGTCCCAGGTTCATTACACAATCCAAAAGGCATCCTCCGATAGGCAAAGGTGCCAAAGGGGCAAGTAAATGTAGTTTTCTCTTGGTCTTCCGGGGCAATAGGTATTTGAAAATACCCAGAAAAACCGTCGAGAAAACAAAAATACGCCCTTCCGGCTAACCTTTCCAACATCTGATCAATAAAGGGGAGGGGAAGTGGTCTTTACGAGTTACCTCATTTAGTCTTCGTAGATCAATACACACGCGAATTCCCGTTTGCTCCCGGGTTGGAACCATCTCTCCCTTTTGATTACGGGAGACCGTGATCCCGCCCCTCTTGGGCACACACTGTGTGGGCTTACCCACTTGTTGTCGGAGATGGGATAGATGATCCCCATCTGTAGTAGCTTCAGGACCTCCTTCTTCACCGCCTCCATCATTGGCGGGTTAAGCCTCCTCTGTGGTTGCCTCACCGGCTTCGCACCCTCCTCTAGGTTGATCCGGTGCATACATAAGGATGGACTAATGCCCTTGAGATCGGCAATAGTCCAACCAATCGCAGATTTCTGCTCCTGGATCACCTCCATCAACCTCTTCTCTTGATCCGCTGTCAAACTACTAGAAATCACCACCGGAAGCGTCTCTCCCTCACCTAAATAGACATACTTAAGGTGCTCAGGGTGGACCTTCAACTCAAGCTCCGGTGCCTTCTCTATAGATGGCACAAGCTTCTCCAACGGAACCTCTAGCTTTATCTGACCATGACCCGGCGCGGTAGCAAACATGGCGCTCTCTGTAAGACCCATCACTGCTTCCTTCATCGAATCTGAGATGTCAAACTCTAAATTTTCATACCCCAAAGCGTTCTCTAATGCAGTCTTGAGATCATCATCTCCACTAGACACCTCAAATACCTCCTCTACCAATGGCTCGATCACATCGATGAAACACAATGACTCTGAGTCCTTAGGGTATTTCATAGAGTCAAAGATATTGAACTCCATTACTTTCCCATCAAACTCCATGGTAAGTGAACCATTAGCCACATTGAGCTTGGTCCGAGCAGTCGACATAAAAGGCCTCCCCAACAATATGGGAGCCTTTGGATCCGTCTCCATCTCAAGAACATAAAAATCCGCCGGGAAAATCATCTTACCAACCCGGACTAGAACATCCTCCACCAATCCCTTCGGGTAGGCATTCGACCTATCCGCCAACTGTATCACGACTCTGGTATCCTGCAGTGGCCCCAACTTAAGAGTTTCAAACAATGCATAGGGCATGACGTTGATTGAAGCCCCCAAGTCCAACATGGCCTTATGCTCAGAAGCATCCCCCAAAGTAACTGGAATCACGAACATCCCTGGGTCACTGCATTTCTTAGGCATTTTCCTCTGATACACTGCAGACACATGCTCACTAACCTTAACCTTCCTTTTACTCTTTTCCTTCTGATTCCTCTTCATAGTACACAACTCCTTCAAAAACTTCGCATACCTCGGGACAGTCTGAAGAAGATCCAAGAATGGAATATTAACCTCTAACCTCTTGAAAGTATCGTAAATAGCCTTGTCAGGCTCCGGCTTTCGATGTTCTTTCAAGGCCTTAGGGAATGGAACTTCAGGCTCATATACAGGAGCCTTAACCTCTGGTGCAGTCTCTGTCTGAACTGGTGCCTTCTGTACTGGCTCTGCAATCTCAACCTTTGCCTCTGGTTCCTCATCTACAAACTTATCCTGCAGCTCCTTACCATTGCGAAGAGTTATCGCACATGCACTCTGCTTAGGATTCGGTTCAGTCTGTGATGGCAACTTCCTCGAATCTCTAGCCTCTATCCGTCCCACTGCATCAGCTACCTGACCCATCTGTTTCTCCAAGTTACCAATGCTCGCATCTGTGCGCTGCTGATACTGCTGAAAGTTCTGGTTCATGGTGCTAACACTCTGAGCCAAAGAATTCAGCAATGCCTCTGTAGACTGTCTCGGAGCATTCTACTGTTGCGGCTGCTGCGGCTGTTGCTGTGGCGGTCTATAAGAGTTGAACTGATTACCCTGGTACTACTGCTGCTGCTGATAACCCTACTGATTACCAAACTGCTGTCCCTGACCACCCGGCTGATTCTGCTGCTGACTTGTACCCCATCTGAAATTAGGATGATTTCTCCAGTTGGGGTTATAGGTGTTACCCATCGGTCTCTGTCCCTGCTGCGCAAACCCAACTGCGTTGACATCCTCCATCTCGCCCGTCTGCAGATACGGACACGAATCTGTAGGGTGCGTAATATCATAGCAAATCCCACAAGGCTTCGGTGTCTATCCTAGAACTAACTGCTTTACCATACCCTTGAGATCCTCCATATCCGTCTCAAACTTACTGGACACCCCACTGTTAGAACCTGCTGCGCTAACCTGTCTCACATTAGACCTCTTGCCATGGGTCCTCGTACTCTTAGCCAGCTCCTCGATCAACCTCTTAGCTTCCTAGGTAGTCTTGTTCAGAATGCTTCCCCCACAGCACGAATCCACTAGCCATTTATCCTGAATAGTCAATCCCCCATAAAAATAGACAATCAAATGATCCTCAGTAAACCCATGATACGGGCAACTCCTACAAAGCTTGTGGAAGCGGTTGTAGTAGTCATATAGGGTCTCATCAGCCTTCTGCTCCATATTACTGATGTCTCTCTTCATCACATTTATCTGATCCTGAGGGAAAAACTCTTCCAAGAATACTTCTTTCATCTGCTGCCATGTCGTGATGCTGTTGGGTGGCAAATGATAGTACCACCCGTTCGCGTTATCTTTCAGTGTGAAAGAAAACGCCCTCAACAATAGGTGCTCGATCGGAAGCGCTGCTGGCTTCATACTCTGGCAGATTTGCACAAACTGTGAGATGTGCTGATTAGGATCCTCTCCGGGCATCCCTGTGAAGTGCGGTAGCTGATTCAGTAGCCCCGGATTCAACTCAAACGTCACCCCGGCAGGTAAGGCAGGGAATTGGACACCATGTGGTTGCTCATTCCAATTCGGTGCAGTCCTTTGCCTCAATGTCTGTGGTGGGACTGCTTGTCTATGGCCTGCGCCACCAGCACCAGCATTATTTCCATCAGCGCCACCACCAGCACCACCGCCACCAGCATAATCTTCACCAGCGCCACCACCAGCGTTACCCTGACCTTGTTGCGCCATATCTTCAGCCAACAAAATTGCCTTGTATATCCTACTTTGCTGTCGTCCTTTCCTGAAAGACCTTTCGATTTCTGGATCAAATGGTACAATCAAATCGTTAGTAGAACGGGTGTGGACCATACACGGTTCCACACTACAAGATAATAAGCAATAAAGATAACTAGAAATATAGAAAGTAAACAACTAAAAGAGAAAAAGTATAAAAAGAAACTAAAATAAAAAGAACGCAAACAATAACACCGTTCCCTGGCAACGGCGCCAAAATTTGGTAGGCTTAATCGCACACCTACTAAATTAGACCTAACTCGGCCACTAATAATGTAATTAGGGTAAGTCAGGGTCGATCCACGAAGAACGATGATTATTTGCGAACAGTCACTTAACCAGATTGGGGGTTTAATTGAGATTTTACTTAGTTCCTAAGACGGGAAAATAAACTAAGATGATAAAAACAATGATTTAAAAGCACTTCAGATTGATCACTATCCCCGTCCTCTAATTCAATTTCATTGGTACTTCTATTTCTCTGTTAATCCTATTCACTTGATCACGAGATATATTGCAATCTCTGTCTCTTCTTACAGATTAGTCAATAGCAGTGGCACACTCACTATAAACCCTAATTAATAAATTAATCTAACTGGCACAGTCTAGATCGCAAAATTAATTGATTCAATTTAAGAGACTAAGATCAAGAACGCTTTCTAGGTTACTAGATAATCGTTTAATTTTGCCTACTCCTCGAATTGCTATGGCACATACACAATTCACGAAGATGCTACGGTGAAAACCCTAATTCTGGCACAGAACAGAGAATTCTAGCATAGATCAAGAAATAGAACTAATGGATTGGCCAAATCCACAAACCCTAAATATTAACCTAGATTCAGAACAAGCAAAATTATAAATAGATTAACCAGGAGAATAAGAAAATTACCTCAATTGAATTAAAATAGGTTCAAGATCTCAACCCAAAGTAATGGAGTTTAGTTCTCCATTAATGGTTACACAAAGCTTCCGAGAGAAAAAGAAAAGAACGTAGTATTTTTCTGGAAGTCCAAAGAATGAATCCTACCTAATCTAATTCTAAAACAACTAATAATAATCAAAAAAAAAATCTCCGGAATAAAAAAAAATATTACTAATAAAATAAAAAGAAAAATAAGTAAAAACCAACTGCTCTTCCACCGCCAGTCTGCCGAATCCCGAAATCCATGGGCCGTTCTCCACATTTTGCAATTCAGCCCCTGTAGTTTTCATATTTCCAGTTCAGTCCTCAAACTTTCAGTAATTACAGTTTGGTCCCTGCAATTTCCAAAAATTCTCAGTTCGGTCCTATACTCCTCCGCTTCCTGTTGACTTTGACTTTGACTAGTCTTGATCCTTGAGACAAGACTTTGAAGCTCACCAAAAGATTACATCCGGAAAAATAATTAATAAAACCGAATATTCTACCCCGGATTACAATAAAGCCCAACCATTACATAAATATCCCAAGTTACATCAAAACTAGTCTAAATTACATCAAAATGAATGAGAATACATAGGAAATTAAGGGAAATAAAATATACAAAATCCGCCACATCAGTATCACTTTTAATCTAACCGTTTATATGTTTGCATAATATTACGAAAATACCAATTTCAGTAACTGTGAGCCATTAGATATCTTGTGGCACATGAAGTGGTACACAAAGTGGCACAGAAGATTTGGACTCATCTCCAACGGTGGTTATTAAATCAAATTTTAATACCTATCCTAAGAGTTACTCATTCCGTCCCAGAGTAAGAGTCTTATTTTCTATTTTGGTACGTTCCAGAGTAAGAGTCACTTTCCTAAAATGGTAAATCTTTATTATTCATCTCACTCATTCTCTCTCATACTTTACTTTTATACTCACAACACCAATTGGAACCGACAAAAAACCCGAACCGCTTGGCCTAATTGACTTTTACACTCACAACACTTAAATCACTTCCATCATTTCTTAATCTCCATAAAAAGTTAGGAGAGGTACTTAAATTTGTAAACCCGAATTAGGATTTTTGGGTTGGGCACGTGGATTAAGGAAAAGAGTTGGTCTCCTGTAAAACGTGTTTTTCCTAGAGCCGTCAATTCGGGATCGTCCCGTCGGGACATCCCGTCCCGCTATATATATGGGACGGGACGGGACAGAATATTCCTATCCCGAAAAAATGCGGGACTATTCGGGACGTCCCGTATGGGACGCGGGACAAACTGGGATGGGACGGGACGTCCCGCATTTATTTGGACTTCATCCCATTCCCAAATTCCATCTTTAATTAACTCAGCCCAACTTCAGCCCAGTAGCCCACCCATCCCAATTTACGCCTAGATCAGATTCATATACCAGCACATCGCAAATCGGAATTCCCAAATGAAACATTAACCCCAGGCCTAGCCGACGACGATTAACCCTTGCCGACGATTAGCCCTAGCCGTGGCAACGGCGACGGGTCAACTTCTAGACTACTCGGTACTCACTCTGTTCCGCACACTGCTCCGCACTCCGCAATACCGATCATTCCTCTCCCTGTCTCCCACACCGACGGCGGCGAGGCGACCAACCGGCAACCACCACTTCTTCTCCTCTTCTCTGCGGCGCCAGCGTGTCTAGTGTCTACTTCTTCTCTTCCGGCAAGTACTAATTCTTCACCTAATTAATTGGTTTTGTTTGAGTACTGTTCTTGTCTTGTTTAGTACAGTTCTTCTTGTCTTGTTTAGTTGGTTTTGTTTGAGATTTGTTCTGAGTTCATAAATTACACCTAATTAGTTGGTTTTGTTTGAGATTTGTTCTGAGTTCATAAATTGCACCTAATAAATTGCACCAAATTAAGTTTTGTTTGAAAAATTGGTATTTTTTGTGATCAGGTAATCGTGTGAACCTATCTCGTGTTCGTCCCGTATTGTCCCGCGTCCCGAGGTGATTTAGGATGGGACGGGGAATTTCCGTCCCGCGTAAAATTAGGCCCGTCCTGTCCCGTATAGATAGCGGGACACCATAGTTTTGTCCCGTCCCGTCACGTTATCCCGAATTGACGGCTCTAGTTTTTCCTAATGGTTAGGAAAAACGTGTTTTTCAAAGGGTGCTACTATTTGCACAAAATAATTGTGTAAACAACTTTGGGAGTAATGTAAATTTTAAAACCCTAGTAGGCTAGCTATATGAATAGGCAATAAAATGCCTCATTTTTTTGCATGAACCTGTTTTCTTCATGGCTTTGTTTTCCGAGAAAGTAAGTTATGTCCCTATCCGTTCCTCCTTATTATGATTACATAATTTGTACTATAAAGATATCTACATAAAGTTACTGTACTATACTAATATTATTTTATGAATGTATTTTTTTATCTAGCAATACAACTAAAGTGCAATTATAGTAATTGGTATTTGTCTTGGTAGTAAAGATTTTCGTTAGCATGAATTGGACCTATTTTACTGAATGCTTTTTTATTTCTTTCTATAGTATTTCTTATAAATGATCATATGATTATTTTTAATTAAATATCATGATTATTGTTAATTATATTTATATTTAAATTATAAATTTATTTATGACCAATTTCAATATATTATATAATTTATATTATATATAATAACTTACATAAATTTATTATTCTAATATTAAAAACTAAAAAATTGAAAAACTTATTTAACAAAATATTCAAAATCAAAATAAGTTAACTCATTTCATATCTTAAGTCAATCCAATACAATAAATTCAGTAGTATTATTAGAGCTTAATAATTGCTGATAAATGTTAATCCGATTCAAATATGGAGTAGCCCATCCAGCTGCACAACAATATCTGAAATGAACCCACTGTGGCATGAGAGTGGGCATTGGGTACCCTCCTGTCATTCTTACTTGGACGTAGTGATTTGAATTAACGTGTCCTACTGCAATAGTAACATGTTGATACCATGGAGGCGGACTAGATCGGAGCGGTAAGTGCGTCATGCTGCATGAAATACTTAGAACATGTAAAATCACATTGTACTTTGAAGCAATAAGAACACCCATTTCAGGCATACTCATCCAATGCTCCTCAGGTGCACTTCTATTAGTCTCAAAGAAATTCAATGAATTATAAACTTTTAACCATCCTTCACTACCAAACATCTCGACATATTCTGCTTCATATGTGACCAATTCTTCCATCAAATTATGGCGGATAGTGGGCCATTCATCTACTGAAAGGCCAATACAAACAACTATTGCTTGAAATCCACAATTTCCATCATTCATTACATCGTGTACATGCATAATGTAAGGATGAAGCATAGCTGGAAATTGATGAATGTACGAATGAAAAGAGTATTGTTGGCCCGTAGAGTAACTGTGTCTTGCTGGTTCCGGAAACATATATTTATTATCCTCAACAAACCTGCAGAGGAACAACTATGTCTACCCGGTTTTTGTGATGGTTGAGTTGGATTCTGAACCTGGTTCCGTGTTGGTTTCTGAGCTGGTTTCTGAGTTTGCATTGGCGGATCAACACGATTTTTTCTGAAAAGTTTATCCTTTAAGGAAGGACGCCCATGAGTTGTAGCGTGGAAAGCTGGTTCACTAACCGAAGTTGTTGACGGCCTGATTATCTCCCTCAACTTTCTAAGAAAACTAAATTTACGAGATCTTGACTGTTTTTTTAACTGTGTATTAAACATTCGTAGCTCAACTTCACAACCAAAATCATCATCTTTCATAGATGTGCACGGTAATAAGTCAAGCTTCCTCCAAAACTTATCAATTGAATCAAGTGGGATAGGACGGCCTTTGTTGAAATATATTACTTGTTCATGTGCACATGGCAGCCCATGACTTGTACGCAACAGACATCCACAATTTCCAGAGTAAAATCCATTGTTTTTAGACCTCTCAAATTCATTCAATATTATTTCAAAAGCATAAATCGAAACGAAACCACGCAATTCTAGGAAGGCTGGTGTGTTGAACCGATGTCGAATTAAAATTTTGCCCTGACCAAGACTTGCGTTTATAGATGTAACTTGTGACTGAATGACTTGGTGAATATAAGCCAATGATCTTTCTAAATCTGAATTTGTGGACTCCAAGTATCTTTTAACTTAGCATGCTGACTCTTCACTCGATTTGTTGTGTGATTTCCGAAGTTAAGAAATTTGTCGGTCCAAGCAGATACAAACATTTCCTTATAAGGTATGAGCCAAGTCGCATTTAGATAAGTAAGAACACCTAAAAAGTCAAACAAAATTAATTTAAATTTTATAAATATTAACTTATAAACCATAGTTAGTAATATATGGGACGGGGAAAAAAGATACGGAATATTACAGATTTTATTTAAAAAAAACGTTAAAAAATATGGCATAAAAAACGGGAATATAAAATTTACACATTCTTTTAATATAACGTGTATAATACGAATTAGAATTAAAATTGCGTACGTAAAAAGACGGAATAATATAAATATATATTTACATACATGTAGAGATATATTATACTGTATATAGCAAAAGTATACATTCAGCTGCTTAAGATGTCACCGAACATATATTTGTAAAAATAGATAAATAAATATTTTTTCAATTACGTCATTGTTCTTTCCTTTGGAGTTCTTTAAAAGTTTTTTATTATTTTAAAAACAAGAGTTATTGTTGGATCTTTCAGGAAAAAAAAGGAGTAAGACAACGTGTGTATAAAGACTGGTATGAACTTAGAGATATTCATGGGGCAGTTAAAAGTCCTTATTCAATAATGTTTGGTATCCTTCTTTTCTTTTTGAAGGATGTTTGGTATCCTTCTTTCAAAAAAAAAAAAAAAAAAAGCGCGGTATCCTAATCACACTATAAATGAGTTATTAATAAACATAGTAAATCCTATCTAATCGAAAGTCACTACTACAATTAACTCCTAAAATATCTCTTTAAATACAGTATCTTTTAAACGATTTCATCCTTATTTTACTCCAGAATATTTCTCTTTCATACGTCCATCCAATGAATCTCCCTCCAAAAAAAAATCCCACTTTTTTTCTTCACTGGTTTTAATCTATAAAATACAATGATTCTATATATATTTTTTTAGTGAAAATTTATAAAAGTAAACTTTTTTTTTTTTTGAAAAAATGATAAAAGTAAACATTAAGTAACGTATTTCTCCATAAAAAATTCCACCGACCACAATATTTTCGCTGGCATATTTGCTCTTTAAAATGTTTATCTAATTAATAAAAATATAATACTACTAAAAATATATTAAAATGTAAAAAACAACATATTATTAAATTCAAACACTTGATATGAAAGTTTTTTTTTTCTTTTTTGAAAAGCTTGATATGAAATCTTTAAAAAAGGAAAAAAAGTGAAATGGAATGTTAACAAATATAAAAATGTACCTGGAAAGTTAAGCAGTTTTTCTTCTAGTTGTGCAAAATTAGACATGTATTCTTCTTCAGTTTCAGATTCAACCAGTATGCTCCATGATTTATAAAACAAATTTCAATTGTCACGTGATTTTAGTGTTGGCCTGCACTTCTTCAAAATATTTCTATTGATGTGCCATCTACAAAGTAATCTTTTCGCTTCCGGAAATACATGCCTGCATGCGTTCATCAGAGCCAACTCTCTATCTGTAACGATAACACGTGGAGTCGCACATCCATCTATTGTCGATTTAAGACAATTTAAAGCCCAAGTATAGTTGGATTCTTTTTCTTCATGCATAAAAACAAACGCTATGCAGAATGTCGTGTTAGTTGAAGATACGCCAACAATTTCAAGGAGAGGCATCTTTTACCTGTTTGTCTTGTATGTCGCATCGATCAACAACACATCTGGAAATGCACGCCATATCTCTAATGATTGTGGATGAGCAAAAAACAAATCTTCCAACTCATTGGTTCTATCATTTGTATGACTATAAAAAATGTAGTCATTTTGTTGTAAAAATGTCATAACAACCTGCATTTGAGTTCGACCACCTTTTTCCGTTGCACGAAGCTTTTGAAGTTCATTGTATATCGTCTTGAGAGTAGACACATTACCTTTATTTTGTTGCTTTATTGTCTCCAAGATAGCCCGTGGTTTTACAAACTGTTTTGACAAATCTTCCACTATCTTAGCTTCATTTTCAGACAACCGCCTTGCATATGGATGACTTTCCAATTTCAAAGAAGGTCCATGATTATGTTCTCCACATATTATATTCAACCTCCATCCGTCACCCTCTTGCATACATTTTCCTTCCAGTTCAAAGGGGCACCCAATTTTTTTTGAGCCAGCATTCCTAGTGGAGAGTTTCTTACTTTTGTATATTCCACCACGATCACATTTCAATTGAACAATTGATCCATATGAACTATTTATCGATCTTTTGATGACAATAACATAACCAAGAGAAAATCCCACATTGTGCACCCAATCAATCAAATTTTGCCGAGAATTGAACACCTACAAATGCAAATATAGTTATTAATTTACGGTAGTGGAAAAAAATTAAAACGGGACACGTACAAAAATATTACGGATATTATTTTAAAAACACATCCATCCCAAAAATTTGAAATTATTACGATAGTGGAATACAATATACTCACTCTGGTTATAAAACCGGTTCATAACCAAAGTACACACTTTTAACATTTTTTTCTTTTTGTGAACCACACACTTTTAACGCTTAAAATATACTGTATATTTCCCTAGCAAGATGTAAATGACGAGAATATACTCACCCAATTTTAGTAAGTCTTAAAATTGAACTAACACAATAGCAAGATATACTCCCTAAAAGTTAGTTTTAACCCATCAAATAACAGTTATTAATTAATTTATAAAATTTAGGGAACATTGATTATTTTTTTTCTGTTTCAAAAATTCATTTTATAATTAATAATATTTATAAATAAAATTATATTATAAAATTGTATTAAAAAGTTCAGGATATAGTTTGATAAAAAGTAAACTTTCAGAAAGAACAAAACTTAAAAATCAAATAAGATAAATCTAGATATAAAAGTGAAAACAATCATTTCCCAGCTCCCAGCTCCCAACTCTTACCTTTCTTTGTTTACAAAAATAAATAAATTCCTACCATTCACGCCTTTAAATTTTAGGAATCTCATTCCACAAATCAATCATAGTATAGATAAAAGTATTAAGAGCAGGGCTAGTAGGAAACTAAAGAAGTTCACCAAAAATGAATTCCTACCATTCTACGCTTTTACTTTTTTACTTGTGCTCTTTGTTTTCCTAGGAAAATATATGTACATTAACAACAAATAAACCTTATAATATCAAAATGATAGTAACTAGTTTTAACAGTTTTTTTAAGTCTTTAAAAAAAACATTTTTTTTAGTCAATAATAAATATTTTAGAATAATAATTTAGCGACCATAAAAATATCATTTTAAAAAAGAAAAAAAACATTTACTAAAAGGAACAAAAATTAAAAAATACTATACATTAAGTAACAAATAGTATACCTGGTTGGTCTCAAATCCGCAAGTGACATAAGCATTAAATTCATCTTCGTTTTCATTTATATCATCCTCCTAAAAAATAAACACATTTGAAAATATGTAAAAACAAAACTTTAAGACGATATATTTTTAAACATAATATTAAATTAACATAAACCTTATCACTTGGCTCTTGATCTTCTCTCCATATTTCCATTTTCAAATTTAATTGTTCTTTTTTGCAGATTTAAGAATTGTTTGTATATAGGAAAAAAAAGTAGTAAAAACCAGATCAAGTAACTACTCTTCTGTAGGAGTATATTTATAGCTCTTTATTCTCAAAAGAGTAGAAAGTAGTAATAAATATCTTTTCGCAACGATGCTATATTGGAAATTAAAACAATTTACTGTAATTCTAAATAGTCAATTACTTGTACGTTGTAAATACACATCCTTTTAGTCAAATTGTAAATTTCCAATAGTCAATTCTAAATCGCAACTTCCAAGCACTTCTGTTAACTGGCACTTCTGTTAACTGACAGGATTTAAGGCTTTTGTTGGAGTAGGGACAGTAGGGGACCAAACAATGTAAAAACCGAGGAACAATAACGATTAAAACCATTATGTGCAGCTTTTGCACTAAAAACAAAAAAAAAAAAACATTGTGCATATAGTAAAAAAATTGTGTAAATAGAATAACCCTTTTCAAAACCTCCAGAAGACTCTATATTGATATCCAGAAGGCTTTATACTGATATCCAGGACCCTTCTGCCTATCACTTTCAAAGGTTCTGGCTATCAATCTCATATCCAGAAGGCTTTATATTGATATCCAGAACCAGAGAACCCTTCTGGCTATCACTTTCAAAGGTTCTGGCTATCAATCTCATATCCAGAAGGCTTTATATTGATATCCAGGACCCATCTGGCTATCACTTTCAAAGGTTCTGGCTATTAATCTCATATCCAAAAGCCTTTACATTGATATCAAGAACCGTTGAGAAGTTCCGATTATTTACAAAAATGTCACCGCGTTTTTTTTGAAACACGTTTTTCCTAAGCGTTTGGAAAGACGCGTTTTTCTCAAGATTTTGTGTAAGGAAAGTGGAGTAGGTGTTGTGAGTATGAAAAGTGAAGTAGGAGAGAGAAAGTAGGGTAAAGAATAATGAGTGGAAAGTTGTTGTGAGTGTGAATGTGAGACCTATTAAATAAAACATTTCTATTTTTGGGTTGTCCTAATTCGAGTGGGACACCAAAAATGGAAATTTGTTCTAATTCGAGTGGGACGAAGGGAGTATGTTTTTTGACCACCCACGTGCCTTTGTCGAGAGGCCAGATTTCCTGTGCCCCTCCCTGTGCCCCTCTAAACTGGACCATTTATGTTGATATTGTAAACGGTCCAGATTAGAAGGGCACAGGGAGGGGCACATAGAAGGGCACAGGAGATCTGCTCTCCTTTGTCGGTGCATACGTCTTAATAAGGCTTTTTGGAGTTTTGTGAAGTCAAGCCGGTATTGCAAACCACGATTTTTTTTAAACACTCAAAACCGTTTAAGTCAAAATAAAATATTTGTTTTTTATTCAAATTAAATAATTATTTAATTTTAATTTTTTTTAACATTTGTTTATTTTATTCAAATTAAATAATTTTTAAAATTAATCAAATTTAATTATTATAAATATTAATTAGTTAAAATATTTAAATGTAAAATAATAACAATATAATCATCAAAATTTAAATTTGTATTTGATAACTACCATTGGAGATGCTAGTATTTTTTTACATACGTATTAAAATTTAATTTTGATACCTATTATTGGAGATGAAAATTTAGCACCCTATTGTAAGTACCCCAATCTGAAACCGACCTATCTTAGAGGTAGCCTTAGCACCGTTTCAGGGATAAGCTAATAGGCCAGGACCTCCCTAGGATAAGCTATAAATTCCAGGACTACTCTGGTATAAAATTGGAAAAATCCAGAAGCTCGCCAGGCTGAGCCGTACGGATGCTTTGGGTACTAGAGGGGCCTAGCCGTACGGCTGGTTTGGGCACCCTCAGTCCCTATAAATAGAACCCCTTGGTGATCATTTCAGAAGGGGAGAAAACATTAGAACTAAGGTTATTCTGTCGAATTCACCTCAGAATAGTGTGAGTAAGAGTGAACAAAGAGTGAAAGAGAGAAAGGAAGATTGGCCTAAACCAAGATAGGTAAAGCCACCTCCTCCCCCTCCTTTCTCTTCATCTAAGAACTCTATTTATCTTTGATCTTGTCATTTATTGTTGATCTTTACATTCTTGCAAGTCTTGTCCATTCAAGCAATATACATATATCTATTATTATTTATATTTCCTAGTCCAAGCCATGTGTTGGTCCCAAAGGGCAACAAGGGTATGAAAAATAGCTAGAGGGGGGGTGAATAGCTGTTTTAATATTCTTTTCGTACCCTTGATAAACTCAATTGCAAATGCGCACTTTATCAAGTAAGCGTTATGATATGCGCCTAAGTGAGTGAGTGAAATGCACAGCAGAATTTAGTAATGTAAATAGGCGCAAAGTATGATAAAGGGGGCGCACACACACTCTAAGTATTTTGGCTCAAAGTGGGTGAAATAAAAAACTAAGGCAAATGAGTTAACAACACAACACAATTCAGATCAATCAATCTACAATGAGTAAACAAGCAAATAGTGAGTGAAGATAATAACTTGAAAGTAGATGACAAGATAATAACACAAGCTATTTGGAGAGGTTCGATCAATGAAAGATCTACGTCCTCTACCAAGATGGTTAGTCTTGGATTTCTAATGGAGATCTTATATAATGAGTGAGTGTTACAAATTACAACTTTTGAGCTTCTACACTAACTCAAGATCTAATATTCTATGAATGAACAAATCCAAAACTGTCGCGACCCCGGACCCCGCGGGCCCGAGACCGCGATCTGGACGTCGACTCTAAAACCAAAACTGTGAAATACCGAAGTTAAAAATTCCATTTGATACCAAAAGGTGATGATCCAAAGTTTTACAAAACCAAGTTTGATAAAAACCAATTACAACTAACATAAACTTCCACAAGTTTATGCCCAACAAAATACAAATATACAATTCTTAGTGACGTCATTGTTTGGTACAACTATCCCAAAATGGTTACACATTTACATAATGTAAACCAACCTATGACAACCTTCCCCAAAAGAATGGATCCACACTCGACGTCCTCTTTCTCGTGATCAGCGAGACTAATCCTTAGCACCTGGGGGGGGTTAAGGAAAAACAAGGATAAAAGAAAAGGGGGTGAGATAAATCTCAATAAGTTACTAATGCAACTACATGACATGCTATGATACAAGAAGCAATAAGCAATAATAAATATCACATAGCACATAGCATTTATCACATAACAGATAGCAGCGAAAATAAACACATAACAAAGGATATAGCCAAGGTTTTCCAAACCAGAACATCCAAATAAAGGATCGCTGCGCAGCTTCAATAATCAACAAATCATCATCTTCATAATAACATGAAAGCCGAAGAGAAAACCCCGGTACCGAAACCAATAACCAAATGAAGTGTCACAAGGGACGGGAGACATGCCACAAAGTCATGCTCCAAGAAGCTAAAATGCACACAAAGGAGCTAGCTCTTCTCACATCCAAGGCCAATCTGGAGGAGGGTAATAATGGGGCAAAACAATGGTCAACATCACAATGGACTTGGCCGTGCCATCATAATGTTTCGCATCGCCCAAACACACACAAAATACCAGCTGGACTTTCAAATAAATGCTAAGTAATAAATACTAGCTTAAATAAACAACTTAAGGTTCCAAAGTAGGGAACCATTCCAATTAAATTACCACAAAGGTAAACCACTCCAAACAGCACATCAAAGATGCCCAACATTCCCAAAACGGTACTTAAATAAATTTCATAACACATTTATTCACAAAAGAATCAAATCCAATTACTAAAGTGTTCCACGATGTTATCCTAAGTTAATTAGAAGGACTAAACTTAAACTATTTAAGCCTTAAGTCTTAAACAAGCAAAAAGGGCAAAAACCCAAACAGGCGGGCGGGCGGGCGCCCGGGCAGGGGCAGGCGCGCGCTTGTATGGCCAGTAGGTTTGGGTCGCTGGAAAAAGGGGGGCAGGCGGGCGCCCGGGTCAAGGCGGGCGGGCGCCTGGTCTGGGTTCAAGGTCGGGAAACAGAGCTGGGCATTACCAAATTTCGACCCAAAACACCAAATTCTCAAAATCATACACCATCAATCTTCCACCAAGCATAAATATGAACCACAACCACTTATAACTAGAATGGGAATCCAAATACAACATTTATCAACCCAAAACCAAGAATCAAACCTAACATCCATCAATCCACCATTTTTACCCAAAACTCAAATAAATTCAAAATAAATTCTAAACAAATTCAAACCCAACCAAACTTCAAATATAACACATCAAGCATTATCTAAACATGATATGAACATTTTAGCATCAAAATGGGGGAAAAGTAACTTACTTGATAAATCTCAAAGTTGACGGAATTCAATTCTTTTTGGTTCTACGCGATCCTATCGACGATCTAAACAAGGTTCACGTTTTAAGAAATGAGAGATTATGAGAGGAAGATGGAGAAAATGAAGAGAGAAGGAAGAGAAAGTTTACCTTCACAAATGGAGAGAGAGAGAGAAATATGCTGGAAAGATGATGGAGAGAGTGAGGGAGATGGTGAGGGAGGTGAGGGGAGTAGGGGGAAATAATTCAAAATGTCACACTAAGGCCCCTTCCCATTCTACTAACGCAAATACTTACACTCCCTACTAACAATTAAGACCCAACAATACCACACTAACCCAAAAGACCCAAATAAAATGCTAGGCATAATTATTATGAAACATAAAATGCACACATAATATTTAAATAAATAATAATTTAAATAAATAAATAAGCAATTACTTAAATAAAATTCATTCAATTACTAATAAAATAGAGCCTAGATTTCGGGTCGTGGCAAAAATAATAACCGGTGTATCTCTAAAAGAAGGATCTAAGTGATTAAACTTAAAGAGGTGCGTGTGTGATTTTAGTATCAAGGCTCTTTAGATCTTTATGATTTAGAGCAAATGAAACTAAAGTGTTATAGCTTGAAGATCTGGGCTAAGGATGAAGGTATGAAGATGTTCTTGAGGAATTCTGGAAAAACAAAGGCAATCTTCAAATCTTCAACAAATGCTTTGAGAGAGAAATTCTTGAAATTCTTAGCAAAACTCAGCAACTTCAAAATGTTGAAGTTATGGGGTATTTATAGTGAACTTCCAAAAACTAGCCGTTGGAGATCCTTATGGATAAGATGAGCTGTCGCTCGTTGATTGGAGCATGCATATATTATGGCCATTTTGACACTCAACATAAATGTGACCGTTGTGGACACGTGTCAACAGATTAGGCGCATATGCATCTTTTAACCACCGTTGGATCATTGGCGTAATTTGAATTCTCTTCAAGTCTTTGAATCTTCAATAAATCACTGAGTGTTGAATAAACACTTTGAGGCGTATTGAGCCAAGAGGCGCATAGAGAATGCACGCGCTAAGGCATACGAGGCGCATGGCGCGTATGATCAAAATGAGGCGCATAGCATTTCTTAGAAGAATGCTTATATGCGCGCGCTAGAAGGCGCATGGCGCATAGGCGCATGGCTCAACTCAAAATGTGATTTTCTTGAATCTTAATCTTCTTGCCCTATTTCTAAGCCTATTCTATAACAATGGACAACCTAAAAAATGAAGTATAAATACTTCTTACATGTGGGTCTAAAGTCCATGAAATAAAACTTAGGTGATGGATCAATCAAATCTAATAAATCCTATTACATTAAAACTGAGATATATGTGGGCATACCCAACAATCTCCCCCTATTTGATTGATGCCATTACCTACTATATCAAGGACAAACATTATACTTGATAAAAACATGTTCAAATAAATAAATTTGATAAATCATGTCTCAAGTTAATGCACACACTAGTCCAAGATATAGATTTCTAATCTATTCCAATAAGGATAAAGCATTACATATGGAAAGATAGAAATAATAGTTCAACACAATCAAAATGATATATGAATTTTAGTTTTGAAATGTGTTTAAACCAAGTTTAAACTCAATGCATGAAAGTATGAAACAATTCAAAATGATGCATATGAATTTAAACAATATTCATTGTTCTACAAACAAGGAGTTTGAGTGAACAAGGTTTGATAATAAGTGATGCATTGTTCTCATTAAAACTTGGGGTGTAGGAGTTACAGATTACAAGTTTTGAATAGAACAAAAACAAAAGATGTGCTAAAACATATAAGCACTAAATTACTAACACAAAAGAGTAGTTTCTATCACAAAAGATTCTAATAACTTACAATCAAATAGAAACTAAGGGTTGGGAGGCGAGTCATCGTCCTTCAATCCTTCAACGATCTCTGAAACGGAGCGCTGAATTTGCTTTGCAAGCTGATGACTACGGTTCACTAAACCATGAGTGTCCGTGACACCGTCTCTAATGTAGCGCAAATGACTTACATTGATGTTTTGGTACTCATCAATGGTGCGTTGAGTAATGGCTTGCTGTTGAGCGACATTTTCTGCAACGTTCTGAAAGTTTGCTTCAATGGCAGCCTGTGCTGAAACAATGTCAGAGGAAATCCTATCTGAGCGCCTGTCTACACTAGAATGCACGGCGTTGAAGTGAGTGACAACTAATTCCTTCAAAACTTCAATCTTTGAAAGCAGGGAATTAATGTCAACATGCGCGCTAGGAGCAGGAGCAGAGCTGGAAGAGGGCGCATGAGATCCAGGCGCATGTGAATCAGGCGCAATTGGAGCAGCGCTTGGTTCATCATTTGGTTCTGCGCCATAGACAGATAGTCCCAGGATTTGTAGCTCATCCTTAACTTCTTTGAGCTTATCAACAACGCTCAATAACTTATGGCTATCTCCAGCCACCATTTCAAACAGTTTCTTTATATCACCCGCTATGTTCAACTCTACTTCCTTTATAGCGTCAATAAAATCTTGGACATCGGTGAGTTGGATGCCAGCGCTAATTCGCTCATGAAGGGACGCAAGAGTACCTTTGAATAAATCGTTCATCTGATCAATAGCATCATTCCACTATTGAGGAGTCAGGAAATGTTTGTCCTTGATGTTGGCATCTTTGCGCTTCATCTCCCCCTTAATGGCATCAATCTCATCAGCCTGCTGATTAAGAATTGAAGTATGAAGCTCTAATTGTAAGTTCATTTGAGTTTGGCCTTGCTGGAGTTGCTGTAGAAGAGAAATAACCACACTCATATCAGGAGTGGGAGGAGGAGGCGCAGGAGTAGAGGGGCGTATCGGAGGAGTAGGAGCGCGGGGAGGAGATGGAAGATATTCTGCACTTGAAGAAATTTCTTCAGGTTGAGGCGCAGGAGCCTTTGGGCGCACAGAAGATGGTTTGCGCCTTAAAGGTTCTGACTCCCCCTGAGGTTGATCCTCATTATCTTCACCAAATAAATCTGCAGAGATTTTATCTTTGAGTTGTTGTTGATCAGAAGATGGTGTTGGTGGAGGCGCATGAACAGTTGGAGGCGCATCAGGAGCAGGCGCGCGTGCATCAACGCTAGACCCTGCGCCTTTGCGCCTTTCAGATTTAGATAAATCAGCAGCCTGTTTCAATCTGAATTCTTCATCTTTTTGCTTCTGCGCTTCCAGTCTACTGGCTTCTTTAGCGCGTTTCAGCTCTTTTTCTTCTTCAGTGTCGGTTCTGGGGCGCTTAGCAGGTCTGCTTGGTTCTTCAGCAATCCCTTTGCCTTTGCCTTTAACTGCGCCAGGAGCAGGTCTAGATTCGGCGCGTGGCGCTACTGTAGTTTCTTCTTCACCATCTGCGCCAGCTGCTTCTTCATCAGAATCAGTGGCTTCATCAACCAACTGAGTGCCTTTCACCCTTGGCGCGCGCTTGGCCATGCGCTTTCTGCGCCTTTTCATCACTAAACTGTCCTTACCAAAAATAGGGACATCAGTGGTTTGGTAGGCTAGGTTCTGAGCAAGGAAATTTGCAAGAGCAGGATAGGAGAGAAAGATCTTGGTTAGAATACGGCAGTGAGTCTTGAACTTCGTCTTTCCGTCAGCCTTGTTTTTGTTGTACTTGTCAATCTGGTCCTAAAGATTTGTGAATAAGATATGAGGCCAGTTGAGGATGGTCATTGCCATAATAGCAGCTGTATATTCCCACTGCTCCATAGTAAATCTGTTGACATTTCCAGTTTTGAAGATAATGGAAGTGCCAACCAGATGCGCAATATGCGCCAGTAAATCACCACCATCTCTAATTTCCACAGTTTTGATATTGTTTTGAAGAGTAGGGATCTTAAGAAGAGAGCGCGCCATAATATTTTGAGCAGCGTCTGAATAAGAACTGATTTTGCCAGCAACACTCAAAGGGCCAGTTGTGTTGAAGTTGACAATCTTTTTGATAGTGCCAGCAGACATAGTGATTTCAACATCTTGAACCACTGCGCGTATTCGATAGCGCACCATCCCTTCTACATCAGTTGGAATTCCCACAAATTTAGCTGTGGAGAAGAATTCTCAACTAGGAGCGGTGAGTAGAAAGGTTGCTCCAGAGTGAATAAGGGAAGGAGTCCAGCAAGTCTTATATATTCCATAATATATACACCCATGGGATCAGCAGCTAGCTCATTTAAATCAAAGGTTTCACCAGGTCTGAAATTATTGAGATCCTGAAAAAAAGATAAACATTGAAAGGAATTAGTGTGAATCAGGCGCATAGAATCATAAATAAGCAAAGTGAGGACTAGGCGCATACAAAATTTAGGCGCATAAAATAATTAGGCGCATAGAGTCATAGGCGCATAAGAGTGCACAGTGAGTCAAGGCGCATGATTATAGTAGGCGCATGAAATTATGAGGCGCATAGAAATACAGGGCGCATATTTATGGTTCTATGAAATATACTAAGAAAAATTTGAACATAAAAATTGACTAAGTATGAATTTGGGGCGCATAGAAAGTGTAGGCGCATAAAGGATTGAGGCGCAAACACAAGTAGGCGCAAGAATTACTTTGAGGCGCATAATATCAATGTGCGCATAATCATACTAGGCGCATGAATTCATATATAGGCGCATTACTATGTAGAAATTTAAACTCAGTATAAAAACCCACAAACACATGCAAACATACATATGCAAGTTTTCAGAATCAAAACGTGAAAATTTTGAAAAACAAGTTTTGAAAATTATGAAACCCAAGTCAAGCAAAAATAATGAAGAACATGTCTTGAGTGCTCGAAAAACACCAAGAACACTAAGAACACATAATTCGTGAAACTTCACCAAATCAAGCATACAATATATCAAAATGACCGCACGAAGACAAGGATAACAAAAATGTAAAACAAAACAAGTAAAAATCAACAACGAATCCAGTAAATGGATTCAAAGAACCGAAAAACCGAAAAGTCGAAAATGGAAAATCTTCAGATTTGCGAAATATAACGACTTGATCGTTGAAAAGTTTAGCTATAAAGACTCGAAATCATGAAACGAACATAACCTAACAAACGATTTTGAAAACGGATCGCCGAAGCAAGATTAAACAAGAAAAGTATGATCCGGGTTTTGAAAAATTCGAAGAACACAGAGAATGACAAAAAAAAATTCAGAAATTTAAAGAGTTTAAGAATTCATACCATTTCGTCTTGTGTAGATTTCGAAGCTTTCTTAGGACCCATAAATGATATATATAAAGAAAAATAGAGAAGGAAATGATGAATATATGTAGGTAGAGAAACGAGAGAGAGAGAGAGAGAGCAGAGAGAGACGGGAGATAGAGAGACTGGGAGAGAGAGAGAGAGTTGGTGGGGGTGTAGGGAAATGATGAAGGAGTTGGTGAGAGAGAGAGAGAGAGTGAAGGGAAGTATATATAGGTTAGGATTAAAATTTTGCACTGATGGAAATAATAGGGTTAAAATTTAAAAAGATGGGAAGTTGAAAGGATGTGCATTTATGAGGGGTTTTATGATTTCGGCTCATCATGACAGGAAGGTACGGCGCATTTATGAGGGTTTTTGTGATTTGAAGAACATTAAATGCAGAATGACACAAAGTACGATTGATGTGACATCTAGGGTTTTTGAAAAACTGCTCCACTTTCCCTTTAAGTGTATGAGCAATTTTAACTAATTTTTACACAAACACCAAAAATATCTATTTTGGTGTAAGTTTGGGATGCAAGAAATATATCCCTAGAAAATAAAATTTTTGAAAAACGCAAAACGAGGGAAAAATTAATTGCACAAGTACCCTTGAACAATTAATGGAATGTCAAAAGACAAAAATTCCTATAATAAATGATGGGAATTTACGTACCTGGTACTTGTGAAAATTTAATACCTTCAATTATTGAAATAATAAGTATGGTAGCATTGATTGAGCCGCAGAAGTAAATGCGCGCATGAAGGGGCGCATTACTCATCAAAGCGTGCAGAAAGATATAGATAGCATTACGTAATAGGCGCGCAGAGATGTTTGAGCGCGCATAAGCATTTGGCGCGCATTAGATGCTAGGCGCGCATGAGATGCTAGGCGCGCATGATAGTGAGGCGCGCACAGTGAATCTTATGGCGCATGAAGTTTCCTTGAAACTTTGAAATGATTTAACATTTGAACCTAGTTTACTCATAACTCAACAAAACATAAAATCATTAGTATTAACAAAACTCTATTGAATTTAGTTGAGTTCAAGCATACCCATTTCACCTCTCAAAAACATGAACCGTTTCGCGTCGAGTGCTTTCGTTAGAATGTCGGCGATTTGATAGTCGGTTCCCACGTGTTCCAAATGAATATTGCCCTTCTCCACGTGGTCTTTGAGGAAGTGATATTTGATGTCGATGTGTTTGGTCTTTGAGTGCATGACAGGATTTTCAGAAACCGCAATTGTTGATGTATTGTCGCAGTAGATGGGACAATTTTCTTCGATGATATCATAGTCCACCAATTGCTTCTTCATCCAAAGTATTTGACAACAACAACTTCCCGCAGCGATATATTCGGCTTCGGTTGTTGAGACAGATACATAAGCTTGTTTCTTACTTGCCCATGACACAAGTCGATATCCGAGGAAATGACAAGTGCCACTAGTGCTTTTCCTATCAATCGTGCACGCTGCATAATCCGCATCTGAATAACCTACAAGTTTAAAGTTCGAATCTTTGGTGTACCAAAGTCCAAGGTTAACAGTGCCGGAGAGATATCTTATAATACGTTTCACAGCAATTAAGTGTGCTTCTCTAGGGTCGGATTGATAACGAGCACAAACACAAACACTAAACATAATATCGGGCCTACTAGCAGTAAGATAAAGGAGTGAGCCAATCATACCTCGATAGAGCGTTTGATCAACACGTTTTACCTTTTAGATCTTTGTCGAGTTTGTTGCCAGTGGCCATTGGAGTATCGTATGATTTAGCATTTTCAAGTCCAAACTTCTTGATTAAGTCCTTTGTGTATTTGGCTTGATTGATAAAGATGCCTTCACTCATGTGCTTGATTTGAAGCCCGAGGAAGAATGTGAGTTCTCCCATTATGCTCATTTCAAACTTGCTCTTCATTAGTTTCTCAAAACGCTTGCACAACAAATCATTAGTAGAACCAAATATAATATCATCAACATAAATTTGAACAAGTAATTTATGACCATTATATTTGGTAATGAAAAGAGTTGTATCGATTTTACCACGAGTGAAGCCTTTTTCGATGAGAAACTTGGATAGTGTATCATACCATGCTCTTGGTGCTTGCTTGAGTCCATACAAAGCTTTCTGGAGTTTGTACATATGATTTGGAAATTGAGAATCTTCAAATCTAGGTGGTTGAGCTACGTAGACTTGTTCTTGGAGTTCACCATTTAGAAACGCGCTCTTCACATCCATTTGATATAATTTGAAGTTCTTGTGAGCGGCGTAAGCTAGAAATAATCTGATAGCTTCAAGTCTTGCTACGGGCGCAAAAGTTTCATCGTAGTCAATTCCTTCTTCTTGCCTATAGCCTTGTGCAACCAATCTTGCTTTGTTTCTCGTGATGGTTCCATTCTCATCCATATTGTTTCTGAACACCCATTTCGTACCAATCACTCCATGATCATTTGGTCTTGGAACTAGAGTCCACACCTTACATCGTTCAAATTGATTGAGTTCTTCTTGCATTGCAACAACCTAATTAGGATCTTGGAGCGCTTCATCAGCCTTCTTCGATTCAATTTGAGAGATAAAAGCAGTGTAAGCATCAAAGTTTGTAGCTCTCCTTGTACGAACACCAACTTGTAGATCACCGATGATATTAGCAATTGGGTGACCTCTAACTTCACGAATTTCAGGAGGTAAGTTAGGTTGAGTCGTAGTAACTTGAAGGTCTTCAATTGGTACATCTTCACCAGATTCAAAGTCATTAAAACTTGGGGGTTGAACTGGCTCAGAATCGAAATTTGGGCTAACACCAGATGCAGCAGTAGAAATAGGCGCGTGAGAGGAATCATGAGGCGCATCATTGGAATGAGGCGCAATAGAGGATTCACCAGGCGTATTATAAATTGAATTAGGCGCATTTGATTTAGATGGATTTCCTTGTATTGATAGATTCTGATCTTGAGTGGGCGCAACATGAATAGGAGCACCTGTATCATTTAACTCAACAGAATCATCAGCAACATTTGGAGCCAAATGTGGCTCAAGGAGAGAATGTTCATCAAACGTAACATGTACAGATTCAACTATCACTAAAGTAGATCTATTAAAAACACGAAAAGCTTTAGAGTGTTTGGCATACCCAACAAAAATACCTTCGTCGGCTTTGGCATCGAATTTACCTCTATGTTCGTTTCCGTTGTAGAGGATATAACATTTGCAACCAAAGATCTTGAAGAATGCAATGTTGGGAGTTCTACCACGCCAAAGTTCATACGGAGTCTTGTTGTAAAGTTTGTTGATGAGGGAACGATTTTAAGTAAAACATGCAGTGTTGATAGCTTCTTCCCAAAAGTACTTAGGCAATTTAGCTTCAGCTATCATCGTCTTTCCCGCTTCAATCAACGTCCTATTCTTTCTTTCAACAACGCCATTTTGTTGAGGGACTCCGGCGGTTGAAAAGTTGTGATCTATCCCATGATCTTCACAATATCGAGCAACACCGTTGTTTTTGAATTCTGTTCCATTGTCGGATCGAATACTAACGATGTCATCTTCTTTTTGGGTTTGGAACAGTCGAAATAAGGTAGTGAGAATATCATAACAATCATCTTTTGTAATCATCATCTCCACCCATGTATATCTTGAGTAATCATCCACCACAACTAGAGTATACTTGTTTCTTCTAATACTTGTGGTGGTGACTGGTCCAAATAGATCAATGTGAAGCAGTTGCAAACATCTAGTAGTTGAAGGATTTGACTTACTTGAAAATGACTGCTTTGGTTGTTTGCCAAGTTTACACGCGGCGCACTTTTTGTCATGATGATCAGCAATCTTGGGAAGTCCTTTGACAAGATTATTCCTGCTGAGTTTAGATAGATACTTGAAGTTCAAGTGACTTAAGCGCTTGTGCCACAGCCAACTATTTTCGTTCACACTTTTTGCTACAAAACAAAGATTAGTACTAGAGTTCATACTATGGAAATCAATAATATAAATATTTGTCTTACGATATCCCGTGAGTAAGATAGCTCCAGTTTTGCCATTCTTGATAAGACATTGCGTTGAAGTAAAATGGCATTCTAATCCTTTGTCGCAGAATTGAGATATGGATAATAAGTTGTGCTTGAACCCTTCGACGAGTGAGACTCTTTCAATGCACACTTTGTCTTTCTTGAGCTTTCCATATGCTACAACTTGACCTTTGTTATTATCACCAAATGTTACTGAGGGACCTCTTTCTTCATGGACATCTTCTAATAAGGATTCATCTCCAGTCATGTGTCTTGAACACCCACTATCGAGAATCCATTCATAATTTCTAGCTTTTGAAGATCCAGCCATGAAACAAAGAACCTGAAATATAGACATTTAAGCAGGTCCCCTTTATTCCTTTTGGGTCCTAGGGTTAGCAACTTTTGACAACCCACTCTTGCTTGACCTTAGGATTTTTACGTCCTTTGGCATTGGGAGTGAATCACAAAAGGCATTCCACGGCCTTGTGTCCTGAACAATCACAAATGGAACAATGATGAAAGCCACCAATCACGTGAGTTTTCACAAACTCTTTACTTTTCTTGGGGATGGCATTCTTCTTTGGGTCAGATGAACTAGCCTTAACAAAATCTTTCTTTTGAAATTTTGGAGCGCTTTTTCTTGGAGGGCGCATAGGGCTAGGAGGCGCACGGCGATGAGGCGCGTGGCTCTTAGGCGCATAATGAGCACTCGGAGAAGGAGCGCGCCTATTTTCAAGAATGATTTTGCTAGGAGATGGTTCATCTGTAGCTATATCTTTCCCTTTAGCATTCCCAAATTGCTTCGTTGGGTAGACATAATGGAATGTTTGTCTCTTGACTTTTTCCTGTCCTTTACCCATTGAATTAGAATGTTTTTCCTTGGGAATTTCAAAAGTTTGCTGGTTTGTAAATTCACTATCTCTTTCAGCACAGACATCACATTTAAAGTTGTCACTAGTTAATGAGAATCCCAAGCCACTTTTATCACCACTGACTTTTTGGGACTCAAATATATTCTCTATAGTGACACGAGAATTAGACCACTCATTTGTAATCTTTTTAAGATCAGTAATTTGAGCAACCAATTCATCGTTTTGAACTTTAAGAAGTGAGTTATGTTCTGTTAGAAAAGTGTTTTTAACAGTAAGAGGAGTCATGCTCTTTATCTTCTCCTTAAGGAGGGTGAGTTCAGATTTAAGTAGAGATTTCTCGGTCTTAAGCTGGGAAATTTCATCACATGAAAGTGCTAAAGCTTCCTTCATACTATCAAATCTAGTGATTACCTTTCAGCCTTTTGAACAATTTTTCTTGTTCAGCAATCACTTCATCATCATTGATTTTGGAGATTGGATCAGTTGGTTCAACTTGAGGTCTAATGTATGCTCCTTTTCTCAACTTGTTTCTCGCACTAAGATCACATCGTGAGAATAACAATCCACCATCGCTTTGAGCCGGAGAGAGAAATCCTTGTTCAACGAGCTCGCTGATGGTTGGTCCTTTCTTCCTTTTCACTTCTTGAAAACCTGTAGATTTCTTGATAGGTTTATTCAAGGCATTCATATCAGGAACATCTTGGAGAAGTCATCATCAGAATCATAAGTATCAACTTCATCATCATTTGCATCAAACAAACGAGTCCATCATCGGAATCTTCATCGCTCTCATCGGAGTCTGTTTCAATCCAAGTGTTGTGCTCATTTGCGGGTGCTTCTTCTTCCGCAACCATTCCCTTATGTCGAGTGAATTTGGGAGTGAACTTGGGAGTATGGCTGCTCCTCTTCTGCATATATTCAAATTTTGGAGTTGGGCAGCTTGAAGCAAAATGTCCTGGTTTTCCTGCAATTAAAACAAACAAGGTTTCTTTTCTTTTTGAGTCACTGCTCCTCGTGAACTTTGGAGGAGCTCTGCTGGTAGATCCTTGAAATTTGCTGGTTGAGCCCGGGCTTGGGTAAATTTTCTAAACTTCTGGAATCTCTTCACAAATAAAGCGAAGTCTTCATCTTCCATGTCCAATAGCTCAGAAGTAGAAATTTTTGGATCTGAACATTTCTCATCTTGTACCGGCGCAGGAGCAGGCGCAGGTGTAGCGCAGCTTCTCTATGTGCGCCATCATAGCCATAGATTTTTGACTTTCCTTCAGTTTCGCTGATTGTTGGAGTTTGAGCTCATAAACCTTGAGATTTGCCATAAAGGTTTCTTAAAGTCCATACATCTAAAGTTCCGGCGTTATCAAGAGCGCTGGTTTATGTAGGTATCTTGATCCAAAGGCTTGGAGAAAATTGACATTCAAATCTTTGTTAGAAAACTTCATGCCAAGTGAAATACATAGATTTATAATTTCACAGTAGCGTCATAAGTTCTGTCTTAAGGTTTCACCGGGGAGTGGGGAGAAATTATTGAATCTCTTTGGCACTTCATATTTCTTGTTTTCCTTGCAGACGGTGTCTCCGTCATATGCTCTTCAATAGCACCCCATAGCTTCATTGGCGGTAGCACAATGCATGATTTGTTGTTTCATAGCCGTGCTTAGAGTACTTAGAAGTATGTTTCTTGCTTTGCCATCATTTGCAACTCTTCTTGTTTTCTTCCTCAGTCCATTCCTCTTTTGGTTTCTTGACGGTTGTTGAACAGCATTTGTGCGCGGATTTGGATTCGCTTTCATAGGAATGTAAGGTCCATAAACCACGGTGTCATGAAGTCTTTCATCGATTGAGTTGAGATGAGTTAAGATGCTGAATTTCCACACGTCAAAATGATCTTCATCAAAGACCGGAACGTGAGTGTAGTTTGCAGTTGCCATAGGTTTTTGAGTT
>JAOWBW010002050.1:113448-136822 GCA_026119855.1 Campanula takesimana
TTGAAGATCAGAATCTAGGTTTCAGAAAACATGTTGAGGCAGAAATAGAAAATCCGAATCTTGGTTTAGAGTATGAAACACCGATTTTCTTTGGAGATGGAACAGACAAGGAAGCTATTGTTCTCAATTACCAGAATCGATTTGAATCAAAAAAATTTGTTACGTGCAATTGGAAGGGGAGCGGGAAAGTGGCCAATTTTGTAATAGAGAAAAGGGGTGGGTGGCTTGTCGGAGGTGAGGACGGGGAATGAGGTGAGATGGGGATGGAAATCAGTAATTGCCCCATAGATGGTCATGTGCGATGCACATGGCTATTTGCTTAGTTTATGTTGCGAATTTCGTTATTTTATTTCTTAAATATGATGGGCATTAGTTTTTATAATTTTTCGGTTAATAAAGATAACGGCGTTAAATTTTGGGTATAAAATGAAACCATTTTTTCTAGTACGATGGTAAAAATGAAAAAAAAATTGATAGTAAACTGATACACACCCTAAAGTACAATGGACTAAAAAGAGTTTTCCTATTGTTTATTTACTCTCTCAAAATTACAATGGCCTAACCATCTATTTATACATAAACCTAACCCTAATACTTGGTGAATATCTTCTTCCTAATTTACATCCTCTAAATAAGATAAAAATATTAACAAAATATGTCCAGAATATTTACTTGAGATATACACAATCTCCTAATACGTTTCAACTTGATCTCGTGCATATCTTTGGGTTGATTTGTCTCGATCTCAATATCTTCAACTTGGTCCGTCTCGATCTCGATCTTTCTTATTCTCTAACTCCCCCCTCAAGTTGGAGGAGATCTACAACGTAGATACCCAACTTGCTGTTAGTACCCGGCCTGAAAATGAGTTGTTTAGGCATTCCAGAACTCACAGGTATTTACGAGCTGCTATCTGGAATTTCCCGAAAAGCCCAGATAAGAAGACGTTTACGCCTGATCAGATTATCCTCGAAAGATAGACGTTATCTTGGAGTTCTCCAGAGTCCAACTCTGATCGCAACGTTGGGAACCACGCCAATCTCTCATATTGGCCGGGCGGCCACATTTCCTTGGTCGGGCGGCCAGTCCTTCCGACCTCGTTTTCCTATAAATAGGGTCCTCAGCTTCACAAATCAAACACACAATTCACTGTGTGTGAGTTTCAGAGTCTAGACAGACGAGAAAACTCCAAGTTTAAGCCTTTCTGGCACTTCGAAGCCTCTTCGAATTTCAAGAAGCTTCAATCATAGTTCTTGCCGATCAAGGTAAGTCCTCTTACTTTTCTTATTATGTTCTTGTTATGTTCTTAGGCTAGATATGTTTTATGCATGTTTTCATTATGTTTATGCATCCATATTCATATGTTCTTCATGTGTTCTTCATGTTCTTAGTCTAGATTCATAATATATGCTATATCTAGGGTAGCGATCTTCATGTTTATGTGTTCATTCATATGTATTCATGATGTTCTTATTATTATCCTAGATCTAAGACTTATTCTACATAACATACTAGATCTAGGGTTTTAATCCCTATTATGTGCATATAACATAGCCGATGATGATCTTAGGGTTTCATCAAACCCTAATATGATCTAGGAACTACTTCTAACCCTAACCTTTCCCCTCTTTATGCATGATCCCGCTTCATAATCTCTATTCTAATTATCAATGAACTACGCTGACCTGAGCTTCTCATGACGAGAAGAACGTGGGCAGTCCTCGGATTCGGTCTCAAACACTAACACACACACACACACATTGATCATGATAGAAAGACCGATTCATCGGGCAATAGGAGTGATCACTATGAATATTCTTCTTCTCTTATTGTAATTTGACCCCCGAACCCTATTACTCTCATAAATGGTTTTCTCAATGTTTTAACTACAAATAAAACAACGTGGCGACTCTCAATTTCAATCATGCACATTCACAATGGCGCCTCTGCTGGGGACATCTGTTTTTGAAAACCTTTTTCAAAACTTAAGAGGGTCTAACTTTCATTTACTTCGTGATTTTGTGTGTGTTCTAATTGCCCCGCGCACTCTTTTTCTTCAAAAAAACTGCACTTCTGCAATTTCTCAAGTTTCTGTAACTTACATCCTTATGCCTCCCCTGGATCCGTCCGCCTATCTGCTAGCCGTACGGCTCCCCTTTCCTGCCAAAATTGGTTCTAACGATTTCCTGCAGGTTTATTGTTTATAGCATGCTTAAATGTTGTAGATCTTCTCTGCTTATGTTTATTTCATGCTTAAAATGCTATCACTATGAATTGTCATGCTAGTAGACTTCTCTCATGCAGTGTATGTCATCATAAAACTTGCGTTCTAATTCGCACACTACCACTAGTCCGTGTCACACTGCAAACCTTACTCTGGATAATTCGCCGAGTGCACAGATTTAGGTGATCCTGTCGCCTCTATCTTCGTGGCACCTGGGTTATCTAAATCACCGTGTACGCTTGCGAGCGGTTGAGGTTAATCCTTGTCCGTGGTCTAAACCATGCACTTGATCTAGTTTAAGAACACTTACCAAAAGCGGTTATCTTAAATCATCTTACTGTCATCATTCATCATGCTGCATGAGTCTACCTTAGATCAACTATACACCTTCGACCCATCTAGGTCAACCCGTCTTCGACTCGTCTAGGTCAAACCTGTTGTCTTGATCTGTCTAGGTCAAACCCATCATCGACCCGTCTAGGTTAACCAGTCTTCGACCCATCTAAGTCAACCCGTCTTCGACCCGTCCAGGTCAAACCTATTATCTGGACCTGTCTAGGTCAAACCCAACTTCGACCCATCTAGGTCAACCCGTCTTCGACCCGTTTAGGTCAAACCCGTTATCTTGATCCGTCTAGGTCAAACCCATCATCGACCCATCTAGGTCAACCAGTCTTCGACCCATCTAAGTCTGTAACGACCCGAAATTTCAAAGTATTGTAACACCTTTAAATAATATAAATCCGTCCCAAAAATAAAGGAATAACAGTCATAACTACAATTCAAAACTCCACGGCTAGTGTATCTAACCACAATTCAAAATAAATAACGGAAGCGTAACAATTGTCTTCCACTACTAACGGCTAGTAGCCATCAAAACTAGTTCACGTCATTTATTACAATCTCAATGACAGTCTACTTAAAATATGAAAATCACTACTTTAAATATTCTGGTCCATCTCAAAGATATCTCCACTGCAAGTTTTGCTTTCCTATTTATTACCTGAAGAAAAGAATTAGAGAAAAGGGTGAGCGAACAATGCTCAGTAAGGTCCAACGCCGCCCCTTCGGTTTCTAAGAAGGGATGACCTCAATGAGTGCATCAATAAACAATTTTCGATGAAAAGGACAAGTCAATAAACCAAACAATAATTTTTCTCTGTCAATACAAGGAAATGATCATGGCTCAATTCAATACTCAATAACACGTACAATCCTTTATGATCACTTAATATTCTTCACATCAATTCAATGCTCAAAATGTTACACAAAAGGGTTCAATAGTCGATGTATCAATATTTCAGTATATCCGGATAACCTATATAACCACCCTTTTCAGTGGTGTCGATGTCAATGGTTAATGCCACGTAGGCATGTCATGAAACTAACCCTCATGACCGGGTATCAATGGTGTATCAATATTAACCACAAATAATGGGTGTCATTAAGTGATCATTCTTTTGTCAATGAGGTTCTTCAATTGACCAATAATTCAACGTCAATTTAAGTTTAGATAGTTTCAATGACGGAGGCACTTGGAGTGAATTCCAATCAAGAGTTACCGGCCATAACGGTAAAACATAATTACTCTAGGAACGGAGGGTCAATAAATAACGATATACAATAGGACTAGGAGACGTAAATCCCTTACCTTTTAAAGCTTGTGCAATATACTCCTGAATGCACCTCTAATGGCTCGCCAAAAATCTAACAATAGCAAAAACAGTAACATTAACCATAGTAACATTTGTCCCACCCATTCTAAGTACCTTTGATTTTATTTAATTTAACCCCACAAAACACATACCTACAAACGCACTACACCACACACACTGCCTTACTTTTCCTACTCTACACTATTGTGAAACAACTCTTAGCCCTCACCCCAATTTCGGTAAACTACATCAAATTCCCATTCCAGGTTTCCTTCCAGTCAAAACGGTTCCACCATGTCAAACAAACACCATTCTAATCAACTCCTTTCAATTGATTTTGCAAACACTAACTAATATAATCATAAATATAATATATAGAAAAATTAATTAACTCCATAACACTCACACTAAAATTCTTCACAATATAATTAATGAACAAATACTCACCAGATTGCTACTATGGCATTGCACCTGTTCTTGTGGCCGACGCCGACGCCGCTCCCATCTCCCTTCTCCGCATCCCGATTACGGCTCCTTTCAATTTCCATTTCTCATTTTAGGTTATTAACAAGCCTCTAAATACATATACCTAGATTTACTAATTTACTAAATTACCCTTAAGGTTGGGCCATGTCAAATTAAGTCATTTTAATTATGGCTGGCCCAAAATATAACTAAAGCCCAAAAATAATTTAAACCCCAAAATAACATCATAAATTGTTGGGGTATTACAAAGTCAAACCCATTGCCTTGACCCGTCTAGGTCAAACCCATCGCCTTGACCCATCTAGGTCAAACCCATCGCCTTGACCCGTCTAGGTCAAACCCATCGCCTTGACCCGTCTAGTCAAACCCATCACCTTGACCCATCAAGGTAAATCCGTCACCTTGACCCATCTAGGTCAACCCGTCTTCTACCCGTCTAGGTCAATCCGTCACCTTGACCCGTCTAGGTCAAACCCCTACCTTGACCCATCTAGGTCAACCCGCCATTTTGACCCATCTAGGTCAATCCTTCACCTTGACCCCACCTTTAGTCAAGATAGCCGATCTTAGATGACCCACCTCTTGGTCCACCCATGTCAAACCTTACCCGAGTCACCTAAGTAAAAAAACAACCTTACATAGGGTCCCTCCACCTTTACTTGACCAAGGACCGAGTTATCTCCCTTTCTTACTGACCTCTACGATCATCTTCTAATACTTATGGTTTTCGAAAAATCACTGACCTCTTGCGGTCACCCTCTCTTTTGTCTCACTTAACCCGAACTAAGGTGACATGAGCCTCTCATTGTGTGGGACCTCTCCCTCATGGTAAGGGGAATGTAGGCAGCTCCGGCCCGGTCAAACTTTTAGTCTTTTCATTCAAAGTACATTTCGAAAATACGGATATCGAGTCTTTTCATAAAAATGATTTTATAACGATGCCTTGTCATTAATTATGAGTCTAATTCAATTCAAAGACTTAACTTCTCCACCAACAATTACAGAATCCCGCATCATGTCTACCGAAGGGATTAACACAGTCACAACCGAAGCTGCCACCCAAGGTCTTGAGACAACTCTCCACCCCAACTCTGTCCTCAATGAGCAAGCAGCCCACTTCAATGCCGTTCTCGATGAGCATGCAGCCCATATCGACACCGTTCTCAATGAGCAAACAGTCTATCTTAACACTACTCTCAACAAGCAAGCGACCCACTTTGAGACCATCCTCAACGAGCAAGCAACCCTCTTTCGGACCGCTCTCAATGAGCAAGAAGCCTACTTTGAGACTGTTCTCCTCAAGCAACACTTTCAAAAAGAGATGTACAAGGCTCTAAAGGACACCGAGGAGAGTCTACGATCCAATATCTATGGCATCTACGAGTACCTCAACCGCACTCTCCCTCATGCTCAGTTTCACACCCGTACGCTCCTTAAATGTATGGGCCACCACGGACTTTCCCCGTTGGAATACCTCCTGTGACTACTCATCAGCAAGGAATACCGGTGCCTAAACCACTCCCCAAGACGGTTCGTGAAAAGAAAGATGAACGCGAGTTCAATGATTATGGGATGTCTTTAGCTGAGTTCTATGAAGGTCTCATCAGATCGGGCAAGCTAACCCCTTTAGAAGACTAACAACCACAGCATGTGGGGAAAAATGTCGATTACTCCAAGTTTTGTAGATATCACAACGTAATTGGTCACAACACTGGAAATTGCCTCACCTTGAAGAACAAGATCCAAGACTTAATCGAAGGTGGGACCCTCATCCGCAAAGGGAATACATTGGCGTGAACAAAGTCCATGCAAGCAAGAAGCTACACCGGGGCTACCTCCTTCAATAATAAAAAAAAAAGTCTTTCAGTCTTCGTAGGTTCTAGAGAGTCCTTTAGTCAAAGTCCACCTTGGACATTAGTCTTTTATTTTACTAGCAAAAGTCCATTTTGGACCCTAGTTAGATTGTTAAAGTCCACCTCGGACTAGTCAATTTGAGTCTTTAATAAAAAGAGTCTTTATTTCTTTTCTCTCTAGACTTGAGACATAATCTTGCATACATAAATCAATTCCATGAAAATTGTATTAATCTTAATTGTCAATTGATTGCTATATCTTTATATGATGAATTAATCGCAAATATATTCATTAATGAAGACTCATTAAAAGGTAAATGGACCCGCAAACCATCATACATAACTAAACAAACAATTAGTCTCAAAATAACAAACGCTTTGATCAATCGAATCGTTTTCTTTTCTCTATATACGCTTTCTATACCTACCACCATACATATACATACCCCTCGTGTACACCCACTGTGTGCACCCTCTATACATACCCCTCGTGTACACCCACTGTGTGCACCATCTATACATGCCCCTCGTGTACACCCACTATGTGCACCCTATATACATACCCCTCGTGTACACCCACTGTGTGCACCCTATATACATACCCCTCGTGTACACCCATTGTGTGCACCCTCTATATACACTCCTCGTGTACACCCACTGTGTACACCCTCTATATATACCCTTCTAGTGTACACCCACTGTGTGCACCCTCTATACATACCTCTCGTGTACACCCACTGTGTGCACCCACTAAATACTCCTCATATACACCTCCACCTTCCCATGAAGAAGACGATGACTGGAAAGCTGCTCACCATCGAAGAAGCGTCCGCACAATTATAAATGTTGTCCGACATGACGATGTACTGGGGCTGTCTGTCCTCCTCGAAGATGTCAACGAAAGGTAAGGGGCTATTCAACCCCACTCTACGAGCTCTACCTCCCAAAGACAAAAGCGAACTAGGGGCTCATCTTGCCCAACGTTTCAAATGTATATATATATATATATATATATAAAAGCTCGCTAGGTCGAAACCCACAACGGGCATCTTAGGCAAAAATTAGAGCAAATGCACAAAAAAGAAGCCCGCTAGGTTGAAAACCGCAAGGGCGGCCTAGGCAAAAACAAGGGTGTGCATAAAGAAAAAAAAATCAAAACAAAGAGAAATAGAAGGGGCTATCATCATAGAAAAGTAAAAGTCCCACTTTCTTTTCACTTCACATTTTCTATTTTTCTTTCTTTTCTCAAAGAAACTCAACCCGACAGCAGCAGTCCAGAGCAACAATTACAAATGAAGCAGTCTAAAGAAACAAGCAGCAACTACAGACAGCGGTCTAAAGCAACAAGCAACAATGGAGCAGACCACCACTCAAACCCGGTATCATCATCAACCGGGCAACAACTCAAAACCAAACACAACCCACCTTGGGCCAACTTTCTTTCTTTTCTCTCTTTCCACATATACCCACTCGAACCCGGTATCATCATTAGCCGGGTCATCCTCGAACCACGCGGACCTGAGCTTCTCACTTCGAGAAGAACGTAGGCAACCTCTTGGTCTGGTCTAAAATATACACAGCCCACCTCGAGCCAACTTTCATTCTTTTCTCTCTTCCCCTATATACTATAATTTCTATTCTCTTTCTCGATTAATCAAGGCATTTATTATTTCGAGACTACTTGTCTAAAACATAACCATAAGATACTGTAGACACCCCGATCTCGCACCCCCTAAAACCTACCCTTTAATTGGTCTAAGCGCGATAATCGACCTAAAACCCCCAGATTTGGCCGTTCAGGACTACCGTACGCCTTATCGGTGCATCGAATGCAAAAACCGAGTCCGGATTCATGATCAGAGCTCAAAACTGAGTAAAAAGGTCTATCCTCAAAAAATCGCGTGCTGGGACCCTCGCCAGGTCCCGCACTGCTTAAAAAGCCTTTTACTCGTCATCTTATGCATTTAAAATATTATCTATGTTTTTCCTTTCTTATTAACATATTTTAGACATACCGCCTGAACCAGAAAAATCTACCGAGCAACTTTCCTGTTGGGCCCGCGGGCAACTGGGACACTGGAGCGCGCACGACGGAGCAGTTGCGGAGCGGAAAGCCGGAGCTGGAGCAAACGTGCACAAGGACACACCTGGACCAGCCCAAGGTGCCACTTGGAGTCATGTGATTGGTCAAGGAGAAAAAATAAAAAAATCAAGATTGGGTACCAAGGCTGGTACACAGTCGTGCTCTTTAAATGGCACGGCCGTGCACCCCTATTTCCAGCCTTTTCAAGTTTTTCAACCTAGTTCATCATCATCTTCCCCCATTTTTCTCCATCACCTCCCATCACCTATCACCATAGCCAACTTCCCCCTCCTCCACCCCTACCTTAGGGGTAGTTTGGTCAAAAAATCACCTCCCTCCTCCTGCCTAATACCCCACAAAAATTGCCTAACACTACAGTAACATTCACAACACACCCCACACAACTCCTAACTTGCCTCACCACAAACTCTCCCAACCACATTCAGTACAAAACCCTCTCTCTTGTTGGGTTTCCTCATAACATGCGCAGCGGAATTAAGCATTTAGAGTTTTCATGAAACCCAAAGCCCATAGATGCATTCATATGATTATATCAAATACATGCATAATGATTACTAGAATACTAACCATTGATGCCTTTAATTTTGCAACCATGAATCTTAGTGGAGACTTGAAACTTGATCACGAACAAAATCAGGAACATGAACTTTGGAGATGATAAGTGTCACCCTCTATCGGTATCCACACCTTCGAACGAATATCAAGAAACACTTGATCTTGGTTGCTAGACCGAATTGTGAAACACGCTTTCACAATTATAAGAACTATATGGAATTATTATATGTGTGTGTGTTCTTGTTCTTCACCCAAGAGATCTTAGAACAAGAAAAAATCCTCTCAAACCCATGGAGGCACTCACAAAGCTATGGACTGATTAGGGAAACTAGAGGGGGTTTTTATACATGTTTAACCTATTCCAAATAGGTAACAAGTGACTAAACCCGCAAGAAAACGGAATAGGAAAATCCCAAGCCGAACAGGACTAGGTTCGCCCGGGTATGCAAGTAGGTCCGGCCGGATCAGGCATGGTCCGACCGGGGCAATAGGTGGTCCGGCCGGGTCCTTAACAAGGTCCACCCGGACCAACCCCTTTTTCCAGATTTCCAATTTTCTCCTCTAAAGTCCTAAAATCCCTCAAAGGTCCTTCGACCCATAAATCCAATTAAGTCCTTTATGATTCGTTCTATTTGTGTGTGACCCTATAGGATTACACTAAGTTGGCAATAGGTTTAAACATAAACCCATAAGATATGATTAGGTTCTAGCAAACTGTCTTACCTACCCAAATACATAGAACATGTCACAATCCTTTTGTCCACGATGTCATTGAACATAAGTCATGGTCAACAAGTCAACTTGTACTGTTCAATACTTCTCGATACCGAATATGTTGATAATCCAAATGACATTGATCCAATCAATTCATTTGAGTTTGGCCAAACATTTTATCAACATCATTCCTACGAGGGGCCCAAGCTTGACATCTCTCCGAAGAGGGACAAATACAACTTAGCTTATTATTCTTCTCTACGTGAATCCGATTATGCCAATCATACCCTTTATAACCACCTGGTTAAAGGTAGCGTTTGAATATGTAAAACATAATGTTCATCAAGTGGAAGACTATAATAACTTCATGTCAAAGGATTCAAATGACATAACTAATATGAGATCTATATATGACATTGACCATGACATAAATCTCACACAGCGGGTCATGTCCAGTACCTTGTTCTAAACAAGTACCCATAAATCTAACATGATCATCCCATGATCATTTAGCCTTTATACTAGTGCTTAACAAGTACTAAGGACAGAGATTATTATAAGTAAACATGAACAACAATAATAATCAAACATCTCTTTATTAATATGAATAAGATGATTACAAACAACGTTTAAACAAATAGGGCACCAATACCAACAATCTCCCACTTGCCCTAGGCCCAATCTCCCAGGTATCTAATACCCATGGACCTAACATGACCATCATGTTTAGCTTGTGGAAGTCCCTTTGTTAGCCGGTCCGCAACGTTATCATCAGTTGGTACTCTGTATATATTTACGTCTCCCCCATCAACGATTTCTCGAACGATATGAAAATGCCTAAGTATGTGTTTGGATTTAGGATGTGCCCTTGGTTCCTTTGCTTGAGAAATAGCACCATTATTATTACAATAAAGGTCCATTGGATTAGCAATACTAGGAACCACCTCAAGTACACAAATGAACTTCTTAATCCAAACAACTTCCTCTGCAGCATCCATGCAGCAATATACTTAGTTTCAGTTGTAGAATTAGTGACTATACTTTGCTTGGAACTCTTCCAGCTTACAGCTCCACCATTTAACACAAAACCCGACTCCAATCTACAATCATCCTTGTCGGTTTGGAAGCTTGTATCTGTGTAACCATTTACAGCGAGATCATCTTCCATACCTCCATAGATTAAAAACGAGTCTTTAGTCCTTCTCAAGTACTTAAGAATCGCTTTTACAGCCATCCAGTGATTCTCACCGAGGTCGGATTGATATCTACTTGTCATGCTTAAAGCATAAGATACATCCGACCTAGTACATATCATGGCATACATGATGGATCCAATTGCCGAAGCATATGGCATCTCACTCATTTTCTCACGCTCATCTTTTGTCTTAGGACATTGAGGCTTGCCTAGAGAAATTCCATGTAACACTGGCAAGCGTCCTCTATTAGAGTCTTCCATACGGAATCTTCTAATAACCTTGTCAATATATGTACTTTGGCTTAAACCAATTAGCTTCCTTGATCTATCTCTATATATATTAATGCCAAGTACATATGCGGCTTCACCCATATCTTTCATTGCGAAACACTTTCTTAACTAAGTTTTTACAGACTGAAGTGTAGGAATGTTGTTTCCAATGACCTTGTGTATACAAGAAGTATACACAAGGTTCATATTCATCCTTGAAAACCCATTTGCATCCTATGGTTTTTACACCTTCAGGTGCATTAATCAAGTTCCAAACTTGATTATCATGCATGGATTGTAATTCTGATTCCATGGCTCCAAGCCACTTATCTGAATCAGGAGATGACATCGCCTCTTAGTAGGTGGTCGGTTCATCATTCCCAATGATCTCCACCTCATTACTATCCGTTATGAGAAACCCATATCTCTCGGACTCGGATCATAACCTACCAGATCTGCGAGTTACTTGTGTATCTTGAACAGGTTCCACAACTCCTTGTGGGACTTGTTCTTGTTCCACTATCGGTTCAATGTCATTTTTTGGGTCTCGAACCTCTTCGAGATTTACTTTACTCCCACTAATTTCTTCGGAGAGAAACTCTTTCTCAAGAAAGACACCAGTCCGGGCAACAAACACTTTGTTGTCTGTTCGGTTGTAAAAGTAATATCCTTTAGTTTCCTTAGGATATCCCACGAAAATACATTTGTTAGATTTGTGTGCAAGTTTGTCTGAGACAAGTATTTTGACAAAAACTTCACAACCCCAAATCTTCATAAAAGACAAACTAGGTTTCTTTCCGCTCCATATCTCATATGGAGTCTTTTGAACTGATTTACTTGGAACACGATTTAGCGTGAAATCATCGGTTTCTAGTGTATAACCCCAAAAGGATATCGGAAGATCAACTTGACTCATTATTGATCGAAGCATGTCCAACAAGGTTTGATTCCTCCTCTCGGACACACAATTCCATTGTGGTGTTCCGGGTGGAGTCAATTGTGAAACTATTCCACAATTCTTTAGATGATCATCAAATTCTTGACTTAAGTATTCCCCACCTCGATCCGATCGAAGTGCCTTAATACTTTTGCCAAGTTGTTTTTCTACTTCATTTTGAAATATTCTAAATATCTCTCAAATGCTTCACTTTTATGTTTCATTAGGTAAACATACCCAAATCTACTATAATCATCGGTGAAGGTTATGAAGTATTGAAATTCTCCCCTAGCATTGCTACTCAGTGGTCCGCATACATCAGAATGTATCAACCCCAATAAGTCGCTCGCCCTTTCACCCACCTTGGTAAAGGTGTCTTAGTCATTTTTCCAAGAAGACACGACTCACAAGTATCATATGACTCAAGGTCACATGAACCCAAAAGACCGTCCCCATGGAGTTTTGAGATACGCTTCTCATTAATATGACCAAGATGGCAATGCCACAAATAAGTATGATTTACATCATTAGGTTTAGATTTCTTATTTATATGATAGACATTTTCATTATTTTCATTCTTGACATCCAGGATATAAATGCCATTAAATAAATTTGCAATACCATAAAGCACATCATTTAAATAAATAGAAAATCTCTTATTCTCAATAAGAAATTTAAAGCCTTCATTATCCAAACAAGAAATTGAAATAATTTTTCTACTTAAATCCGGTACATAATAACAATTGTTCAAAACAAGTGTTAGACCGGAAGGTAAAGTGACTTCATAAGTCCCTACGGCTAATGTAGCAACTCTTGCTCCATTCCCCACACGTAGGTCTACTTTACCATTTTTAAGTAGTCTCATATTCTTTAATCCCTCCACATTTAGACAAATGTGAGAACCACATCCGGTATCCAATACCCAGGAACTAGTGGTAGAAAGGAGAATATCTATCATATAGATATCTAAAGTCGACACAGTCCAACTGCTCTTCTTCATCTTTTGCTATTCCTTAAAAGCCTTGCAATTACGTTTCAATGACCAATTTCTTGACAATGGAAACAAATTGCATACTTTTGTGCATCGGGTTTTGCATCTATAGCCTTGGCAACCTTTGCCTTGCTAATCTTGGGTTTGGCAACCTTTGCCTTACCCTTCCCTTTGGCACTTGGACCTTTTCCATCATGAACCATGAGCACTGGAGAACATTTCTCCACTTTCTTCATCTCCACAGTTTTTCAGCATATTATGCAACTCAGAGAGATTTTTATCCATTCCATGCATGTTATAGTTCATCACAAATTGATTATAACTCTTAGGGCTCGTTTGGTAACCTGATAGGATTAGCCCGTTTTAATAGTCGGAAGATTATTAATCGGGAGATTAATTACACCACCTTTTTTTATGGGTAGATATGAAGGGGGTTAGAGGGGATAAGATTGGATAAGAAGCTTATTTGAATTGTACCTAAGATTATTAATCGGATTGCATTTAGTCTACCAAACACCAAAATTATTGGGCTAACAATCATATCCAGCTCTAATCAGGCTACCAAACGAGCCCTTAGGCAATGAATTAAGAATGAGATCCGTGGCTAGCTCCAATCCAAGTGGATAGCCAAGTTTCTCAAGATTGTTGGAGTTTTGATCACATAATTACGAGCTGTAAGGATACCGCCCCCCCACCCCCCCTTCCCGCGCGCGCGCGCGCGGAAACGCGATGGAAGTATGGGGCGAAACGCCAAACACGGGAACCGGTCAAATTTAACGGAGTCGCCACATTTTGTTAATTCTAAACCCAACAAAATGACAAAGGTTTGAGTTCAAGGGTTCGGAGGTCAGGTTACAACTTGGGAGGAGTTTTTACGTCCTCTCAAGTTGCCTCGGACAAAGCCGTCTCCCTAAGTTAGTTAAAATGTGCATATGTGTGTGTGTGTATTTAACGGAAAAATTCTGTCGTTGATTTTATTCGAGAAAACTCGGCTGAAAAAGGGGGCCTTGAGTGATAAGATAAAGGTCAGAGGGCAAAACAGGCAATTTTGCCCCCTACCTAAAGTATCCGTATGGCTGGAGGAGGCAATTCTGGGGTTTTACAGTTTGCTCAAGAACAGTCCAGTTCAGAACAGAAACATGGCATTCTGTCTGAAGCTGGACAAACTGTTTTTGATCCCAGTTTGCAAGAAATCATTTTACAAGTTTTATAACATCATTCCTATGCTAAATGATCATCACTTGGTTCCCCAAAACAAGTATTTGGGTGTGATCATGAGCAATCATAGGAGAAAATCAAGAAAGTTGATGAATGTCCCCTTTGAACCAAAGTTGGTCATTTGGTGAATAAAGATTGGAACTTTATCACCAAGATGACATCTTTATGACTTAAAATCCTTCCAAGAGTCAAAATAACACATAAAGATTGAATCTTTATGACCCAAAAGTGGGATTTTGAGGCTAAACCAAAGAGGAAAATGATGGACACTAAGGTTCCACCACCCTTATGATTATCATGGCCAAACAAGCATAACATTTAAATGAATAAGGAATGTAAAAGACAATCAACAAGTCTATGAGTGTCTAGGTTTAGAACCTCTTCCATACAAGGTATGGAGGGCACCTTTGAACTTCTCATAGCTTGGACAAGATAGTAATGTAATAGATAGGTATTTAGTGCTTGATAATGGACAAGTCTTTGCATGAATGAAGAATAAATACATGTATAACCAAGATATAAGAAAGAAAATAGGAGTAAGATGAAGAGAAAGGAGGGGGGAGGTGGCTTTACCTATGATGGTTATGGCCAATCTTCCTTTCTTCTCTCCTTTTTTGGTTTGTGATCACTCTCACTCTTACTCTGTGGTAATTCCAGCAGAGTGACCTCCCTAATGTGTATTTCTCCCCCCCTGAAATGATCAGCAAGTGGTTCTATTTATAGGGACTGAGGGCGCCCAAACCAGCCGTACGGCTAGGCCCCTCTAGTTCCCAAATCATTCGTACGGCTCAGCCTGGCGAGCTTCTGGATTTTTCCAATTTTATACCAGAGTAGTCCTGGAATTTATAGCTTGTCCTAGGGAGGTCCTGGCCTATCAGCTTATCCCTGAAACGGTTCTAAGGCTACCTCTAAGATAGGTCGGTTTCAGATTGGGGTACTTACAGAGCCCCTCGGCAACGTCGTTTCGAAGGAGCGGGGTTGTCGATAAAAATAAGCATCCCAATCTGACGGGACGACGGCTTTAAACCGATTTTGGTTGCATGGATGGACATAGTGGTATAGGATTCTTACGTATCCCGTTCGCGGGGAATCAAGCCTAACGTAGTTCGGGGGTACGCGGGGTTACTAAGGTCCGCAAGGAGGCATGACTCTAGGGGTCAGAGGCGAGACATGGTCAACTTGGCTCTATGGGAGAGGGTTGACTTGCTGGGGATATCGTCAACTTGACTCTATAGGAGAGGGTTGACTCACATGGGACAGATTTTTACTGGGCTTACGTCGGGGACGGCCAAATTTTCTCAACAAATTTTTAACTGGGCTTACGTCAGGGACGGCCAAATTTTCTCAACAAATTTTTAACTGGGCTTACGTCAGGGACAGCCAATTTCGACAAATTTTTAACTGGGCTTACGTCAGGGACGGCCAATTTCGACAAATTTTTAACTGGGCTTACGTCAGGGACAGCCAATTTCGACAAATTTTTAACTGGGCTTACGTCAGGGACGGCCATGAAATTTTTTTAACTGGCCTTATGTCAGGGACAGCCATGACAAATTTTTAACTGGGCTTACGTCAGGGATGGCCATGACAAATTTTTAACTGGGCTTACGTCAGGGACGGCCAATTTCGACAAATTTTTAACTGGGCTTACGTCAGGGACGGCCATGACAAATTTTTAACTGGGCTTACGTCAGGGACGGCCATAATTTATTTCACAAAGCTGGGCTTACGTCGCTAGGACTGCCGGATTTTTGTCTCAGAGGGTCGCTCGGGGGACCTAAATTTTATCTCAAAAGGGTCGCTCGGGGGACCTATACTTTTCTCAAAATGGTCACTCTGGGGACCTAAACTTTTCTCAAGATGGTCACTCGGGGGACCTAAACTTTTCTCAAAATGGGTCACTCGGGGGACCTAAATGTTCTCAGAATGGTCACTCGGGGGACCTAGACTTGTCTCAAAATGGTCACTCGGGGGACCTAGACTTTTCTCAAATGGTCACTCGGGGGACCTAAACTTTTCTCAAAATGGGTCACTCGGGGGACCTAAATGTTCTCAGAATGGTCACTCGGGGGACCTAGACTTGTCTCAAAATGGTCACTCGGGGGACCTAGACTTTTCTCAAAATGGTCACTCGGGGGACCTAAACTTTTCTCAAAATGGTCACTCGGGGGACCTAAACTTTTCTCAAAATGGGTCACTTGGAGGACCTAAATGTTCTCAGAAGGGGCTTGACTCTTACTTGGTCAACCGGTCAACATGGGCTTACGTCTAGGACGGCCATAATTTATTTCACAAAGCTGGGCTTACGTCGCTAGGACTGCCGGATTTTCGTCTTCGGGAACCTAAATTTTCTAGGTTCAATTCAAGTTGTATGAGCCAAGGAGGGCATTTTTCGGTTGCATTTATGACATTGGTTGGGAAGGGGCTTTAAATGGGTTGGACCACAAAGCTAACTCTCAACAAGAAATCATCAATTCTGACAGGGCTAAAGTAGCCGTACGGCTCGAGAAGGAAGTACTCCTTTTTCATTCAATTTTGTTCCAGGCCTGGTCATCTACTTAAGTACCAGAGTCCTGAGTTCATCAATCAGTTCGTCTTTCTTCATTTCGAGAGCTTCTTCTTCCATGGAACCCTTTCTCATGGAGAAACCACCAAAATTGTCCAAAATTCATCAAGAATGTTTCGAGGGTAACCTTAGGCTTTGGATGCAGTCCCATATGAGGAATCACAAGGGAACTTTCCAATCCATGTTTGGCCTTCAATCCCTTTGGTCTCTCAAGGAATTAATTCCGGATCTTGAGCTATTGAGGGCCGCTGCGTCCTTTTGGATGTTAGAAGGCATCTCTATTGTTTCTCCTACAACGAGATCACTCCTACTTATGAGGATTTCAAGGCTTTGGTGGGTGGCGTGGACACGGAGGTCATAGCTCTTCCTTCGGTTGATGACACCATGTGTGTTGAGAGGTTGGTTTCTCTTCTTGGTATTTCTTTGGAAGAGGCCCAATGCATGGTCCTTGATCACACTTTTATTGATATTTCGGATGTCCCTGAGAAGTTCATGGATCGCACGGATGAGGCTTCTTAGAATTCCTTTGGTTTATGCGTCCTTGCCTTTTTCTTCAGTTCCAAGGGCACCTGCCATCGGGTTTTATTGAGTGTCCTCGAGGAGTGCCGTGCGGGGAAGGATATAGTCCCCTTGATCTTGGGCGAGACCCTTCACGGTATGGACCGCTTGGCTTTGGGGGATGGTTTCATGCGCAGCGGTAGCCCTGCCTTGCTTACTTTGTGGTTGAGGGAGAGGTTGATGGCCATTCCGGAGGCTCGTATCTCTCACAATCCTTGGTCTTACTCTTTGAGAGGCATTATCTTGGACCTAGTTCAGAGTGATTGGGAGGCTTACATGGCTCGCCTCACACTGCCGAGATACGCTGACTAGTTCCCCATTGGCGTATTGGCTCGGTGCGGGAGTATCAAGATAATTCCCCCTTTGTTCGGGTGCCAGGGCTCTTGGGTTCATCTCATTATATCCCTTCTTTGGTCCGTCGTCAGTTTGGGTTACCGCAGACTCCACTGTTGGAGTGGTCGGGTGTCAACCCGGAGCACTTGAGGCTTTCATCTCTGTCTATGTGGGATTCCTCCACCGTCTCATTTTTGTCCTGGTCGTGGACTTATTCCCTCTTTCCAGCTCGGGCACTTCTTGGGCGAGCGGCTAGCATGGTTTTGACCACGGTGTACTTGGACTGGTATGAACAGACCATGGGACAGACTCAGAGGCTCATTGAGGAGAGGCGTGAGGCTATTCTTGGTGAGACTTATGGTCCTAGCAGGATTCTAAGGGAGACCGAAGCTGTGGCGAGTGGCCATAACATTACTGGAGACGTTGTTGAGGACTATAGAGTTTTGGTAGACAGGAGGATGGCCGCGATGCCTAAGGCGGGGGCACGAATGGAGGATCTTCGGGCTCGGGCTGCCGCCAATGTGGCTTTGAGGGCGACCGGGCTCGTAGATGATGCTGGAAGAGCCTCTGATCATGGAAAAGGGGGAATTGACCTCTTTGAGGTGAGAAAAAGAAGACCCGAAGAAGTCAAAAGAAGAAATGGAGGGACGAAGGACAGTGATTTCCATGTATCCACCCATTGCCATTGCAGACACATTAGTTTATCTTAGGTATTTTAATTATGTCTTAAGCATGTTAGTTGGGTCGAGAGTAGACCGTGCTTGAACTCATCAAAGAAGTGTTTTAACTGTAATGAAAATGGTTACTCATGAAGCCATTTGCATTCTCATGCAGCTCTTTCTCAAATCCAAACTTGATTTTTTATTTATTTTTTAGACCGGACCAAAGATTGGCTGCCTACGTTCCCCTTTTACAAATGAAAATCTAAGGGGCTCAGGTCATCGTAGTTCATTTCTTCCACAAATTTTAGGATGCGACCCTGTTTTTTCTCTAGACCGCCCGAATGGGTTTTCAATCTAGATGGGTATATTCTTTTTTCACCCCCTTTTTTTTTTTTTTTTTAAACAAAGTAACGACGGAGCTTATCACCATTGACGGGGTGCATAAAGGGGTTGCCGTCCAAGTCTGCGAACCTCATTGCGCCCCCTGAAAAGACTTCTTGCACCACAAAGGGGCCAATCCACACGGGTTCCCATTTTCCATTGGGATTAGACCTCCCCGGGGGTTTTTCCTTAAGGACTAAATCTCCTGCCCGAATCTCTCGGGGCTTTACCTTCTTATCAAAGGCTCGCGCCATTCTTCCTTGGTAGGCGCGGATGTGTTCCATGGCCCTTAGGCGACGTTCGTCCAACAAGGCCAACTCATCATGTCGGCTTCGAAGCCAATCGACCTCGTGGATCTTATTTTCCAGCAAAATTCTTAGTGACGGTACTTCCAATTCTGCGGGGAGCATGGCTTCCATTCCGTACGTCAAAGCAAAAGGAGTTTCTCCTGTGGCTGTTCTGACCGAAGTTCGGTAGCCCCACAAAGCTAGGTGTAGCTTTTCGAGCCAATCTCTTCCCCGTGTTGCCATCTTTCTAATGATCCTCTCAAGCGTTTTATTGGTGGCTTCTACCGCGCCATTGGTCTGGGGTCTGTATGGGGAAGACTTGTGATGAGTAACTCAGAATTCTCCCAATAATCGATCGCATTCATCCTCGAAGTACGAGCCATTGTCGGTAATGACCTCGTTCGGGACTCCGTACCGGCACATGATATTCTCTTTGATAAATCCCGCCACCTTCTTGGAGGTGAGGACCCGGTATGACTTACCCTCTACCCACTTTGTGATGTAATCCACGGCTACCAAAACAAACTCTTGACCATTACTACCAGACGGGGAGATTTTCCCGATAACATCTATGCCCCATGTTGAGAAGGGCCATGGTGTAGTCATGCAGTAGAGATGATGAGGCGGTAGGTGGTTGAGGTTGGAGAAACGCTGACATTTATCACACCTCCTTACGAATTGCATGCAATCTGTTTCCATTGATATCCAGAAGTAACCCATCCGCAGAATGGTTTGCATTAATGCCCTTGCGTTCATATGAGGACCACACACTCCACCATGAACTTCTTGCATGAGTTCTTTTGCCCTTTCCCCACTTATGCATCTAAGGAGGAGGCCCTGATGGCATTTTTTTTATAGGATGTCCCCCAGGATGACGTAGTTGGATGCCAACCGCTTGAGTGCCGTCATACCTTTGGCTTTGATCCCGTACAAATACTCTCCCTTTTCATTCATGAAGGAAGCTTCTCCTTCTTTGAGGAATTGGTAAATCTGGTTGTACCATGGCTCCTTTACCTCTTCTAGGATTGCTCCGATTTCGAAGCAGTATGCTGGGCTTTCCTTTCTCCCGACCCGGAATGGTTTTATCAATTTTCCCTCGGGGATTTCCACCAATGAAGCCAAAGTTGCTAGGGCGTCGACGAAACGGTTCCGGTCCCTCGGCAGGTAATGGAAGCTGACCTCTTGAAATTGTGCTATGAGCTCTTCCATATAGGCATGATATTTTCGCAAACCGGATCTAGTGTTTTCCATTTGTTCGAGACTTGGTTGATAATCAAGGCCGAATCGTCGTATACTTCCAGCTCCTTAACATTTCTTTCCAGAGCTGCCTCCAAACCGGCTGTGCATGCCTCATATTCTGCGGCATTGTTGGTGACATCAAAGTTCAATTTGATGGCGATGGGAGTGTGCTCGTCTTTTGGATTCACCAAGAGAAATCCTACACCGTTTCCTTTTTTATTGGCAGCTCCGTCGAAGAACAATTGCCACCTATTTCCTCCCTCGAGGGTAAAGATTCCTTCATCTGGGAATTTTGGTTCGGGCCCCCTTTCTTCATTACTAGGAAATCTGCCAAGTGTTCTGCCAAAACCCTTCCTTTGACTGCCTTTCTCGACACATAACTGATATCGTATTCGGCTAAGAAGAAGGACAATTTGGCAAGCCTCATAGACAAAGATGGTTTTCCAATAAGCACTTGATGGGGTCTATTTTGGAAATAAGTTGTATCGGATGAGCCTACATGTAATGTTTTAACTTTCTCACGACCCATACCAATCCTGCGCAAGTCTTCTCAATTGGGGAGTAGTTGAGCTCGCTTCCTTGTAGCTTACGGCTCACAAAGTAGATGGCATTTTCCACCTTTGAATCTTTCTTCTCCTGGGCCAACATGCTCCTATCGACGCATCAGTCACTGTTAGGTAAAACAATAGTGGCTTGTCTTTGTGCGGAGGCATAGGATTGGTGGTTGGATGAGGTAGGCCTTAATCTTGTCGAAGGCCTTTGGCACTCCCCGTTCCATTTGACCTCGGCATTCTTTTTTAGCAGTTTGAAGATGGGCTCACAAATGGGAGTGAGTTGGTTTATGAAGCGGCTGATGTATTGCAACTTTCCCATGAAGGCTTTTACCTCTGTTTAGGTGCGAGGCGGCCTCATTTCTACAATTGCCTTAACCTTTTGAGGATCAATTTCGATGCCCCGTTCGGTGACCATCCTTGCCACGAGAAACCCCAAAAGTGTACTTGGCCGGATTAAGTCTCATGGAGTGCTTCCTAAGCCTGTCAAAGAACTTTCTCAAGTCTATCAAATGTTGCCCGTCAGAACCCTTAGAATGCACGATCATGTCATCGACATACACTTCTATTTCCTTATGGATCATGTCGTGGAAGAGTGCGGTCGCAGCTCTTTGGTAGGTAGCCCCAGCGTTTCGCAACCCGAAAGGCATCACGGTATAGCAAAAGGTTCCCCATGGGGTGGTGAAGGCAGTTTTTTCCTGGTCCTCCTCTGCCATCTTAATCTGGTTATACCGGCGAAGCCATCCACAAAAGACTTAACCTCAAAGCTAGAGGTTGTATCAACAAGCATGTCGATGCTTGGGAGGGAAAGTCATATTTGGGACTCACTTGTTGAGATCCCTGAAGTCGACGCAGCATCGAACCTTTCCGTTGGCCTTGTGACCGTTACTATGTTGGAGAGCCATGAGGGGTATTCTAACACTCTTATAAAGCCGACCCGAAGCAACTTCTCAATCTCTTCTTTGACCTGCAGGGACCATTCTGGTTTGATTTGCCGAAGCTTTTGCTTAACGGGTTTCACCTCGGGGTCTACGGGGATCCTGTGTTCCACGATCGAAGCATCCAACCCTGGCATATCCTTATAAGACCAAGCAAACACATCTACATACTCTTTGAGTAGCTCAACCAAAGCTTCCCTTTCGGCCCCTTTGAAGTATTCCCCAATCTGTGTCTCCTTTGGCTCATTTTCGGTTCCCAAATTCACCTTAGTCAAAACCTCTCCGGCAGCTTGGGCACGGTTTTCCTCTTGATCAACAACCTGCTTTGATGATTGTTTAATGTTTGGATTGTTTAGTGCGTATGCATTATTAGGTGATTCATTATTAATCATTTTCAGATTATTAGTTAATTTATCATCTAATAAGTTGGCAATGAGGGGATACTCGGAAAGATCTATCATTTCATTCAATGCAAACGGGAATACAACGTTGGCTACAAGTTCATAATCCTCGGGCGTGAGGCCCTCGGAGGAGACAGACTCGAATTCAAAGATAAGAGATTGGGGAGACTCAACTACATTGGACCCTATGACGTTTGACTCTAGGGGACGAGGGACCAGTCCAAGTTTCGCGGTCATTTCTTCTTTGCTCGCCACCGGTCCAGAGAAGGTTACCCAATTTTTTAGAGGCATGTCCGTTGGCTTTGCAAGAGTGTGTGGGTCAAAGGTTGCAAGAGGTCCATCTTCAATCACGGCAATCATTTCCTTTTCGAAGTCAATTAGGTCAGGCACAACCATGTCTTCTCCGAACATTCTTTACATTACCACACCGTTCCACTCACTGCTCATAGCATCCTTGGCAGCGCCCTTAGGAACTTCCTCCTCAAACTTGTATTCGCCATTTTGTCCCCAGACGGATCCGCTTCCTTGCTAGCTCCCGTCACAGACAAGGTTTCAAACTCTTTTACCATTTTCGGGCACCCCCTTGAAGGTGTATTCGTGGCTGATAGTAGTATCAGTAGGATCTTTTATCTTGGCGTATCCAGAAATTCCCTCCTCACGGGGTTGTCACCACCCTCAGAACCTTTTGAGATCCTCTTGCAACTTATCCCAATTGGTCATCATCGGCTCTCTTGGCTCTGGGGGTTCGACTTGAACTCCCCCCTTCACAAAGTAACGGCTCATATCAAAGGTATAAGGACGAAGGTTGGGGGTTTTAAACGGAGTCCCTTGAGCCCTGGATTGGCTTTTCTTTCCGAGCCACTTCCTTATCCATCCTGAGGTCTCCGGGGGTGGGTTTGTATCCCAAGCCATGAAGCGTGTTTGCTCTTTGATCTCAACAATCTTGTGAGTCCCTTGGAGCTTTCTTCCTAGTCCGAGCCCCGGGAGGTAGCGCATCAGACGCATCATTCTCATCGCAGGAGGAATCTTATCCTTGGTGAGCGTGAGATCTACACACAAATGTGGGTTTTGGGTGGTACTCTGTGAAGCCAGTCAAAGCCATGCCGCTTCCCTCATGCTTAATTTCTAACACAGGAATCCCATTGGTGTTGGTTTCCTTTATGCACGCTGTCCCCATAAAATAGTTGTCAAGTTACCCCCTTGCAAGTATTTCACACATTGATGGAGAGTGGAGGCGACCCCGTTGACTTTGTGGA
>JAOWBW010002051.1:0-49434 GCA_026119855.1 Campanula takesimana
TTGATGAACCGGGTTTCCATCCCTATCTTGATTCGTTCGTGGTGGTCTTTATTGATGATATACTCGTCTACTCTAATCTGAGAGGAGCACGAGCAGCACTTGAGGATAGTTTTATCCGTTCTGCGAGGGAAAATTGTTTACGAAGTTTAGTAAAATGCGAATTTTTGGCTCGAGAAGGTGTCATTTCTGGGTCATGTGATTTCTAAAGACGGGATTTCTGTGGACCCGTCAAAGATTGAAGCAATAGTGATTGGAAGAGACCCGAATCAGTGACAGAGATTAGAAAATTTCTGGGTTTAGCCAGTTATTACAGAAGATTTATTGAGGGGTTTTCGAGGATCGCTACTCCGATGACTCATTGACCCGGAAGAATGTCCCGTTTGTGTGGACCGAGAAATGTGACAAGAGTTTCGAGGAATTGAAGTAGAGGTTGACTACCGCACCGATCTTTACTTTGCCTAATGGGAGCGATGGCCTAGTGATTTATAGTGATGCTTCGAAAGAGGGTTTGTTTTTTGATGCAGAATAGGAAGGTGATTGCCTATGCTTCGAGAAAGTTGACCCCTAGTGAACAGAATTACCCGACTCATGATATGGAGTTGGCGGCGATAGTCTTTGCATTGCACAATGGAAGCACTACCTTTATGGGGCGAAGTTTGAATTTTTACCGATCACAAGAGTTGAAATACCTATTCTCTCAGAAGGAATTGAACAACCGACAGCGCCGATGGATGGAATTGTTGAAGGATTATGATTGTACGATTTCTTATCATCCGGAAGGCGAATGTGGTAGCCGATGCGATTAGTAGAAAATCTTATGTGGCTTCGATGATGGTTCGGGAGTAGAAAATGCTTGAGGATGTTCGAGATTGGTCTCCTCGTGAATCGAGATATGGGGCTATATTTGCGAATATTACGGTGTCTCCGACCCTAATTCAGAGGATAAAGGAAGCTCAGAAAGAGATCCCGAGTTGGTGAAGATATTGGGTAAATTGAAGGAAAAGAACTTCGAGGATTTTTCTTTGAGTTCGAGTGGAGTTTTTCCGTGATCGTTTGTGCATACCCGATGTTGGTGGGATAAAGAGGCAAGTTTTAGATGAGGGTCACAAATCGAGGTATACTATTCATCTGGGTAGTACGAAGATGTATCAGGATTTGAAGCAACAGTTTTGGTGGGTTAATATGAAAAGGGAGATACCGGAGTATGTTTCGAAGTGTCTAACTTGTCAGTAGGTCAAAGCCGAGCATCAGAGACCAGCGGGACTACTTCAGCCGTTAGAGATTCCGAGTGGAAATGGGAGCATGTGACCATGGATTTCGTTACGGGACTACCTCGTACCCGTAAGAAGTATGACAGTGTTTGGGTGATTGTGGATAGATTGACCAAGAGTGCCCATTTCTTACCTATTGATATCAGATATTCGATGGAGAAGCTTGCGACCCTTTATATCGATGAGATCGTTAGATTGCATGGGGTTCCGGTTAGCATTGTGTCAGATCGAGACCCGAGGTTTACTTCTAGATTCTGGAAGGCGTTTCAGGAAGCTTTGGGTACAGATTTGCGATTCAGCACAGCTTTTCATCCTCAGACCGACGGTCAATCCAAGAGGACTATTCAGATTCTTGAGGATATGTTGCGAGCTTGTGCGATAGACTTCTCTAATTCTTGGGATTCGCACCTACCGTTAGTGGAATCTCTTACAACAACAGTTATCAGGCTAGTATCGAGATGGCACCGTATGAGGCCTTGTATGAAGAAAGTGTAGATCGCCTATTTATTGGGATGAGGTCGGTGAAGCGAAGATCGTGGGTATTGATTTGCTTCAGGATTCAGTTGAAAAGGTTAGAGTTATCCGGGATAGATTGAAAACAGCCCAGAGTCGACATAAGAGCTATGCGGATAACCGAAGGCGAGATCTTAGTTTTCAGACCGGTGATTTTGTGTTCTTGAAGGTGTCTCCGAAGGTGGGTATCCGAAGGTTTGGGAAGAAAGGCAAATTGGCTCCGATGTTTATTGGCCCGTTTGAGATTTTGGGAAAGGTTGGACTTCTAGCGTATCGTCTTGCGTTACCGCCATTTTTGACCGGTTACACAACGTGTTTCACGTTTTCTATGCTTCGGAAGTATGTTCATGATCCATCTCACGTGTTACAGAGGGTACCGGAGGATATAGAGCCCGATATGACCTACGAGGAACGACCGGTTCGGATTTTGGATGCCAAAGTTCAAGAGTTGAGAAACAAAAGCATTGCGTTGGTTAGAGTTCTTTGGAAGAATTATAATATCGAGGAGTCGACGTGGGAGCTCCGAGATGAGATCGAGAGGAAATATCCGTGGCTTTTTAATTCGGGTAAGTCTCGTTAAAATTCGGGTCGAATTTTCTTTAAGGGGGAGTGAATGTCACGACCCGAAATCTAGGCTCTATTTTATTAGTAATAAATAATTGTTGTTTATTTATTTGCTTATTTATTTATTTAAATTAATATTTATTTAAATATTTATGCTGCGTGTGCATTTTATGTTTCATAATAATTTATGCCTAGCATTTTATTTGGGTCATTTGTGTTAGTGTAGTATTGTTGGTCTTAATAATTAGTGGGAGTATTATAGTTGAGCTAGTTAGTAGGGGAAGGGGGCTAAGTGTAACATTTTCAAATAATTCATCCCCCAACTCCCTCTCTTCTCCTCACTCCCTCACTCTATCACCTCACTCACACTCCACCTCCCTCACTCTTTCATTTCTCTCTCTCCAGCAAATCTCTCTCTCTCTCCCAAAAGGTAAGCTTTTTTCTTCTCTCTTCCTTCTCTCTTCATTTTTCTTCATCTTCTTCTCATAATCTCTCATTTCTTAAAACATGAATCTTGTTTAGATCGTCGATAGGATCGTAGGAAGCCAAAAATATTCGAGTTCCGGCAACTTTGAGAAAATCCGGGTAAGTTGCTTTTTCCCCCATTTTATGCTAAAGTGTTCATTTCATGTTTATATAATACTTTAGTTGATATATTTGATGTTTGATTGAGTTTGGGATTTATTTGGAATTTATTTTGGTTTTTGGTTTAAAAATGGTGATTTTGATGAATGTTGGGATTTGATCTTGGTTTTGGTTGATAAATGGTGTTGTTAAGGTCCCCTTTTTGTTAGTTGTTGTTTGGGTACTTTGGGGATCAATTTGGGAGTGTTGCTTTGTGAGAAAATTGGTTTTGGGTAAGAATAAGGAAGAACCCAGTTCATCCTTGCCGAATTCCGCAGAACAGGGGTTATGGCGACCGCCCACTTTTGGCTTGGGCGACCGCCCAGGTCATCAGTTTGATTGTTTTTGAAGCTTGGTTTTGGGCGACCGCCCACTATTGGGTTGGGCGACCGCCCAGGTCATCAGTTGGTCTGGTGATTTGGTATTGGTTGTGGGCGACCGCCCATGGAGGTTTTGGGCGACCGCCCATACCAGCTGTTCGGAGTATCTTTGTTTTTGAATTGTTTTAAGGTCCAAGCCCGATCTAGGCTCGAAGTATCACCCTAGTTGACTTAAGTTAATGTTGTGGAACACTTTAGTGTTCGAGAATGATCCCTTTGTGACCGATTGTGTTATGGAATTCGATTAAAATGGTTTGGGTTGGTTGGAACATCTTTTTGATGTATTGTTGGATTGATGCCTGTTTTAGTGATTTGTTTGGAATGGTTCCCTACTTTGGAATCAATGGTTGTTTATTGTGCTAGTATTTTATTACTTAGCCTTTACTTGAAAGTCCAGCTGGTATTTTTGTGTGTGTTTGGGCGATGCGAAACATTATGATGGCACAGCCAAGTCCATTGTGATGTTGACCATTGTTTTGCCCCATTATTACCCTCCTCCAGATTGGCCTTGGATGTGAGAAGAGCTAGCTCCTTTGTGTGCATTTTAGCTTTACTTGGAGCATGACTTTGTGGCATGTCTCCCGTCCCTTGTGACACTTCATTTGGTTATTGGTTCCGGTACCGGGGATTTCTCTTCAACTTTCATGCTATTATGAAGATGATGATTTGTTGATTCTTGAAGCTGCGCAGCGACCTTTATTTGGTTTATCAGTTTGGGAAAACCTTGGCTATATCTTTTGTTATGTGTTTATTTCCGCTGCTATCTGATATATGATAATTGCTATGTGTTATGTGATTTATTATTGATTATTACATCATAGCATGTCATGTAGTTGCCTTAGTAACTTATTGAGATTTATCTCACCCCCTTTCTTTTATCTTTGTTTGTCCTTAACCCCCCCAGGTGCTAAGGATTAGTCTCGCTGATCACGAGAAAGAGGACGTCGAGTCTGGATACATTTTTTGGGGGAAAGTTGTTATAGGTTGGTTTACATTATATAAATGTGTAACCTTTTTGGGATAGTTGTACCAAACAATGACGTCATTAAGAACTGTACATTTATATTTTGTTGGGCATAAACTTGTGGAAGTTTATGATAGTTGTATTTGGTTATTATCAAACTTGGATTTGTAAAACTTTGGATCATCACCTTTTGGTATCAAATGAAATTTTTAACTTCGGTATTTCACAATTTTGGTTTTAAGTCGACGTCCAGCTCGCGATCTCGGGCCCGCGGGGTTCGGGGCCGCGACAGGTAAGTTAGGTTGAGTAGTTGTAACTTGAAGGTATTCAATTGGCATATCTTCACCAGCTTCAAAATCATCAAAGTTAGGGGGTTGAACTGGTTCAGATTGAAAGTGGGAGTGACACCTGGTGCACCATTGGAGTTAGGCGCAAGAGTGAGAACATCAGCCGCATTGTACGGTGTGACTGAAACTTCACTCGAAGCGCTATTATCAAAACATGGCGCAACTGATGTAGATGGATTTTCTTGAGTTGATGTATTCTGATCTTGTGTAGGCGCAACTGGAGAGGGAGCACCTATCTCAATAGACTCAACAGAATCATCAGAAACGTTTGGAGCCAAATGTGGCTCAAGAAGAGAATATTCATCAAATGTAACATGTACAGATTCAACTATCACTAAATTAGGTCTATTAAAAATGCGAAAATATTTAGAATGTTTGGCATACCCAACAAAAATACCTTCGTCGGCTTTGGCATCGAATTTACCTCTATGTTCGTTTCCGTTGTAGAGGATATAGCATTTGCAACCAAAGATTTTAAAGAATGCAATGTTGGGAGTTCTACCACGCCAAAGTTCATACGGAGTCTTGTTATGAAGTTTGTTGATAAGGGAACGATTTTGAGTAAAACATGCGGTGTTGACAGCTTCTTCCCAAAAGTACTTCGGTAGTTTGGCTTCAGCTATCATCGTATTTCCCGCCTCAATCAACGTCCTGTTTTTTCTTTCCACAACACCATTTTGTTGAGGAACTCTAGCAGTTAAGAAGTTATGATCTATCCCATGATCGTTGCAGTATGAAGCAACACCGTTCTTGAATTCCGTTCTATTGTCGGATCGAACACTAATGATGTCATCTTCTTTTTGGGTTTGGAGCAGTCTGAATAAGGTGGTTAGAATGTCATAACAATTGTCTTTAGTAATCATCATTTCCACCCACGTATATCTTGAGTAATCATCTACCACAACTAGAGTATATTTGTTTCCTCTAATACTTATAGTGGTAACTGGTCCAAATAGATCAATGTGCAGCAGTTGCAAACATCTAGTAGTTGAGGGATTTGTCTTACTGGAGAAAGACTGCTTCGGTTGTTTGCCAAGTTGACACACAGCGCAATTCTTGTCATGATAATCAGCAACATTGGGAAGTCCTTTAACAAGATTATTCCTGCTGAGTTTAGATATATACTTGAAGTTCAAGTGACTTAAGCGCTTGTGCCACAGCCAACTATTTTCGCTAACACTTTTAGCTACAAAAAAAGATTAGTACTAGAGTTTATATTTTGGAAATCAATAATATAAATATTTGTCTTACGATAACCAGTGAGTAATGTAGCTCCAGATTTGCCATCATTGATAAGCATTTCTTTGAAGTAAAATGGCATTCTAATCCTTTTTCGTAGAATTGAGATATGGATAAAAGATTGTGCTTGAGTCTTTCAACAAGAGAGACTCTTTCAATGCACTTTGTCCTTCTTGAGCTTTCCACATGCTACAACCTGTCCTTTGTTATTATCACCAAATGTTACTAAGGGACCTCTTTATTCATGGACATCTTCAAGTAAAGATTCATCTCCAGTCATGTATCCTGAATACCCACTGTCGAGAATCCATTCATACGTTCTAGCTTTTGAAGATCCAGCCATGAAGCAAGGAACCTGAAATATAGACATTAAAGCAGGTCCCCTTTATTCCTTTTTGGGTCCTAGAGTTAGCAACTTTTGACGAAATATAGACATTAAAGCAGGTCCCCTTTATTCCTTTTTGGGTCCTAGAGTTAGCAACTTTTGACGACCCACTCTTGCTTGACTGGATTTTTACGTCCTTTGGCATTGGGAGTGAATCTCAAAAGGCATTCTACGGCCTTATGTCCAGAACAATCACAAATGGAACAATGATGAAAGCTACCAATCACGTGAGTTTTCATAAACTCCTTACTTTTCTTTGGGATATCATTCTTCTTTGGGTCAGATGAACTAGCCTTAACAAAATCCTTCTTTTGAAATTTTGGAGCGCTTTTTCTAGGAGCGCGCATATGGCTAGGAGGCGTACGGCGATGAGGAGCGTGGCTCCTAGGCGCATGATGTTCACTCGTAGAAAGAGCGCGCCTTGTTTCAAGAATGATTTTGCTAGAGGATGATTCATCTGTAGCTTTTTCCTTCCCTTTAGCTTTCCCAAATTGATTCGTTGGGTAGACATAATGGAATGTTTGTCTCTTGATGTATTCCTGTCCTTCTTCACCCAATGAATTAGAATGTTTTTTTCTTGGGAATTTCACGAGTTTGCTGAGGTGTAAATTCACTGTCTCTTTCAGTACAAACATCACACTTAAAGTTGTCACTAGTTGATGTGAATCCCAAGCCTCCTTTATCACCACTAGCTTTTGGGACTCAAAGATATTGTCCATAGTGACACGAGAGTTGGACCACTCATTTGTAATCTTTTTAAGATCAGTAATTTGAGTGACCAATTCATCGTTTTGAACTTTAAGTAGTGAGTTCTGTTCTGTTAGATAGGTGTTTTTAACAGTAAGAGGAGTCATGCTCTTTATCTGCTCCTTAAGGAGGGTGAGTTCAGATTTTAATAGAGATTTCTCGGTCTTAAGCTGGGAAATTTCATCACATGATAGTGCTAAAGCTTCCTTCATATCACTAAATCGACTGATTACCTTTTCAGCCTATTTGAACAATTTTTCTTGCTTTTCAATGTCCTCATCATGATTGATTTTAGGAATTGGTTCAACTTGTGGTCTGATATAATCTCCTTTTCTGAGCTTGCTTCTTGCACTCAGATCACATCTGGAGAATAGCAATCCACCATCACTTTGAGCCAGAGTAAGACATCCTTGTTCAACTAGCTCGCTGATGGTTGGTCCTTTCTTCTTTTTCACCTCTTGATAACCTGCAGATTTCTTAACATGTTTATTCAAGATCTTCATATCAGGAACATCTTTTGAGTAATCATCATCAGAATCATAATCATCTTCATCTTTTGCTACCAAGCACACAAGTCCATCATCAGAATCTTCATCGCTCTCTTCCGAGTCTGTTTCAATCCAAGTATTACGTTCATTTGATGGAGATTCTTCCTCAGCAACCATTCCTTTGTGACGATTGAATTTAGGAGTGTGGCTGCTCTTTTTCTGCATGTACTCGAACTTGGGAATTGGGCAGCTTGATGCAAAATGTCCTGGTTTCCTGCAATTAAAACAAATAAGGTCTTTTTTCCTTTTTGAATCAATGTTCCTTGTGAATTTTGGAGGAGATCTGCTGGTAGATCCACAGCTTTGCTGGTTGATCCGGGTTTGGAGAACTTTCTGAACTTCTGGAATCTCTTCACAAATAAAGCGAAGTCTTCGTCATCCATATCCAATAACTCAGAAGTAGAAATTTTGGGGTCAGAACTTTTCTCAACAGGCGCTTCCTCTTTTTGCGCCACCATAGCAATAGATTTTGATTTTCCTTCAGTTTCACTTATACGTTGAAATTTGAGCTCATAAACCTTGAGATTTGCATAAAGGTTCCTTAAAGTCCAATCATCCAAAGTTCCAGCGTCTTCAAGGGCGCTAGATTTATGGAGATATCTAGATCCAAAAGAAGCAAGGAAATTAACATTTAATTCCTTATTTGAAAACTTCTTTCCAAGTGAAATACATAGATTGATAATTTCACAATAGCTTTCATAAGTCTGTCTTAATGTTTCACCGGGAAGTTGAGAGAAATCGTTAAATCTCTTTTGTACTTCATATCTCTTGTTATCCTTGCAAACAGTGTCTCCTTCAATATGCTTTTCAATAGCATCCCATAATTCATTGGCAGTAGCATAATGCATGACTTGTTGTTTCATAGTCGTGCTTAGAGTGCTTAGGAGAATGTTTCTTGCTTTCCCATCATTTGCAACTCTTCTTATTTCTTATTCAGTCCATTCTTCCTTCGGTTTCTGAATTGTTGGTTGAGAAGCATTGGTGCACGGATTTGGATTCGCTTTCATTGGGATGTAAGGTACATAAACCACGGTGTCATGAAGCCTATCATCGATTGAGCTGAGATGGGTCAAGATGCTGAATTTCCATACGTCAAAATTATCTTCATCAAAGACTGGAACATCTGTGTAGTTAGCAGTTGCCATAGGTATTGAGTTTGCCATATCGAATCGGCACCCAAGCTGTTAAGCTTGAAAAAAAAATGTTTTATAAAGGTATTTGCTCTGATACACTTGTTGGTCCCAAAGGGGGAACAAGGGTATAAAAATAGCTAGAGGGGGGTGAATAGCTGTTTTGAAATTCTTTTCATACCCTTAAAAAACTCAATTGCAAATGCGCACTTTATCAAATAAGCGTTATGAAATGCGCCTAAGTGAGTGAGTGAAATGCACAGCGGAATTTAGTAATGACAATAGGCGCAAGGCATGATAAAGAGGGCACACACACTCTAAGTATTTTGGCTCAAAGTGAGTGAAAGATGAAACTAAGGCAAATGAGAAACAAACACAACAAAATTCAATTCAATCAATCTACAATGATTAAACAAGCAAGTAGTGAGATAAGATATAAACTTGAAAGTAAATGACAAGAAATAAATACGCGCTATTTGGAGAGGTTCGATCGGGAAATGATCTACGTCCTCTACCAAGATGGTTAGTCTTGGATTTCTAATGGAGATCTTATAATATGAGTGAGTATTACAAATTACAACTTTTGAGCTCAATACTAACTCAAACGTTTGAAGTTATGGGGTATTTATAGGTGAGCTCCAAAAACTAGCTGTTGGAAATCCCTTGTTGATAAGATCAAGGACAGATGTGCTGGAGCTCATTGAGTGGATCACGTGTCCTTTTATAGCCGTTAGACACATAACATAAATATGACCGTTGTGGACAGGTGTCCTCAAATCTAGATGCATATGTGTTATTTGTCCACCGTTGGATCTTTGGCATAGTTTTAATTTCCTCAAGTCTTCAAGACTTCAATAAATCATCAAGTGTTGATGATTTATTGAAGTCATTGGGGCGCATGGAATAGCGCACACCTATAAGGTGCACAGGCACAATGCTAGAGGCGCATAGTGTGTAGCTTGACTCAACATGTGATTTTCTTGAATTTTGATATCCAAGCCCTATTCCTAAGCCTATTATATTCAAATAGACTACCTAAAAAATGAAGTATAAATACTTCTTAAATATGGGTCTAAAGTCCATGAAATTAAACTTAGGTGATGGATCAATCAAATCTAATCAATCCTATACATTAAATACTGAGATATAAGTGGGCATACCCAACAAAGTCTTTGATTCCCATCCAAACTTACCTCCTTGACTTGATCCCTAAGTCACCAAAAACCTATAAATAAAGGGTCCCTTCACTTGAAAAAGGGTAATCATCGACGGACAATAATTATTGACAGCCCCCAAGGCCGTTAATACACTCATAATCAGTCCTCCTCCCTCACCCATGAAATTCACAACTCCATAACACAATTCAAGTCAAGTTCTTTGGATCATCAAGGCCTTTAGTCAAGGCCATCCATAGGATTCTCGAAGAGCAGTTAGGTAATTCCTTTGCTTTCCTCCCTTCTCATCTCCTTCTTTGCTTTGAAGTAGTGTAATTCTATCAAAAGGATCAGCCTAGAGCCTCTCTAATTCATGAAGACGGTCTCGAAGCATATGATCCGACATTCCAAATAAATAAGATATTCTTTATTATTTGGCTTCTTTTGTACATGAATGCATGATTTTAAAGATGATGATGATGATGATTTCGTAAGCAAGACCGATCCTAGATCGGGTGGATTGGGTGCTACTTGACCTTCCCAATCCATAACTTAACCCCCGAACTCAAGAATCTCACGGTCTGTGTTCCGTTAAACATGGTGGCGACTCACAAAAAATCGAGCAACAATCAAGTCCTTATAACCCGAAGCACGAAAAGGATGCGCGCGCTCACAGTGGCGACTCTGCTGGGGATGATCATCATAAGAGGGTTAGACTTGTGTTGAAATCATCATAGTTGTTATTAAAATTCTGCACTTTCTGTAATGTATTCTGATCCCAGACTGGGATGCCTCGTACGAGGGATCTATGTCTCGTACGAGACATCTCAGTTCTGTCCGACAGTCTGTTCCTTTTGGTTTGAAAAAGGGATTTCTAGTCTGGTTCAAACACGTAAACAGAACTACAGATATGTCCTACCCTTCGTTTCTGAGTCTTAGGGCCTTCCTAACGATGAAGAAACTCCCCGTATATCATAAAGCTTACCTTGGTTTTGCAGGAGTACTTAAAAAACTTGAAATATTTCTTGCTATGCTTTTGTTATGCTTTATGTGTGAACTACGACGGCCTGAGTTCCTCCACAAGAGGGAAATGTAGGCAGCCACTTGGCCCGGCCATTGCATGTTTTTATTTTGTTTCAAAAAAAAAAACTTTCTATTTTCTCTTTGACACCTAGAACTTGACTCTCACATACGTGCACACATGTAGATTAATTGCACTATATACCCTATAACCCGGGTCCCAATCGGAGGACGGATGTCGGTCAGTACACTCACTCTACGAGTGGCACTCGCTGGTCTCTCCAAAGATGGTGTACCCACTCCGTGACACGCTCCTAGACTGTGTTCATGGGGAGCTTTAGCCGTAAGCCCTGGATCAACCTCATGCATACATACTAGTCAATAGGACACTCCTTGAGACCGGTCTGTTCGATTCTTAGGGTTGTTTTAATCCTTGCCCAAGATAACGCTTCTCCTACAATCTGTAATACTCCCTTCATGAATTCTTGACGATTGTCCCTTCGGTAAAATTGTTGAACAAAGGATTGAGATAGTGAAATTGAGATTTTTTCTACGTTCATTGAGTCTAGTCTCTTTTACCATCAAGATCATGCGTTTGACAATGTCCCTTTCGGTTGTCCCTTACAAGAATTCATAAGGTTTGATTGCATTAAAGGCGTTGTTTAACAAAGTGCAAAACAACTACGAAATCACTTAGGTTTGGATAATTGAATGGTGGATTCCGATGAGAATATGGGACCTTTGCCCGAATTGTCCGTTTGGGAGAGTGCAATACAGGTGAAAAATAAGGGGCTCATATTCTAGGGTGACAGAATCCACTATTCCAAGATGAACTAGGTAGTAACCCTCAAAATGAATTAAATTCCATCCGACCAAAATAGGATTAAAATCTGCAATCTGACTGTCAGGATAGATGTCTCGTATGAGACATTCATGTCTCGTACGAGACATCCCTCCTTTTCTGTGCTTCTACCGTGTTGGTCAACCTAAACCCATAAAAAGCTGACTTGTTGGGACCCCAGCCTGGATTTGACATGATTTTTGAACTCTAGGTCCGTCCGATCAGCAAGGTAGCTCCATACTCCCAACAAAATCGCTTCAGTAGTCTACATCCGTGATCCCAAGACCAAGAGACTAGAAAAGGTTGCAGTAATGGCCGGTACCCCTATCACTGACTTGGAAACCGCTAAGGCCGTCATTGCATGACTTGAACAGCAAGTGAAAGAGTAAGCTAAAATTGCTGCCCGTGAGTGATTGTTATTCCCAAGACATACACTCTGTCCTACAAGAGATCCAAGAACTCAAAAAGGGCAATAAGAAATCAAAATCCCCCTCCAAATATAGGGAATCCCATGCTAAGAAAATGAACAAAAAGGATGATGACTCCGACTCTGACTCAAATACATCTGACTCTTCCTCCTCCTCCGATGATGAGGATACGAAGACAAATGATAAGGAAAAGAAAGCTAGTGATGACACCAACATCATCAACTCCACCACTACCGAGTTTCTCGAGAAGAGGTTTGCGCATCTTGGTCTAGCAAAGGGCTCCATCGTTCCATTTGATCCCATTGCACTCCGCAAGTCAATCACTAAGCTCCCATGAAAGTTCCGCACTCCCGACATAGCCAAGTTCAATGGCACTACTTGTCCCCGTGTTCATGTTGAAACCTACACTTGGTCCATGCTTCCCATGAAAGTGGATGACACTGTCCTTGCCCAAAGCTTTCCCTAAACTCTAGTGGGGGGCGGCAAGGGATTGGTAGATGTCTCTCCCCTTAGCCACAAGAACCGATTAGGCTACTGCATGTGAGGTCTTTCAAAGGCATTTTGAGGACAATACTACTTACCGCCCCACTAAAAGAGACCTCAAACAAATCCAACAAGGTGCCAATGAGACATTTGGCGACTTTGTCAAAAGATGGAGAGCCAAGCTCACCGAGATCGTTGATAGGCCAACTACGGAAGACCAAATGCACATCTTCCTAAAGTCACTTCGTAATGAGTATGAGGACCGTCTCTCCGAAACATTCTTCCCAAGCTTCTCCAAACTTCACAAGGCCGGTCTTCGACTGGATGACATTTTCAAGAATAGGAAAGAGGCTAAGAAGGATAGTGGTTACCGTTACACTAGCAAGGGCTCTACTAGCAAAGACACATCCGTCAATGCTATTGCTTTCAATAACCAAGGTAGGAGCAACTATTCCTCCGTCCCTCCACCAAACAAAGCCAAGAACGGCCCTAAGAAAGAAAGAGTCTACAACAAACTAGAAGGTATCACTCAAGGAGAACTGTTTGATATACTCGTAGAAGCCGGCAAAGTCGCACCAAAGAAGCCTCCTACTATTCCAAGGGAACTCCCCGCAAATCATGCTCATCATCTCTACTGCAAGTTCCACCAGTTTAGTGGCCACGACACCAATTCTTGCAATCACCTCAAATATGTGATCCAAGATCTCATAGACTCTAAATAACTAGGGGTTCCTAATGTAGTGACAAACCATCTCCCAACTGCGGGAGGAAGGATCAATGTAATAGAGATAGCTAGTGATAAAAAGGAGACTACTCGTCTAGTCCCAAATGTGGCGAGAGTACTCCAAAATTTAATAATGATTTTTTTTTTGTTACATGTTGTCTTGGGATCAAATACTAGATAGGAAGAATAACAAAGAAAAAGAAGATGTTAACTTACTCACCTGATCCGGTCGAGTCATAATCAACAAAAATCCAAGAATAGAAGGGTCATCATCTTCAAAAGAGCCTGAAACCGTTGAGCTTGATGATCCACTTCTGAAACAACTAAAGATGGTTTGGCTAACAAGGCTGCGAATGATAATCAAAACTTTGAGGTTCTTCATTTTCATGATCTTCCTCGACCGTGCAAAGGTTTATTTGCTTTGGACAAGGATAGGATCCCTTACTTTCGGCATTCATAGTTTTTCTTAATGGCTAGATTCTTATATAGGATTTTTTCTATTTTTTGTAGCCACCCCTCCCTTTATTGTAGAGGACCTTACATCTTGTGTAGGGCCTCCCCCCATAGTTTTCTTTTTCAGGTGGTTGAGGTTGTCATGTCCTTTCGCTAAAAAAAAATGAAACAACTAAAGAAAACGCAAGCCAACATTTCCATATGGGATCTCTTAGGCTCCTCTTACAAGCATCGAATGATGATCTCAAAAGCATTAGCCCAAGTCGAAGTACCAAAAGAAATAACTCCCGAAGAGTTAACGCAAATGGTAGGCCAAATCCAATTTGGGAATGTGATCACATTTACCAACTTAGATCTACCACAATATGGTGGAGGGCATACCGAAGCTCTTTACATAACCGCGAAAGTCAATGGGCATCGAATCCCTAGAATCTTGGTAGACAATGGATCCGCCATAAATGTCTTGCCAAAGAAAGTCATGGTAATGCTTGGCCTTACCTCAAGAGATATGAAACCGTCAACTCTTACTGTACGAGGGTTTAATTGCACTGCACGCTCACCTATAGGGATGATCACTCTAACGGTTGTGGTAGGAGAGATAACCACGGGGGCCGAGTTCCAAGTCATTGACATCCCCTCTTCCTTCAACCTTCTTCTAGGGCGTCCGTGGCTATACCAAACTGGAGGAGTACCATCAAATCTCCATCAATGTGTCAAGTTTAAGCACAACGACATGATAGTCACTATACTTGGGGAACTAATCACCGCTAGCCCGATCTTAGAAATTCAGCATGAGGCCGCCGACCACCTCTTTAACGGATTCGAAATCCAAAAGCAAAGTAACTTAGAAATGATAGATGTGCGCAACGAGAATGACTAATCAAAGGCAATTCCATTCTCTGGAACACGCCCCGTACTTAACATGATGCTAAAAGAAGGACAATTCTCCGATCTCGGACTTGGCAAAGATTTGCAAGGGATCAAAGAACCACCACCCGTCGTTCTATATCCACCTGAATATGGTCTAGGTTATGAGTCACCACTCAAGAACATCCCTGAAGAGGAAAGGGATTGGACTTCATACATTGTGCCAATTGCACCGCCCTACCGAAAGACTCTGAACGGGTACTTTGTACGCGAGGGGGAAAACTTGCCATACATCATGTTCCCTGAACCATGGACCGACCATGGGGGGGAGCACCAACCGGGCTTTGAAATCTTCAATGACTGTGATCCATACTCATTTGAAACAGAACCGATTCAATTCTCGTGGCTACCTCGATAATTAGGGGGTACCAAGTGTAGACACCCCGCCTTGGACCTCTCACCCCGATTGCATACATTGTATTTTTATTTAACTTATTTTTGTTGATTTCTGTTACTTCAGTTAAGTTCCTAACTGATTCTGTTAGTTTTGAACTAAACTGCATAACAGAGTTAACTTTTAGGGTCATTCTGTCAATATGTCATTTTTAGGCTCAGGCGCATCCGGAAGTGTCAACGGGGCGCGCGCGCGTTTGGACTAATAGTCCGGACTCGCGCGCTTCCCATTTTGGCAGTTACGGACTGCACCAAGTTTCCCTCCATTTCTAGAGTCAAAAACAACCTTTTCACCACATGTTTTATTCTAGCATTAAACCCATTTTATTTTGTAACTTCCAATCCCATTATTCTAGCCATTTCTTTAAAACAAAATATTTCTTTTTATTATTATTTGATTTTCTCTTTATTAGTTATTTTTGTTTATTTTCTTATTGGTTGAAAAGCCATATTTTCCTCTCTTTTCTACCTATTTAAACCCCTCATTTTTATCTTAGAAAAGGACCTCAAATTCTCTCAACACTTACACTATACACAATTCTCCTGAGAATTCTTCCTATAAGGTTTCTAGCAACAAAACTCTACACAAAACTCTTCTCAAGTGAAAGTTTGAAGTTCTCCTTTTAAGGTACAAATTTTATTCTCTTATTTTATTTGTGTCTTACTAGTGTATGCAATCTCCATAAAAGGGAACATAACCAAAAAGCCACTTCACTATTGAAGTTTGGTCAAGGTTATATTCCAACATTCTAAACTCTAGTTTAATTTACTATTCTTCTCTTAATGTAATATTTAGCATAAATTAATATATAAAATAATTCCCTTTTATTTCCCTTTGCAATTCCCCTTTTCTTTACTATGTAATTGTTAACACATTTTTAATATCAATAATTGAAGGACCTTTTACAGTAGAACACCTTTAGTAGAAAGACCCACGTAAGCGGGGCGGAATGGGTGTTTAAGTACTTCCCACTCCGTCACCTAACCCCCGAACCCTTCTCTCCCAAATCTTTGGTTTCGTAACGTAAAATAGGCTTAGGTTTTTCTTATGTTCTCTTAATAACATAGGTGGTGACTCTAATCTTTAAAATAAAATAGACATCCTAGGATCCTTCTACCGCTCTAGCCAAGCAGTGGGCTCTCCCAGGGTATCTACAGTGGCGACTCCACTGGGGAATAACTTAGAGGGTTAAACTTACGTTTTCATCTTTTGGTGTTCTTATTTCTGCATTGTGGGCATTCTGGTGGAAAAAGGTGGGAAGCGTGCACCTCTGGCCTTCTTGGCCTAAGGCGCGCGTTCCGACCTTCACCACCAGAATCGCCCGTCTCTCATCTCGTCCTTCAATTCCATATTTCTGTGCTAACAATTACTGCAGGGGGAAGTTTTATTATTTAGGGTCAAGGCAGTCCTTTGAACCCATGAATTTGCAGGTTTCACCCAGATTCGGGCGCCTTTGCCCCTCTTTGTCTAAGGCGCGTGCCTCCCGAGTAGGCATCCCAATGCGCGCGCTTCTGGGCATTTTCCAGAAACAGAACAGTGCATAGAAAACATAACATTTTTGACAGTGTGTGGGCACCGGGCCTGCACATGACCTCTTTTATTTTCCGTTTATTTTATCGGTCACACGGGTGATTCAAGAGTTGTAAATTACGTGCTCATTTGATTTTCTTTTATTAAAAAAAAATTAAAAAAAATATTTTGTCACTTGTTGGACCTCACACTACGTGCACGAAATTCCTATCAATTGCTCACTATCGAGTCGTACAACTGGGGGACCTATAGCAAGTGAAGACTTCCTGATCAAAGAATTAGGATGCACTCCCCATCCCCATAGGGAAAGAAAATTTGTAACTCTTACCTTAGAATCAGATACCGCTACCGATGAGCTCACCCAAGAGGACTTGGATGCCATCGCGAAACGTGTATTCCCCTACTTTCTTAATGAAAACATAGATCTTTCCGAGTATCCTGAGATTGCAAGCGTTATGAATGATGAATTAACTAATAACTCTAATGAATTCGATAATAATGAGTCATATGACGAGATAGATCAAGAAAACAAGCAAATATTGAAAGAAATTAATAAGCAAGTAAGTTATCGTGGCGGAAATGGTCCTATTGATGCCGAAAAAATGCAAACAGTTAATTTGGGGATGGACGATGATCCGAAAGAGACCAAGATCGGCAGTTTCTTCAAGGGGGAAGACCGACAAGCCCTCATAGCGCTTCTCCGAGAATTCATAGATGTGTTCGCATGGTCCTACAAAGATATGCCGGGGTTATCCAATTCGATTGTTGAACATAAGATACCGCTGCTTCCAGATTCAAAGCCAGTCAAGCAGAAACTCCGAAGAATTAAGCCCGAGTGGTCGGCACAAGTCAAGCAAGAGATAGAGAAACTCCTGAGTGTCGGGTTCATCAAAGTGATAGAGTATCCAACTTGGTTGGCTAATACTGTACAAGTTTCCAAAGAAAATTGAAAGGTTTGTGTCTGCATAGACTTTCGTGATCTTAACAGAGCATCTCCGAAGGACGACTTTCCCCTTCCCAACATAGACATGCTTGTCGACAATACAACGAAGTATGAGGTCCGTTCATTCATAGATGGATTAGATGGGTATAATCAAATCCTTATGGCTGAAGAGGATCAACACAAGATGGCATTTACCACACCATGGGGGACGTTCTGTTATACAGTCATGCCATTCGGGCTCAAGAATGCCGGAGCCACTTACCAGTGAGCGGTAACTGAACTATTTCACGACATGATACATAAAGAAATGGAGGTATATGTTGATGACATGATTATGCACTCTAAGGGCTCGATGGGCAGCACTTTATTGACCTTATAAAGTTCTTTGAAAGGTTGAGACACCACAAGATGAGGCTTAATATGGCCAAGTGCACGTTTGGGGTAGTGAAAGGAAAGGTCCTTGGGTACATGGTCACCGAGCGCGGTATAGAAGCAGACCCTGCTAAAATCAAAGCCATTGTTGACATGCCTCCACCTAAGACGCAGAAAGAAGTAAAAGGATTCATGGGTCACCTTCAATACATTAGTCGTTTCATCAATCAACTCACGACGCTGTGTGAACCCATTTTCAAACTTCTCAAGAAGAATGCATCCCTAGAATGGACCGAAGAGTGTCAAGGAGCCTTTGAAAAGGTCAAAGAATACCTGGTTAATCCTCCGGTATTGGTCCCACCGTATAAAGAAAAACCATTGATCCTGTACCTTACAGTCAATAACACTGCACTAGGGGCTATGCTAGCACAAGAGCAACCCGACTCAAAGAAAGAGAATGGCATATACTTTGTCAGTCATCGCTTTCAAGGGGCTGAATTAAACTACTCCGCATTAGAAAAGTCGTGTGCTGCACTAGTATGGGTGGCTGAGAGACTCAAATCATACATGGAAGCGTTTCCCGTGCAACTGATCGCCCTAATGGACCCAATGAAGTACATCTTCGAGAAGTCTCATGTCTCCTCTAGAATAGCTAAGTGGTACTTTATGCTCGCGGGGTATGATATCACTTACATCACACAGAAATCCGTAGGAGGAAGAGTGTTTGCTGATCATTTAGCCGAATTTCAATGTGATGAAGCATAGGGGGAAGACCCGCGATTCCCTGATGAGAACATCATGGCAATAGCAAAAAATAAGTGGTAATTATTTTTTGATGGCGCAGCCAATAAACGGGGATATGGTATTGGCATGTTACTAGTAGATCCCTCATATTTATACATTCCACTCGCAATTCCATCCTGGTCTTCTCGAGGGCTCGAGTCGTACCTCCCCCAAAATGCAGAACGTCGTATGTTCCCCATTTTAAATTATGTTGTTCCATCCTGGTCTTCTCGAGGGCTCGAGTCGTACCTCCTCCTAACTGCACAACGTCCTACATTCTCCGTTTAAATTATGTTGTTCCACCCTGGTCTTCTCAGGCGCCCGAGTCGTACCTCCTTCGAACTGCGCAACGTCGTACGTTCTCCATTTAAATTATGTTGTTCCACCATGGTCTTCTCGGGCGCCCGAGTCGTACCTCCTCTGAACTGTGCAACGTCGTACGTTCTCTGTTTAAATTATGTTGTTCCACCCTGGTCTTCTCGGGCGCCCGAGTCGTACCTTCTCTAAACTACGCAACGTCGTACGTTCTCTGTTTAAATTTTGTTGTTTCACCATGGTCTTCTCAGGTGCCTGAGTCGTACCTCCTCTGAACTGCGCAACGTCATATGTTCTCCGTTGAAATTATGTTGTTCCACCCTTATCTTCTCGGGAGCTCGAGTCGTACCTCCCCCGAAGTGCGCAACGTTGTACGTTCTCTGTTTAAATTATATTGTTTCACCCTGGTCTTCTCGGGTGCCCGAGTCGTACCTCCTCCGAACTACGCAACATCGTACGTTTTTCATTTAAATTATGTTGTTTCAACCTAGTGTTGTCAGGTGCTTGAGTCGTACCTCCCCCGAACTGCGCAACGTCGCACGTTCTCTGTTTAAGTTGTATCTCCCCAGAACTACGCTGTGACTTGATTCCCGCAAGGGATACGTTGGCAGGTCAAGCAGTTGAGCTCAGTTGCCCGTTCTCATAAACAATTGCTCATGTCAATCTCCTCCCCAGCAAAGATACGACACATCTCAATGCAATCCCAAGCAAAGAGACAACACATCTCAATGCTATCCCATGAAGTTTCTTTTAATAAACCTGAACTACAATTGGTCTGATTCTCGAAAGAGACACGTAGGTAAACCGGGAATCTGGGTCTGACCATTGTTTATATTTAGTTTGATTGTTTGTTTGAGTTAGAACTACGGAGGCTTGATTCTCAAAAGAGATACATAGGAAGTTCTACTTTGGACCAAACTGTTACACCCTAGATGAGATCGTCGAATCCCTTTACATTACAAGGAGATTCGGCGAGGGGCTCTGTAGAAACCCTGATCTTGCACCCCCGACAAACCTTTTTGACCTGTCTAAACCCTAAAATTGACCTAGAACCCTTGATTTGGCTTTGCGGGAGTAACGTGAGCCTTATCAGTGCATCAGATGGATTAACGGACTTAAAATTCATGATCAGAGCAAGAAAACGAGTAAACAGACTTGTGCTTCAATTTTTGAGTTGCGGGACCCGAAACGGGGCCCGCACCCCTAGAACTACTCGTTACCATCTATTCTATGCATTTAAAAATATATTATTGTCATCCCTTTCTTATAAACATATTTCAGATTGATGGTCATGACCACAGAATTATTTCAAGCAACTTTCAAGTTGGGCCCGCGGACAACCGGGACACCGTAGTGCGCGCACTCAGATCAAACTTGGACTGTTGCAGAACCAACATCGGAACAAGAATTGTGGCTCATGTACGTTGCGAAAATTCATGCCATGGAGTTATGAAGGCCAACCATTGATGAGCAAGTGGCTGCAAGTGGTTGGGCAATTGGATAAGGAAGGGGCCAATCGGAGCGCAACACGTGGCAGATTTGGATTGCCCCAGGACCCCCCAAGGCCACCGTACAGATCCTAGAGGGGATTACTCCCCCAAGCAAGCCGTACGGATCCGCTAGGACCTACTGGCAGATATGTTTTTCCATACTTCAACTTGTGGTTGTTCAATGGCCATTAAGGGGACTTCCAACCACTTATACCCGAGTTTTTGACCCCTAAACCACCTCTTAGGACTAATAAAGGGTACCCTAATGTCATTTACCACCTCCTTCATCCATATTACTCCTCCATCCATCCATTTTCAAGGGGAGAAGACAAGAGATTCAAAGAAGAAACACAACACACTACACACAATCCATACACACTCCATACTCACTTCCTCTCCATCATCCAAACACTCATTTCAGAGCATCATAATCTCAGCCCACACACCATCACCACACCACCATATCATAACCATAACATCAACCTAAACACCACACCAAAACAAGTAAACAAACTCACCGCAAATACTCAATCCAAACACAAACACAACATCTCTAGAAAAGCCACAAAAAATTCTTCCCTTGGAAGCAAAGGAAGCATAACCTAGGTAATCTCTTCTCCTTCTAACTTCATATTTTTAAAATGTATCTCTTAATGTTATTTTTATAGAGGTCTAGCCACTTGTTAGGATAGACCTCCATTGGTTGCAATCTAGAGTCATCTTTGTCGGTTTGGAAGCTTGCATCTGTGTAACCCTTTACAACAATATCACCTTCCTCACCACCATACACCAAAAATGCATCGTTAGTCCTTCTCAAGTACTTAAGAATTTTTTTGGCTGCAGTCCAATGACTCTCACCAGAATCCGATTGGTATCGACTCGTCATGCTCAAAGCATACGAAACATCTGGTCTAGTACAAATCATGGCATACATGATGGATCCAATTGCCGAAACAAAAGGTATTCCACTCATTCTCTCTCGCTCATCTTCTATCTTAGGACATTGAGTCTTGCTAAGAGTAATACCATGACACACAGGCAATTATCCTCTCTTAGAGTTTTCCATGGAAAATCTCTTCAGAACTTTGTCAATGTATGTACTTTGACTTAAACCAATCATCCTCTTAGATCTATCACGATAGATCTTAATGCCAAGAATATAAGCGGCTTCTCCCATATATTTCATTGAGAAACATTTACTTAGCCAAATATTTACAGATTGCAAGGCAGGTATGTCGTTTCCAATGATAAATATGTCATCAACATATAGTATTAGAAATAATACTACGCTCCCACTAATTTTCTTGTATACGCAAGGTTCATCTTCATTCTTGATGAAGCCAAACTCTTTGACCGATTCATCAAATCGAAGATTCCAACTCCTAGAAGCTTGATTCAATCCATAGATGAATTTCTGCAACTTGCATACTTTCTTTAAATTATTTGGATCTTCAAAACCTTCGGGTTATGTCATATACACATCCTCTTGAAGATTCTCGTTAAGGAATGCAGTTTTGACATCCATTTTCCATATCTCATAGTCATAATATGCGACTATGGCAATCATAATTCTTATAGACTTGATCATTTCTATAGGTGAAAAGGTCTCATCATAGTCATCGCCATGAACTTGCCTATAACCTTTTGCTAAAAGCCTAGCTTTGTAAGTATGAACATTTCCATCCATGTCAGTCTTTTTCTTGAAGACCCATTTGCTTCCTATGGTTTTTACACCTTTGGGTGCATCTATCAAGTTTCAAACTTGATTATCATGCATGGATTGGATTTTGGATTCCATGGCTCTAAGCCATTTGTCCGAATCAGGAGTAGACATCGCTTCTCTATAGGATGTAGGCTCGTCATTCTCAATGACTTCTACATTGTTCCTATCTATCACGAGAAATCCATATCTCTCAGGTTCAAATCGTATTTTACTAGATCTGCAAGTAACTTGTGTATCTTGAACGGGTTCCACAATTCCTTGTGAACTTTGTTCAGATTCCAGTATCGGTTCAATGTCATTTTCGGGTCCTCGAACCTCTTCGAGATTAATTTTACTCCCACTGATTCTTTTGGAGAGAAACTCTTTCTCTAGAAAAGTACCATGGCGGTCAACAAACACTTTGTTGTCCGTTTTGATGTAAAAATAATATCCTTTAGTTTCCTTAGGATAAGCAACGAAAATACATTTATCAGATTTGTGTGAAAGTTTATCAGAGACAAGTCTCTTCACAAACTCTTCACATCCCCAAATCTTCATAAAGGAAAAATTAGGCTTCTTTCCATTCCAAATCTCATATGGAGTCTTTGGAACCGACTTAGTTGGAACATTATTTAGTGTGAGTGCAGCAGTTTCTAATGCATGTCCCCAAAAGGATAAAGGAAGATCAACTTGACTCATCATCGAGCGGACCATATCCAATAAAGTCCTATTTCTCCGCTCAGACACACCATTCCATTGTGGTGTTCCAGGTGGAGTTAATTGTGAAACAATTCCACAATCTTTAAGATGATCGTCAAATTCTTGGCTTAAATATTCTCCACCACGATCTGATCGAAGTTCTTTGATAGTTTTACCAAGTTGATTTTGTACTTTATTTTGAAATATTCTAAATATATCTAAAGATTCACTCTTGTTTTTCATCAAGTAGACATAGCCATATCTACAAAAATCATCGGTAAATGTACTGAAGTAATTATATCCGCCCCTAGCACTGCTACTTAATGGCCCGTATACATCAGTATGTATTAGTCCCAATAAGTCACTATCCCTTTCACCACTCTTAGTAAAGGGGGTCATTGTCATTTTTCTAAGTAAACACGACTCACAAGTGTCATATGATTCGAGATCATGTGAATCTAAAAGTCCGTCCCCATGGAGTTTTGAGATACGCTTCTCATTTATATGACCAAGACGGCAATTAGGTTTGGATTTCTTGTTTATGCGATAAATATTATCATTATTTCCATTTTCAATATCAAGAACATAAAGGCCATTAAATGAATTTGCAATACCATAAATCACATCATTTAAATAAATAGAAAACTTCTTATTTTTAATAAGAAATCTATAGCCTTCATTATCCAAATAAGAAATTGAAATAATATTCCTACTTAAATCCGGAACGTAGTAAAAATTGTTCAAAACAAGAACTAAACCACTAGGTAGAATAACTTCATAAGTCCACACCGCTAATGCAGCAACTCTTGCTCCATTCCCCACACGTAGGTCTACGTCTCCGTCTTTAAGAGTCCTTCTATTCTTGTTAGTTTTAGTGCCCTAGGCACATTTATTTAAACGTTGTATATGTTATCATTTTATTCATATTAATAAAGAGATATTTGATTATTATTGTTGTTCATGTTTACTTATAATAATCTCCGTCCTTAGAGCTTATGAAGCACTAGCATAAAGGCTAAATGATCATGGGATGATCATGTTAGATTTATGGGTACTTGTTGGAGAACAAGGTACTGGACATGACCCGCTCTATGAGATTTATATCATGGTCTATGTCGTATGTAAATATCATATTAGTTATGTCATTTGAATCCTTAGACATGAAGTTATTATAGTCTTCCACTTGATGAACATTATGTTTGACATATTCAAAAGCTACCTTTAACCAGGTAGTTATAAAGGGTATGATTGGCATAATCGGATTCAAGTAGGGAAGAATAATAAGCTAAATGTATTTGTCCCTCTTCGGAGAGATGTCAAGCTTGGGCCCCTCGTAGAATGATGTTGATGAAATGTTTGGCCAAACTCAAATGAATTGATTGGATCATTGTCATTTGGATTATCAACATATTCGGTATCGAGAAAGTATTGAACAATACAAGTTGACTGTATGACCATGACTTGTGTTCAATGACATTGAGGACAAAGGGATTGTGACATGTTCTATAAAGGAATGCGAACTTGTATATATTTACACTATTTGGGTAGGTATGACGGTTTGCTAGAACCTAATCATATCTTATGGGTTTATGATTGAACCCATTACCAACTTAGTATAATCCTATAGGGTCACACACAAATAGAACGAATCTAAAAGAACTTAAATGGAATTTTGGGTCGAAGGACCTTTGAGGGATTTTAGGACTTTAGAGGAGAAAACTGGGAATCTGGAAAAAGGGGTAGGTCCGGGCGGACCTTGTTAAGGACCAGGCCGGACAACCTCATGCCCCAGGCAGACCAAGTATAGCACCCGGTCGGACCATGCCTGGGTCCGACCGGACCAACTTGTATACCCGGGCGGACCTAGTCCTGTTTCGACTTTGGTTTTTCCTATTCCGTTTTCTTGCGGGTTTAGTCACTTGTTACCTATTTGGAATAGGTGTGTAGACACCTCGCCTTGGACCTCTCACCCCGATTGCATACATAGTATTTTTATTTAACTTATTTTCGTTGATTTCTGTTACTTCGGTTAAGTTCCGAACTGATTCCGTTAGTTTTGGACCGAACTGCATAACAGAGTTAACTTTAGAGTCATTTCTATCATTTTGTCATTTATCACCCGCGAGCGCCTCCGGCACTGCTTGTGGAACGCGCACGCGTCTCGCCCCAAAAGCCGGACTTGCGCGCTTCCCATTATGGCAGTTACGGATTGCAGTCTATTCTCTCCATTTTCTTGATCACAAAAAACTCCTTTTTACATCCATATTCATTCCCCCTTATTTTATAACTCCAATCCCATATTCTTAGCCTTTTCTTTAAAACAAAATATTTCTTTTTATTATTATTTGATTTTCTCTTTATTATTTAATTTCCTTTTCTTTTCTATTGGTTGAAATACCATCTTTCCCTCATTTATTCACCTATAAAAAATCCCTTATTTTTACCTTAGAAAAGGACTCTCTCTTAACACAAAAAGGAACTTTACACAACTTCTTACACACCCAAACTCTACACAAATTCTCTTAACAATATTTATCTACAAAAACACTACACAAAGTGTTGCACAACAATCTCTCTACAACAACTCCATCTCCAAGTTAAAGTTTGAAGTTCTTCTTTTTTAAATGTACTTTATTCTTCTCTTATTTTACTTGTCTAGTCATTGTATGCAATCCCCATAAAAAAGGAACATAACCAAAAAGGCTACTTCACTATTGAAGTTTGGTCAAGGTTATATTCCAATATTCTAAACTCCATTTTAATTTACTATTCATTTCTTGATGAAATTGTTTGACATGTAATTGTTGGCATAAATCAATAAAATTATTTACCTTTTTATTTCCCCTTTCTTTTCATTGTAATTGTCAGCACACTTTTAATATCAATAAATTGAAGGACTTTTTACATTAGAACACCTTTAGTAGCAAGACCCGCGTAAGCGGGGCGGAGTGGGTGTTTAAGTTCTTCCCACTCCATCACCTAACCCCCGAACCCTTCTCTCCCGAATGTCTGGTTTTGTACATAAATTAGGCTATTTCTAGGTTTTTCTTATGTTCCCTTAATAACACAGGTGGCGACTTTAACAATTAAAACCAAATAGACATCCTAGGATCCTTCCACCGCTCTAGCCAAGCCGTGGGGTTTTTCCGGGGTATCTACAGTGGCGACTCCGCTAGGGACTGCTTAGAGGGTTAAACTTGTGTTTTACTTTTGGTGTTCTTTTATTCTGTTTTTTGGGCATTCTGGTGAAATGGGTTGGAAGCCCGCGCCTCTGGCCTTCTTGGCCTAAAGCACGCGCGTCCGACCCAAACCACCAGAATCGCCCACCTCTCATCTCGTCCTTCAATTCCATGTTTCTGTGCTAACAGTTTCTGTAGGGGAAAGAATTTTATTTAGGGTCAAGGCAATCCCTTGAACCCATGAGTTTGCGGGTACTACCCAGAATCGGGCGCCTCGGCCTCTCTCGCTTGGAGGCGCGCGCCTCCCACACTCACTGCCCAACGCGCGCGCTTCTTGGAAATTTTCCCAGAAACAGAATAGTGCACAGAACAGAATGATTGACAGTGTGTGGGCACCGGGCCTGCACAAAACAATTTTTATTTTCTGTATATTTTATCGGTCACACGGGTGATTCGAAAGTTGTAAATACATGCTTATTTGTTTTTCCTTTCTTTAAAAAAAATAAAAATATTTTTGTCACTTGGCTTGACCTCACACTACATGCACATATTCCTATGAATTGCTCACAATCGAGTCGCACAAAGTCCATAACCCCAAACCCGTCGAGGCCCATCCTAGAGAGTTTCAAGCTCCACCCGACCTTGACTCTTTCGAAGAGGTAAACCTTAACCCGTGGCGTAGTTCATGACTACATGCCGGGGGTGACCTTTAAGCCTCTCTTTAGCCGAGCACAAGCCAACACATTCTTAGTCTAGGTTCTAACACTCCATGACCAAGTCGGTTTTCGTGTGTCGAGATTTCCCTAAACTAATGTCATCAAATCATACTTGCCGTTTCCAAAAGAAACAAGTGGTTATTATGGACGAAATAAAACTCCATCCCCAAGTGGTTATTATGGACGAAATAAAACTCCGTCCCCGCATGTAAGCTTTATGACATTAATTTAGTTTAATCCCATCACATGTAGGTATCACAAGTGTGGAGGAATTCGATGAGTATATGGGACGGCGAGAAGGTCTATATACTAGTGTGACGATTCTACTATTTTTCTAGAAACCCCAAAAAGGACTCTGTTCTTTTGACTTTTGTAAAGAAATAAAAAAAAGTCTTTTTCTTTATGTGGTTGAGTCTTTTCTCTTGTTTGTGGGTGAAATTATTTTACTCAAAAGGTGTTTGTGGGCCTAAGATCAACCGTGTTCTTCCAAAAGGTCCAATGGCTTCGAACGGCAACAACAACAAGGGTGAGAACATTTCAGTGTCCAACGAAAGGCTTTTCAACATAATAAGAGCCATGGGGGAACAAATGGATAGACTTGCCGAGGATGCCCGCTGCAAAGATGACTTGTGGCAAGCCCGTTTTGCTTTTGAGAGAAGAATTCACGAGGAAGAGGTTTCCGAGCTTAAGGCCCATCTGCAAGAGTTCACCAAGGTAAGGGTCAACGGTAAAACAAGCTCAAGTGGCCCGCCCCTCAAAAGTCAAAAAGGTGCCGACAACAACCGAGTTTTCACTCCTCTCCTAGAAGTAACCCAAACCGAAGCTGTCACGCCCCGGAAATCTCAAAAATCCGTAAAAAAAAAAAAAAAAAACTTTACAAAATGTACATCTCCAAAATGTAATATACCAAACCGGGCGCGTGAATTCAACTATAAACCAATACCATCAAACAACACCTCAACGAGATTATAACTCGGAGACTAGAAACAAATGCGGAAGCAAGAACAACTATTATAAAAAATACCCAAAGTACAACCGTATATACAAAACACTGAACGACTACGAACCCAAAATAAAATACATAAAGGCTCCGAAGAGCAACTATCCCCAAATGCGGTCAACCTGCTCAGAAGATTCCCGCTACAACGGACCTCACAACGCTACCACTTGCTTTCCTGGGGGGGGGTTAAGGAAAAACAATTTGAAACAAGAAACGGGGTGAGATAAAATCTCAGTAAGTTACAAAATGCATCTACATGGCATAATATCATGCAAATCAACGATATAACTGAACAAGTAAATCACATAACAACAAATGAGAAAGCTCCCTATCGCCAGCTGTCCCATACCAGTTGGAAATAACGACTAACTCATCATGCAGCACATAAGACTGAAATAAACACGTAACAAAGGATACTTAGCCAAGGTTTCACCAAACTGATAGAACAATCGCTGCGCAACTCCAACCGATCAACCAATCAACAATAGCAGTATAACAACTGATGAGAACCCCAGTCAGAACCGACCAATCAATCAATCAACCCATCAAGCCATCTTCATAGTAGCATAAAAGCTGAAGAGAAACCCGGTACGGAACCAATAACAATGAGAGTGTCACAAAGGACAAGAACCATGACACAAAGTCATGCTCGGTAGCTAGATACATTCCCAAAGGAAGCTAACTTATCTTTTCCAAGGCCAATCTGGAAAAGGGGTAAAGAAGGGGGCAAAACAATGGTCAACATTATAATGGACTTGGCTTTGCCATTATAATCTCTCCCATCGCCCGATGCAAAAAATATGCCAGCTGGGCTTCCAAATAAATGCTAAGTAATAAATACTAGCTTAATTAAACAGTTTAGGGTTCCAAAGTAGGGAACCATGCCAAATAATCACCATAAAGATGCAACGGTTACTCATGAAGAGTTTAACAACAACAATAACAAGAGTTTCTCATGAAGAGCACAACAACGATAAACGGAATTTCTCATAAAGAGCACAACAACGATAAACGGAATTGCTCATAAGGAGCTCAACAACAAAGACTATTAGAATACGATAATTCCATAAATAGGAACCATACTAGATACATTCCAAAGATGATACCCACAAGTTATTCATAAGGAACACAACCTAAACGGTCGCTCACAAATAGTACAACGACTATAACCCAAAATTATCCTAAACGTTTTACTCATAAAGATGTACTAGGACTATGAACTCAACCATCTCATCACCCTGGAATTCCAAAGTAGGAAATCAGAATGAATACACCTTAAGGTTAACCAAACCGTAAGTACCCAATTGCCAATTCACGCTTTACCTCCGTCCTTAACGAACCAATCCTAAACACCCCAAACGAATCCAAAAAGGTTACACTTATTAGAACATGATCACGACAGGACTAAACCCTACACCTTGGTGTTCAATAACAACCCTCTAGGTACTATAGGACATCGCCTAAAACCTAGACCAAGTCTTACTCGAAAATCAATTCGATTGGAACAATCACGAACACATCATAAGATGCCCAAACATTCCCAAACAATACTTGATCAAATTACATAACACCATTGTTCACAAAGGAACCAATTTTAATTACTAAAGTGTTCCACGGTGCCCAACTAAGTCAACTAGAATAGTACTATGGAACCTAGACCGAGACTACACCTTGATCTTAAACCTCAACAATAAGACAATCATTCTGGTCTGGAACCATGCGTCCAATAGAACCATTGCGTATTACTCGAAAAGAGATTTCCAACGATAGTTTACACGTCCAAAACGGAGTCCGGACGAAGAAGTTATGGCCTCCAGAAGATTGAACGTAAAACGGACAATTTATAAAAAGTGTTCGGCCGGACAAAGAGAAAAATCCCTGTTTTAGCTCCGAATTTCACTCCTTTCGTTCTAAATCTTTGGAGTACCTATATATACTTCTATCCTAACATTTAAAGACAAGAAAACTCAATTCATGCGTCTCTAAAACCCAAACTAAAATACAACCTAGTTTTAAACAAACACAATGTGATTTCCAGAAAAACAGGGCGGGCGGGCGCCTGAATAGGGGCGGGCGGGCACCCATTATAACAGAAGCTAAGGGTCAGAAAAGGGGGAAGTGGGCGGGCGCTTGGCAGGGGGCGGGCGGGCGCCCGGTCGTCGAGTTGGGCAGAAATCAGCTGGGTTTTAACACATTCTTACCAAAATCAAACCCAAAATCTTGCTAGTTCATAAACACCCAAAATCAACACTTCCAATACTCTTAACAATGTACTAAAACAACATATAAACCTCTAGGAGACCTAGATAACAACATTTAACCACACAAATCAAGATTTAATCTAAACATTCATATCATCACAACTTTTAACCAAAAATCCAAATAAATTCCAAATAATTTCTAAACTCAACCAAAATGACATAGATATCAACAAGAACATCAATAGTGTTAAAGATGAGCATTTTTAACATAAATGGGGGAAAAGTAACTTACCCGGATTTTCTCAAAGGTGACGAAACTCAAAATTTCTTGGCTTCCTACGATCCTATCGACGATCTAAACATGTTTCATGTTTTAAGAAATGAGAAATAATGAGAGGAAGAGGAAGAAAAAGAAGAGAGAAGGAGAGAGTTTCTTACCCTTTTTAACCATGGAGGAGAGAGAGAGATTGAGTGTGTGTGTGTGTGTGCTGGAGAGAGAGAGAAGTGAGGGAGAAATGAGGGAGGAGAGGGGAAAAGAGGGATTAAGTAGGAGGATTTAAGGAATTTACACATAGACCCCCTCCCCTACACACTAACTCAATCATCTTATATTCCCCACTAACATATAAGACTCAACACTTCTACACTAGCACAAATGGCCCAAATAAAACGCTAGGCATAAATTATTAAGAAACACAAAATGCACCCATAATTATTTAAATAAATAAATAATTTAAATAAATAAATAAGAAATAATAAATAATTAAATATTTATTTCTAAGAAAATAGGGGCGGGTTTTTGGGTCATGACAATCTACCCTCCTTAAAAAGAATTCGCCCACAAATTCACTCATCAAAATCACAATGCGCGGTTATAATGAGGTGACAAAATATCAACTCGCATAAAGCACTCGTAACCCCAAATCAAGTACCTATTAAAGATTTCAGACATCAATTCCATGACTCAAATAAACCCACACATATTGAACACATACATATCTCAAGCATATTCATATCAACATCCTAGAGTTAACTTCCTCTTTCATCCCGAATTTCACATTCTCAAAACTATCACTTGTTCACCAATTCTGAGACACAGCTGGTTTGATCCTAATTAGCATCACGCTCACCATCGACCCTTAAATCATCAACATCCATAAGCTTTACTTTTCCGGTTCACCCGTACGCATTGACGATCTAGACATCATACCAAGTAATCATACTACTACCCAAACAAATAAGAGAAGGAATAGGCTAACGATTATTGTCACCCAATGACTCAATGATATACTCAAAATTTTACCGTCATCAACTATCCGATCAAATGAGACTCCCCTACCACACTCACTTCCTCATGATATAAAACATAATACAGTAAAAAATCTTTGAATTTCTCAAACTACTTGCATTACCTCATACTTAGTTTTCTAAGGAAATATCCAGAAATTCAAAACATTAAGCCATCTCGAGCTTATTCAACTTCTTAAACCATGAAAAGCTAAAGAAATTTCTCATCCTCCAAATGTTCACCGCGTGACTATATCTCTAAGGATTACCATTAAAGTAGCAACTGTAACGATCCGAAATTTTCACAATCTTTGTTTCAATAAATAGTAATATATTACAACTTACAACTCTAAAAGATATTACAAAGGATCGCTAATAACCCGAAATATTCAATAAACTGCTCCGTCCCAATACAAAATCATAGTACCCCTTTAATATGCCCAAGTATTTATACTCAACTTCCTTTACAAATTCTTAATCCAAACGAGAACGCCACTAAGAAAAGATTCAGAACCAAGTGACAACTGTTTAACTAAAACCCGAAAATGCCTTTAATATTGCTCGGGAATTTCTTACCTTTTCAAAATATGTCTAGACCTTTAAACTTAACGTGCTTACCATCATTGATGATTATAACTCCCACCATATACTCATAACTCATTTTGCTTTAACTCAACTCCAGTCATGTACTAAAATGATTCCAAAAGTATCATAACTCAACTTCTTATTATGACCCATAATAAATTAAGTATTTCCTCATACTAAATAATTCCGATGCACTCACTTAGATGTACTAAAAGTAAAGAAAATCTCCTATCAAGAAATTTACAAATTGAATCTTTAACTCTTTTAACCCAACCGATACTATATGCTCACTGATTCACCCATCCGTATTGTAGCTTATATTAACTCATCATATAACCCAAGTTCTCTATCGGTCAAGCGACATATTGCACTCAATATAAATTATACCTAATATTTCAAAATTAATATTGCCAACAGAATAAGCTAAATTCCCAGCACAACCTAATAATAAAGATTTTCAAATTTTCAATATAGAACCTGAACATAATATATATACTTAGTATGCTTCTAAACAAAGTCAAACATACTAATATAGAAGTATTCACCACCTATCGATGGCACCCAAGAAATTCGTAACACATTGAAAGCTAGGCCATACTACTTAACTCGTCAATATCCTGTATAGGTGACATAACCAATTCACCTTACCTCAATCAGTATAAATCACGAAATTTCGTACTCGACAATACACCTCAACATAAATCACTTAATAAGAACAAACATACGAACGTAGCACAAGACATTTCCACTTTACGAGATAGGTACGTCCAAGCCATCAAAACTCGCACTCTCGATTCCCAAGCCGACTAATCCCCAATGGAACCAACACTATTGACACCAATCCTATACTTGATAAACCACAAGAGAAGAAACACTCGACGTCAATATCACGACTCATAACTCAACCAACTTCTAACTTAACTTCATACTTTCAAGAAAACTTAGTTTCTAAACCACTCAAAATCATAACACCCAAGTATTGAAACCTATTCAATATCAGAGTTCTTATTCCCCTTCAAGATCTAAAACCAGGCTCTGATACCAACTGTCACGCCCCGGAAATCTCAAAAATCCGTAAAAAAAAAAACTTTACAAAATGTACATCTCCAAAATGTAATATACCAAACCGGGCGCGTGAATTCAACTATAAACCAATACCATCAAACAACACCTCAACGAGATTATAACTCGGAGACTAGAAACAAATGCGGAAGCAAGAACAACTATTATCAAAAATACCCAAAGTACAACCGTATATACAAAACACTGAACGACTACGAACCCAAAATAAAATACATAAAGGCTCCGAAGAGCAACTATCCCCAAATGCGGTCAACCTGCTCAGAAGATTCCCGCTACAACGGACCTCACAACGCTACCACTTGCTTTCCTGAGGGGGGGTTAAGGAAAAACAATTTGAAACAAGAAACGGGGTGAGATAAAATCTCAGTAAGTTACTAAATGCATCTACATGGCATAATATCATGCAAATCAACGATATAACTGAACAAGTAAATCACATAACAACAAATGAGAAAGCTCCCTATCGCCATCTGTCCCATACCAGTTGGAAATAACGACTAACTCATCATGCAGCACATAAGACTGAAATAAACACGTAACAAAGGATACTTAGCCAAGGTTTCACCAAACTGATAGAACAATTGCTGCGCAGCTCCAACCGATCAACCAATCAACAATAGCAGTATAACAACTGATGAGAACCCCGGTCAGAACCGACCAATCAATCAATCAACCCAAAGGAAGCTAACTTATCTTTTCCAAGGCCAATCTGGAAAAGGGGTAAAGAAGGGGACAAAACAATGGTCAACATTATAATGGACTTGGCTTTGCCATTATAATCTCTCCCATCGCCCGATGCAAAAAATATGCCAGCTGGGCTTCCAAATAAATGCTAAGTAATAAATACTAGCTTAATTAAACAGTTTAGGGTTCCAAAGTAGGGAACCATGCCAAATAATCACCATAAAGATGCAACGGTTACTCATGAAGAGTTTAACAACAACAATAACAAGAGTTTCTCATGAAGAGCACAACAACGATAAACGGAATTTCTCATAAAGAGCACAACAACGATAAACGGAATTGCTCATAAGGAGCTCAACAACAAAGACTATTAGAATACGATAATTCCATAAAGAGGAACCATACTAGATACATTCCAAAGATGATACCCACAAGTTATTCATAAGGAACACAACCCAAACGGTCGCTCACAAATAGTACAACGACTATAACCCAAAATTATCCTAAACGTTTTACTCATAAAGATGTACTAGGACTATGAACTCAACCATCTCATCACCCTAGAATTCCAAAGTAGGAAATCAGAATGAATACACCTTAAGGTTAACCAAACTGTAAGTACCCAATTGCCAATTCACGCTTTACCTCCGTCCTTAACGAACCAATCCTAAACACCCCAAACGAATCCAAAAGGTTACACTTATTAGAACATGATCACGACAGGACTAAACCCTACACCTTGGTGTTCAACAACAACCCTCTAGGTACTATAGGACATCGCCTAAAACCTAGACCAAGTCTTACTCGAAAATCAATTCGATTGGAACAATCACGAACACATCATAAGATGCCCAAACATTCCCAAACAATACTTGATCAAATTACATAACACCATTGTTCACAAAGGAACCAATTTTAATTACTAAAGTGTTCCACGGTGCCCAACTAAGTCAACTAGAATAGTACTATGGAACCTAGACCGAGACTACACCTTGATCTTAAACCTCAACAATAAGACAATCATTCTGGTCTGGAACCATGCTTCCAATAGAACCATTGCGTAGTACTCGAAAATATCTTTCCAACGATAGTTTACACGTCCAAAACGGAGTCCGGACGAAGAAGTTATGGCCTCCGGAAGATTGAACGTAAAACGGACAATTTATAAAAAGTGTTCGGCCGGACAAAGAGAAAAATCCCTGTTTTAGCTCCGAATTTCACTCATTTCGTTCTAAATCTTAGGAGTACCTATATATACTTCTATCCTAACATTTAAAGACAAGAAAACTCAATTCATGCGTCTCTAAAACCCAAACTAAAATACAACCTAGTTTTAAACAAACACAATGTGATTTCCAGAAAAACAGGGCGGGCGGGCGCCTGAATAGGGGCGGGCGGGCGCCCATTATAACAGAAGCTAAGGGTCAGAAAAGGGGGAAGTGGGCGGGCGCTTGGCAGGGGGCGGGCGGGCGCCCGGTCGTCGGGCTGGGCAGAAATCAGCTGGGTTTTAACACATTCTTACCAAAATCAAACCCAAAATCTTGCTAGTTCATAAACACCCAAAATCAACACTTCCAATACTCTTAACAATGTACTAAAACAACATATAAACCTCTAGGAGACCTAGATAACAACATTTAACCACACAAATTAAGATTTAATCTAAACATTCATATCATCACAACTTTTAACCAAAAATCCAAATAAATTCCAAATAATTTCTAAACTCAACCAAAATGACATAGATATCAACAAGAACATCAATAGTGTTAAAGATGAGCATTTTTAACATAAATGGGGGAAAAGTAACTTACCCGGATTTTCTCAAAGGTGACGAAACTAGAAATTTCTTGGCTTCCTACGATCCTATCGACGATCTAAACATGTTTCATGTTTTAAGAAATGAGAAATAATGAGAGGAAGAGGAAGAAAAAGAAGAGAGAAGGAGAGGGTTTCTTACCCTTTTTAACCATGGAGGAGAGAGAGAGATTGAGTGTGTGTGTGTGTGTGCTGGAGAGAGAGAAAAGTGAGGGAGAAATGAGGGAGGAGAGGGGAAAAGAGGGAGTAAGTAGGAGGATTTAAGGAATTTACATATAGACCCCCTCCCCTACACACTAACTCAATCATCTTATATTCCCCACTAACATATAAGTCTCAACACTTCTACACTAGCACAAATGGCCCAAATAAAACGCTAGGCATAAATTATTAAGAAACACAAAATGCACCCATAATTATTTAAATAAATAAATAATTTAAATAAATAAATAAGAAATAATAAATAATTAAATATTTATTTCTAATAAAATAGGGGCGGGTTTTCGGGTCGTGACAGAAGCATTTAAAACTTTGGTGGCAAGTGGAAAGGTCAAGCCTTTAGAAGGATACAAGCCCAAGATGATACCAAAGAATCATGCACATAGTGAATGGTGCGACTACCACAAGCATAGTGGCCATACTACCGAAGGGTGCTTCTCTCTCCGAAACGTCATCCAAGATTTGATTAACAATTGTGAATTTATTGAAGAGATAATAGTGAAGCAAGGAACGACTTGGGTTTGAAATGGGGAGAACTACAACGACAAGGACGACGACAACAATCTCCGTTTCTCTTTCTCTACCTAGTAATAGAAATAAAAAAAGAGTCAAAAGTCCTCTAATGTGTGCATTAAGTTTTCTTCCTTCTCATTAATGTCAAAGTTTTAGTCAGTCATCAAATAAAAAGTCGTTTTGTCCTCATACACTATTAAAAGTTGTTCAATTTAATTCTTGGCAAAATGATGAAAAGATGTCTAAACAAGTTTTGGAATGAAGGCTATCACTTGAACGCCTAGGGGGCTAAACATCGTGACGAAGGCGACAACATCAACGACAAATCCAAGACATCAAGCAAGGTGGAACTACAACCATGGAGAAAGATCAAGCAATGTTTCAAAGGGGGATTAAAAAAAAAACTCGCTAGGTTGACTCTTCAAAAACAACATAGGAAAACGTTAGAGCACAAAAAAAATAAAATAAAAAAATCCCCCTCTTTCAAAGAAGTTCACATCATCATCAACATCATTCCACCAACAAAAGGACGAAACAGTATCAACAACCATCGCGACGAAGGAGCATCCACAAGAACTACGGTGACCTGAGCCTCTACACTAGAGGAACGTAGGCAACCTTCGGGTCCGGTCTCATGCAAGAAAAAAGATATGTTTAGCCCTAGTGCGTTATGGTGATTGGCCTTCATCTCGAACTTGTCAAGACATCTTTGTACGAGTCACTTGCCAATGAATTAATCACCTCAAGATTGAACGACTTTCTTAGAATTGAAATCATTTTACGTTCTTTGTTGAGCTAGGGGCTTCTTATCTATCAGCAATACTCCCAGTTTCTTGCAATCAAATTGGGGCTGTCTTTCTATTCTCTCTTAATGACTTACTTGTCTTCGTGAGTCATTCAAAAAAAATATATAAATACATGAAGTCAATACTAGGGACCACTTCCCTAAGTCAAGTCAATGTCACTCATCATTAGTGACAAAAGGTCTCCATCGCAAAATCACACGTCTCTCATCCTCAGCTAGAGTCAATGCACACTTCCTCATTAATTGAGTAAAAAAAAAATGAAGACGCAAAAGAGATGCCCGCTAGATTGAAAACCCGATAGGGCGGTATAGGCAAAAAATAGGGTGCGTCATAAAAAAAAAGAGTGAGGGAGAGAAGGGAAAGAGAAATGGAGATCCCCGGCCTCTAAAGAAGACGACCGCACAAGTTCTGCATTGAATCTCCCGAGCAAGTCAATTCCCCACCGAGTCAACTTCGTATTTGCAAAGGGCTCGACAAGATACGGCACAATCAAAGGTCGTTTTGGGTTATTGGCATAAGAGAGGTTGTTCTTGCAATATCCATTTTCGGGTTCACGTGAAAGAAGGCCAGTGGTAACCGAGATCCATCCGAGAACGAGCCCATCATTGAGGGGTACGAGGTTGCACAAATAGTCCCCAGCAAGTCAATTGGTTTGGATCACAAATGGCAACAACGTGTGACTCAGTTTTCGAGCTTCTTCAAGCATGTGCCCCTAAAGTATGTCGAAAGGCTTCCCGAGAAATGGAGTAGCTCTTGCCATGTCCTCTTATGCTTGTTCCCCCCACACGAGGACGAGTCTCTTGCTCAACAAATGATGATGCCCTAGGGGATATGTGACTCAAGAACGAGAGCTTCTTTTGCTTCACTTGACAGTTAATGAGCCCTAGGGGCTACGCTCGAGAAAGATGTGTGAGACTATCCTTAAAGTCTCTCAAGAGGAATGTCGAAAATCCTTCATGTCATGTGTGCTCGTGCGTGTTCCCCCAATCAAGGATATGTATTTCTCGCTCTACTTACAATCAATGGTGGCACACTAGGGGCTACAATCAAGTTTGAAAGGCTCCCTCAGCAAGAAGCAATTCACTTCACCTCCCAATAATGGCCCCAGCAAAGTCATATGAAACATTGGAATCTTCCTCAATAAGTTTGGTACCAAATGTCTCAAGGGGCTTCGCAATCTACAATCTTTTGGGCTACGGCATTACAGTAATCCAAGCAAAGGGCAATATTGGGGCTTCGCAATTGACAATCTTTTTGGGGGATGATACCCTAGCAGTTCAATATGGGTAATGGTCTTATGGCTTCATGGAACCAAGCAAGCTTCAAGGGTTTCTTGGTACTTCACGTCAAAGGTCTTTTGGTTTGAAATAAGGGCTCCAACGTTATGAATGAAATTTGTTATTCTTGTTAGGACTTACGATGAGATTATGAAGGAAGTCTTAGAGAAAAGGAAAAGGATTCAAGGAAATACCAATATGTTAACTCTATAAACGGAGTTATGGCCAATCCAAATGTTTCTGCAATTCAGCACCCCCTTCTCCAAGATCAAAAGCAAAAAGTGTGGCTCAGAAAAAGTTGCACCCAAAGCACTAGTTGCATTCGAAGATCCGTCATTAGTTGAACTCAAGAAGACTCAAGAAAGCATATCCATTCGAGACCTCATCACATCCTCAAAGGACTACTGAGACCTTGTCATTCGTAAACTCAATGACGCCACGATCTATCCCAAGACATTTTCTGAAGACCTTGCTGCATTCTCTATATAGGCCTTCCACCACTGGGGTACCGACCACAATGAGGCCATTCATCTCCCCAGTAAGAGTAAGAAGGAGATCTCTATCAAGATTTCTACCCGACGGTGCATCCACTCTCAATACCGAGCTGATTCAAAGATAATTTGGGCTTTACATCGAAAGGTCTTCACATTCCACCATCTTGAAGCTCGCAAACAACAAGTACATGACATTTGGGGCTTAGAAATCTTTCGAAGCTTGGTATCAATAATCTTCTCTTGGGGCTTGCTCACATCAACAACAAAAGGCGATTTATTTGAATGGGCCAAGAGCTGATTTATCTTGGGGCTATGCAAGTCACTCAAAGTTTGGCATCAAAGGCGTTCTAGGGCTTTACAATCAACAACCCCTTGGTATCTCGGAATCAAAAGTCTTTTGGGGCCCCATAATTGACAAATCTCTTGGGGCTAGTCATCAATCTTCGTTAGGCACAACAGCGACAACAGAATTTGAGCAAGGCAATCCGGACTTCGACTGAACATGACTTAATCTTGGGTTGGCTTTACAAACACACAATGGTTAAAATCATTCACCCACGAACTATCAAAAAAAAAAAGAACAAAAAGATTTTTATTTTTCTTTTCTTGTCTCCTTACTTGTGTAAAAAGTATGTGCTTTGCTCCTAGCTTCTTCCCCAGAACTCTCCACCATCCTTGAACTACGCTGGTCTGATTCTCTTCAAGGGATACGTAGGCAGCCTTTTAGCACGACCAACCCATCATCCAGAATGCCATCTCATCAACATTCCCCATCAAAGCATCCTCCGCAACATCAGAAATCCATCAAGCGGCCATGGTAAGTGAAGGTATGAACATCATCTATCAAATCTCTTCTTCCAAACACATCACACCACGATCACAATTTTATCTCGTAATTTGACACGCCCCAAGTTCCGGGATTCCCTAATAGAACCTCGAACCTGGTGCGCGTAACTAACAAGAAACAAGAAACTAACGGGAAACAGGCACAATACCTGTTAAAAACAAAACTTACATGCTATATCTACTCAAGAATAAGGAGCTAAGATAGCTCACACGAGTTCTAGACCAAGAAAATTTAAAACCAAAATGGTTACATACAGCGGAAGACATGCCTAGCAAATAAGCTAGCAACAAGAACTGTCTAGGGACAACAAATACTACCCCAATACAAGCCCAGAGTTTATTAACTCATACAAGATCGTCCTTACCAAAATATAAAAGGACACTAACTTCAAACAAGAATATCCTGCTGAGTAAGTTCCCAGCTAAGTCGAGCCTCACTGCGTACTATCCCCTGCTTTCCTGGGGGGGGGGAACAATTAAACAAATAAAGGGTGAGATAAATCTCAGTAAGCTATTAACATGCAACTATATGTCATGTTATCATGCAATACAAATAGATACTCAACTAAACATATATCAAGTATCATCAAGTAACAAGTATAGGAGAGGCTAAGCCAACTCAACAAGTAATCAAGCTCAAGAAAGGTTCAGGTAACAAGTAGTCAAGTAGAGTGAGAGGCTAAACCAGCTCACAAGATGCACATAGGCCTATCACGCATTGTACCTGAATCCTTCCTTATTTCTCCCAAGAATACCATTTGTTGTCGATGCTTTTCTAGCTGAGGACAACCAAGAACAGGAACAAGAGACTGCTGTGCATTATATAAGAAGACCTGGTAACCAGTGTCATCCACAATAACAAGATCCACGTGGTGTTCGGGACGGGAGAACAGTATATAAGGAGACCTGGTATTCAGTATCATCCACAATAACAAGATCCACATGGTGTTCGGGACGGGAGTTAGCATTCACTTAGGTCAGGCTTATTGCTCCAACCAAGGAAGCTATGCCCTTACTATGGCCAGTAGTAAGGGGTCGGGCGGAAATACATAGGGACCCGATTGTCACTTAAACCCCAGCTCTCGCGACAAGCGTGAACCTATATATTTTCGAACAAGCAAGGAGAACCAGCTGGACTCACCAAGAATGTACAAGTAGATATTTACTTGAACTACAGAACAGAACTCAGTCCCTTATTAGTGGACTATTCTTTATGCACCATGTAATTATATATCATGTGCTCACAAGAATATGCACCATGTAATTATGTATCATGTGCTCACGGGAATATGCACCATGTAACTATGTATCATGTGCTCACAAGAATATGCACCATGTAGTAATGTATCATGTGCTCACGAGAATATAAGTACACGTATGCAATTATTGCGAATACCAATCAAGTTCAACTATGGCACGTAAGTGTCCATGTAACACGATCAAACCAAGTTAGGGTCTATTAATAACAGACCTCAATCACGTAGTAGGGTATATCATTTAGTCACATGCCAAGTTTGCACGTACATATTCATATCACGTTTAACACATTAAAGTGTCTATCACGATACCCTTACTATCAAATAGAGCCCAATACCTTAGACTCTAAACACTTAGTAGAATAGGTCACATTGTACCTAGACACAGTCACACTTCACGTATATGTATCGTTAATAATCGAATACATTTTCTAACACATATTGTGTTCTGTAATTATTCTTTATGCTTTATATACTTCATTGAGCATATACACGATTAAAAACCAATCACTAGTACTTTAGTGTTTGTTCATAACACTTACAATACCCACGTATCAAGTTCAAGTATGTAGTAGAGTTAATCATTCTCTAACTAGTTTCATAACCCAATTCTTTGGTTATTCAAGTCATGTACCAAGTAATCAAGAAGTAACATTTTATCAAGTAAATATATGCAAGATTTGCATATACACATCAAGAATCTTTCAAGTTATTACCATATTCATGTAATGGTTTCAAGACATTCAAGACTTTCAAGACAATCAAGACAGTCAAGACTCTTTCAAGATTTTATCATCTTGTATCCAAGTTCTCAATCCATTTTCTTGGATGGTTAAACATGTACAAGAGTTAATTAACTCATACTTAAATTATCAATCCAACGCTTTGGTTATTTAAGACAAGTACATGATTTACTCATCTTATATTCACGTTTTAATTAAGAAGATGAGCTATACATCTCCCAATCGAGTTCCCGATCCTATTCCTAGGATATTCAAGTTCAAGACATTAGTTGGTGTCCTTTAGGTACACAAACTTTAGCTACGAGAGGGGAGACTAATCCAAGATTCGTGGACTAGCTCAACGGGAAACAAGCTTCAAGTAATCAAGAAGTCACATTGTTATCAAGCAACTATGTGCGATGATTGCACATACAAGTCAAGAATATTTCTTATTCACGTTAATGCTTGTTCTGAGCACTTTCGAGTTTACACCTTACCCATATATTGGTTTCAAGGCATATACAAGATTTATTAATCTTATATTCATGTTTTAATCCCTTTTCTTTGGATGTTCAAGTCATGTACAAGATTTTATTGTCTTATACTTCAAGTTTTATTCCAATCTTTGGACATTCAATCATGTATAAGAGTTATACACTTTACCCTTACCAATTCTCAATCCTATTCTTAGGATGTTCAAGTTCAAAACATTGTTTTATACCCCTAAGGTACACAAGACGTTGATTTCCAGACACATAAGAGCATTCATACTCTTATACTCAAGTTCAATGTCCTAAAACACCTATCTAGGTGCTCTAGACAATCACTTTAAAACCCCATTAATTTATTCTTTGAATAGCCCTCTAAGTCTAGGTTATTCAGCTTCTTTCGGATCTTGATTTCGACTCTCCTATAGAAAGTTATGGAGGAAACAAGTCAAGAAGGAAAAATCATAATTTCCACTTGGCACGACCGTGCTCTAGAAATTGGCACGACCGTGCTAACACTGCCGAGGGATTTTCATACAAAATTCATTTTCGGCACGACCGTGCCCATAAAAGGCGCACGACCGTGCTATCAAGGTCGAGATGTTTTTACACAATCTTCATTTTTGGCACGACCGTGCCCATAAAAGGCGCACGACCGTGCTAACACTGTCGAGGAAATTTGCCTAAAGGTGATATTTGGCACGACCGGGCCAAATAAAGGCGCACGACCGTGCGGTACAAATTTTGGCCCTTTTCCCCTGAATTCAAATTTCATTAATTCTCCGTCCCACACGTAGGAGTAACATTTAACTAACACTCCTAACATTCTCAGGAGTATACTAACAAGTTTAGAACTCCTGTTTCAAGCCCAATTCATTTCTTTTACCGTCCAATAAATAATAGGACAATTTCCTTTTATTCCACTTTTAATATGTCACCGTCCCCAAAAGTATAAGTACAATTTTATTTTATACTAATATACCCATCTAGGGATACTTCCATTCATTTCCCCGTACCACAAATAATGGTACAATTTTTTTTAATAATATTTAAATCCAGTTACTATTTTACCGTCTCACGAATAGGAGTATAATTTAACAATTTGCAAACCCATTAGATTTAGGTTCATGTTCTTGGTTCTCTGTACGAAATACTCCCTTCGTCCCAATTTTACAAGTATCACAAAAATTGCCCAAAACACAATTTTAACAAGAACAAGTAGCGGGAATAACATATATACATGTTATTACAAGTAAGGGGAAGCTAATAGCTTACCTAGTCAAAAATCAAGTTGACCCAAATAAATTTCTGATCGGTCTGGAACGCTCTATTCAACGCCACGAATATTTATCCGGGACCGGAATCACGAACAGAGGGATAATTAAGCTCGAGGAGTCGAGAATAGGAAGAATCCTAACCTTGGCTTTAGAACAGAAGGAGACGTACAGAGAATTGGGGAAGAAATCCTTCCTCCAGCAAACCAAAACAAGATATACTTGGAACTTTCCAAGAATTGCAATTTGGCCCCTCAAGTTCTAACTTTGACAAAAAGGCCCCTAAACTTTCAACTTTGACATTTAACCACCTTAATTTTCTAAAGTAGTTAAATAATTAACTCAAATAAAATAGCATATAAATATGCTAGCCAAGAATTTAACAAGCAAGTCAAAAATTTAACAAATAAGTCAAATATTTAACGAGAATAAAGATGGGCGTTACATAATTTCTATTTCACATCTCACACAAGCATATATATCTACAAAGCATACATATAATAGGTACAAGCACACAGCAAATGCGGCTCCAAACAGCAATTTGGTCCATGGTGAACCACTGAAATCAGCACCTCCTCATCAGCAAAGGACTCCCACTCAATTCCAGTCCGCTCAACAGACTTTAAATCGGCAAACAGAATCATAAACAGATTCAGCCAGTCCTCTAAACGGACTTTAAATCGGCAAACGGATTCAGCCGATGGATTCACAAACGGATTCACAAACAGATTCAGCCAACGGATTCACAAACGGATTCAGCAGACGGATTCACAAATGGATTCAGTCGACGGATTCAGCAAATGGATTCACAAACGGATTCAGCAGATGGATTCACAAATGGATTCAGCAAACGGATTCACAAACAGATTCAGCCGATGGATTCACAAATGGATTCAGCGAACGGATTCACAAACGGATTCAGCTAGTCCTCTAAACGGACTTCAGATCAGCAAACGGAACTCACCAACGGGTTTTAGCTTCAGTCCCCTCAACGGACTCCAAATGGGCAACACAATTCCTCTAAACAGTTCCAGCCTCAGTCTGCTCAACAGACTCTAAACCTTGGCCACGGTGGGCCGTCTCATACCACCGTACCTCCTCTATAAGCAAAAGTCGCTCACATAGGGAGCGCATTTCTATCCCTTGCAATTTCAATAATTCTTGCTTTTTATCGAGTTTTTATTTTCTCTTGTTGATGTCCTCGGCGGCTGTCTTTCTTTCGTCAACGCGTTTTCGCCGAGGGGCTCTGTAGACACCCCACCTTGGACCTCTCACCCCGATTGCATACATAGTATTTTTATTTAACTTATTTTCATTGATTTCTGTTACTTCGGTTAAGTTCCTAACTGATTTCGTTAGTTTGGACCGAACTGCATAACAGAGTTAACTTTAGAGTCATTTCTGTCATTCTGTCATTTCTCACCCGCGGGCGCCTCAAGCACTGCTTGTGGGCCGCGCACGCGTCTCGCCCCAAAAGCTGGACTCGCGCGCTTCCCATTATGGCAGTTACGGATTGCAGTCTTTTCCCTCCATTTTCTTGATCACAAAAAACACCTTTTTACATCCACATTCATCCCCCCTTAATATATAACTCCAAATCCCATATTTTTAGCCTTTTCTTTAAAACAAAATATTTCTTTTTATTATTATTTGATTTTGTCTTTATTATTTAATTTCGTTTTATTTTCTATTGGTTGAAAGACCATCTTTTCCTCTTTTTTTACCTATAAAAACCTCTTCTTTTTACCTTAGAAAAGGACTCTCTCTTAACACAAAAAGGAAATTTACACAACTTCTTACACACCCAAACTCTACACAAATTCTCTTAACAATATTTCTCTACAAAAACACTACACAAAGTGTTGCACAACAATCTCTCTACAACAACTCCATCTCCAAGTTAAAGTTTGAAGTTCTTGTTTTCTAAAGGTACTTTATTCTTCTTCTCTTATTTTACTTGTCTAGTCATTGTATGCAATCCCCATAAAAAAGGAACATAACCAAAAAGGCCACTTCACTATTGAAGTTTGGTCAAGGTTATATTCTAACATTCTAAACTCCATTTTAATTTACTATTCATTTCTTGATGAAATTGTTTGACATGTAATTGTTGGCATAAATCAATAAAATTATTTACCTTTTTATTTCCCCTTTCTTTTCATTGTAATTGTTAGAAAATTTTTAATACCAATAAATTGAAGGACTATTTACATTAGAACACCTTTAGTAGCAAGACACGCGTAAGCGGGGCGGTGTGGGTCTTTAAGTACTTCCCGCTCCATCACCTAACCCCCGAACCCTCTCCCGAATCTCTAGTTTTGTACATAAATTAGGTATTTCTAGGTTTTCTTATGTTCCCTTAATAACATAGGTGGCGACTCTAACAATTAAAACCAAATAGACATCCTAGGCTCCTTCCACCGCTCTAGCCAAGCCGTGGGGTTTTTCCGGGGTATCTACAAGGTGTAACAAGTATATAAACACCCTCTAGTTTCCCTAATCAGTCCTAAGCATTGTGTGAGCCTCCAAATAGTTTGAAAGGTTATTTTCTTGTTCTAAGATCACTTGGGTCAAGAACAAGAACATCACAATATTAATTCCATATAGTTCTTATAATTGTGAAAGCGTGTTTCACATTCAGTCTAGCAACCAAGATCAAGTCTTCTTGATATTCGTTTGTGGTGTGGATACCGATAGAGGGTGAAGCTTATCATCTTCAAAGTTCGTGTTCCTGATTTTGTTCGTGATCAAGCTTTCTAGTCTCCACCAAGATTCAAGGTTGCAAAATCAAAGGCATCAAGGGTTAGTATTCTAGTATTCATTATGCATGTATTTGATATAATCATATGAATGGATCTATGGGCTTTGAGTTTCATGAAAATTTTAATGCTTTATTCCGCTGCGCATGTTATGAGGAAACCCAACAGTGGTATCAGAACCCCGTTCATGTTGATTATTTCAATACTATATCATGTTGTGGTTACCTATGGCTTAGTTCGGCCGCACTTCTTGTTGTCTTGATTTGGAGATGATAACCAAAGTTCAAATAGTCCCATCCTCATAATTATAGAGAAACTAATGATACATAAATATTATGTTTAAATTAATGGAGATTAATTTAGTGGCTAAACTTGATGCTCAACATGTTTATCTTATGTGCTCATAAATGTGTTGTATGCTATATGTTGATGAACCTTCTTTCAAATTTAAGTCCGTATGCCAAGCCATGATTAAAAACTTGTAAATACATGGTATTTTCATGTGGGCTCGCCAAAGCGAGGTGCATTGATTTTATGCATGCATCAGCAAGATGGAGTGAATAAGAGTTTCCTATGCGTTTAAAATGGTTGGACTTATTTAGGCGTCAAAACAGTTTTGGGCCTAAGGCAAAGATGAGATTAAAACATGCTTTTTGAAATTGGATTTCTTAAAGAATCTCATAAAGGATCTAAGAGTCATATTGGATATGATTGACAAGAGTTGTCTACCTAATTATTTTTGATTTTGAGCGGCACGCCAAAGCGGACTTGAAATTAAATTAAAGTTGGATCTTAGCCCATTAAATTATATTATACAAATGTTGTATAAGAAGGTTATAATAATTTAGTGGGAGTATTTTTTTGAAAAAAATATACATTTTTATCTCTTTAATGAAATTGGTACTTATAAAATTTTAGAAATTTTTGGATAATTGTAGATAATGACAACCAACACTCAATCAATTTCGTTGCTATCCATCATTGAGAAGGATAAGCTTCAAGAGAATGGTACAAACTTCATGGATTGGATCCAAAGCCTAAGAATTGTTCTAAGGCAAGAAGATAAATGTACATTCTTGATGGGCCTATTCCTAATGAACCCGAAGCCAATGCCCCTAGGGCGGAAAGAGACAATCACAAGAAACTCGTAATGATTCTAGAGATGTGAGTTGTCTCATGCTCGCGACTATGTGCTTAAAACTCCAACAAAGTTTGGAACATTTGGAAGCCTATGAGATAGGCGTGGAGTTAAGAGACATGTTTCAAGAGCAAGCTAGGCAAGAGAGGTATAAAACCATTGTTGCATTCACTTCTTGCAAAATGAGTGAAGGGCAACAAGTGAGACCTCACATGCTTAAAATGAAAGGCTATGTGGAGCATCTTGAGAAATTTGGCTATCCAATTTCCATTGGAGCTAGCACGGATCTCATTCTTAATTCATTGCCTAAGAGTTAAAATCGCTTTGTGATGAACTATAACATGTATGGAATGGATAATCTCTCTGAGTTGCATAACATGCTGAAAAACTATGGAGATGAAGATAATGGAGAAAGGTTCTCCAGTGCTCATGGTTCATGATGGGAAGAAGGCAAATGCCAAAAGAAAAGGTGGGGCAAATGTTGCCAAACCCAACATTAGCAAGGCAAAGTTTGCCAAGGCTACTAGTGTAAAACCCGATGCACAAAAGGATGCAATTTGTTTCCATTGTCAAGAAATGGTCATTGGAAATATAATTGCAAGGCTTTTATGGAAGAGAAAAAGAAGAAGAAGAGCAGTGGGACTGCGTCAACTTCAGGTATCTATATGATAGATATTTTCCTTTCTACCACTAGTTCCTGGGTATTGGATACCGGATGTGTTCTCACATTTGTTTAATGTGTAGGGTCTAAAAAATAGGAGACACTTAAAGAAGGTGAAGTAGACCTACGCATGGGGAATGGAGCAAGAGTTGCTGCATTAGCCGTAGGAGGACTTATGAAGTCACTTTGCCTTTCAGTTAATACTTGTTTTGAACAATTGCTATTATGTACCAGATTTAAGTAGAAATATTATTTCAATTTCTTGTTTGGATAATGAAGGTTTTAAATTTCTTATTGAGATAAGAGATGTCTATCATATAAATAAGAAATCTAAACCTAATGATGTAAATCATACTTATTTGTGGCATTGCCGTCTTGGTCATATTAATGAGAAGCGTATCTCAAAACTCCATGGGGACAGTCTTTTAGGTTCATGTGACTTAGAGTTTATGATACGTGCGAGTGTGTCTTCTTGGAAAAATGACCAAAGACACCTTTTACAAGTTAGGTGAAAGGGCAAGCGACTTATTGGGTTGATAGATTCTGATGTATGCAGACCCTAAGTAGAAATGCTAGGGTGGATTTCAATAATTCATAACCTTCACCGATGATTATAGTAGAATTGGATATGTTTACCTAATGAAACATAAAAGTGAAGCATTGAGATATTTAGAATATTTCAATGAAGTAGAAAAACAACATGGCAAAGTATTAAGGCACTTCGAGCGGATTTGGATGGGCAATACATAGTCAAAATTTTGATGATCATCTAAAGAATTGTGGAATAGTTTCAAAATCGACTCCATCTAAAGAATTGTGGAATAGTTTCAAAATCGACTCCACCCGGAACACCACAATGGAATGGTGTGCCCGAGAGGGGGAATCGGGCTTTGTTGGACATGGTTCGATCAATGATGGGTGAAGTTGATCTTCCAATATCCTTTTGGGGTTACGCACTAGAAACCAGTGCTTTCACACTAAATCGAGTCCAAGTAAATCGGTCAAAAGACTCCATATGAGATTGGAGCGGAAAGAAACCTTGTTTGTCTTTCATGAAGATTTGGGGTGGTGAAGTTTTTGTCAAAAGACTTGTCTCAGATAACCTTGCACACAAATCTGATAAATTTATTTTCATGAGATATCCTAAGGAAACTAAAGGATATTACTTTACAAACCGAGAGGACAACAAAGTGTTTGTTGCCCGAACTGGTGTCTTTCTAGAGAAAGAGTTTCTCTCCAAAGAAAATGAGTGGGAGTAAAGTAAATCTTGAATAGATTCGAGACCCATAAAATGACATTGAATCGATAGTGGAACAAGAACAAGTGCCACAAGGAGTTGTAGAACCTGTTCAGATACACAAGTAACTCGCAGATCTGGTAGGTTACGATCCGAGCCCTAGAGATATGGATTTCTCGTAACGGATAGTAATGAGGTGGAGATCATTGAGAATGATGAAC
>JAOWBW010002051.1:49534-136614 GCA_026119855.1 Campanula takesimana
CATAATCAAACTGATCCTATGGGCGGTCGCCATAGCCCCTTTGGACGGGCGCCCAAGGCCAAAATCAGCAAAAACCATATTTCTTCCCAGACTTAGAATTTTCCGTCCCAAGCGTAGGAGTAATTGTCTATTAACATTTTAACAAACCCAAAAGTGCATAACATGTGTAAAACTATTATTTCCAAGTTCTTTCATCATTTTACACAGAGGAATTATACTCCCTTTGTCCCAATTTACAAATATCACAAAAATCATCCCAAACACGAAATTGACAAGCACAAGTATTAGAAACAACATATATGCATGTTATTACAAGCAAGGGGGAGCTAATAACTTACCTAGTCCGAAATCAAATTTCCCAAATAAATTTCTGATCGGCCTGGAACGCTCTATTCAACGCCACGAATATTTATCCGGATCAGAATTAAGAACGGAGGGATAATTAAGCTCGAGGAGTCGAGAATAGGGTAAAATTCTAACCCTAACTTTGAAACAGAGAAAGAACGAGAAATTTTTGAGAATTTGCTTTCTCAGAGAAGAAGCAACACATTATAAACATTCAACTTTCCAAGAATGACACCTAGGCCCCCTCAAGTTTCACTTTTAACAAAAAGGCCCCTAAAGTCAAATTTTCACAAATGACCCAAAAGTCAAAACTAGACATTTAACCACCTTAATATTCTAAAGCAGTTAAGAAATTAACCCAAGTAAAACTAACACAATATGTGCAAGTTTCAAGAATTAACAAGTAAGTCAAATATTTAACGAGAATAAGGATGGGCGTTACATGGGTAAATAGTAGTGTTAGTTGGATAAATTGAGTGATAGAAAATGAAAAAAGAAAGAATGAGGAGATAAATACTAGTGTTGGTTGAAATAATCGAGTTGTGGAAATGAAGAGAGAGAATGAGTGGGGTTGAAAACATTTCCTTTATGGGCAGTCTCTTACTATTAGTGGACGAACCAAAAGGGAAAGAAGTCTTACTTGTGCTGGGACGGATGGAGTTTTTTTCAATAATCTCAACCCAATTAAATAACAAACTCAATATTTTTATTAATAAAATTCTCCATTTTTCATTGTTAGCATGCGATATAATTTGGGGTCTGGATGTGAAAAGCCAAAGAATAGTAGGGATTCGAAAATGCCACCGTATTTATTTATTGCTTGTGTGAGGAAATTTAAGTGTCCCGACTAAAAATATTTGTCTAGGGCCTCAAATTCCACAGGACCGGCCTGTGTGTGTGGGTGGAGGGTGTGATGTGATGGGGGGGGGGAGAGAAAAAAAAAAAGCAAAATAAAAGGAATTTTTTTTTCAAATAATTCCCTTTTGAATCCATATGTACCAGAATGACACTAGGGAAAATTTATGTACAAAATGATCACTTTGAGAGAAGTCGGCATTGGTAGTGCCGTTTTTTGTTTGAAGTCGGCATTGCCAATGCCGACTTTAGGCCATTTTTGAACCCAATTTTTGAAAAAAAAAAAAAAAAAAAAGCTTAAAGTCGGCATTGCCAATGCCGACTTTAGGCTTCTTTTTTTTTTTTTTTTTTTTTTTTTTTTGCAAAGGTTTCTCACATTTATATTTATCTGCCGGCGATACGAATTGGGGTTAAAAAATTAAAACGCCCGTTTTTAAAAATACCCTGCGGCCGCAAAACTCCCATCAATCTCGTTTGTGATTCTTCCTGCAGCAGATAGTTCGTCGTCTACTCGGGCATGTTTCTCGCTTCACAGATCCACCGACGGAATTCTAAAAACTGAATTCGCAAATTGGACTTGTTTCTTTTGCTTTATAGATTTCCAAATTGAATTTTTTAAATTGGATTATTGGAGAATAAACTCCAATTTTCGAAACCCAAAATATAGATTACGTGAGGGAGTACGAAACTGAATTTGCAATTGATTTAACCCTCCACAATGACTGTGTAACAATAAGTATACTAGCCATAATTATTTTTTTGATCTTGGGTAACTCTGGTTAGATTGATTTTGTGAACCTAAAAAAGATTAGTAACTGAGTGTGCCTATTTTCCCTTAGTCAGAAACAACAACAGAAAATTGCTCTGGAGTCCTAACTCCTAAATGAATCGCACGAGCAGAACAGAACGGATCGCAGAAGGGTAACCCCAATTCGTATCGCCGCAGATAAAATATAAATGTGAGAAACCCAATTTGAAAAAAAAAAAAAAAAAAAGGCCTAAAGTCGGCAATGGCAATGCCGACTTTAGGTTTTTTTTTTTTTTTTTTTAAAAAATTGGTTTCTAAAATGGCCTAAAGTCGGCATTGGCAATGCCGACTTCAAACTAAAAACGGCACTACCAATGCCGATTCTCTCAAAGTGGTCATTTTGGTACATAAATTTTTCCTAGTGTCATTCTGGTATATATGGATTCAAAAGGGAATTATTTGAAAAAAAAAATCAAATAAAAGTATACTATCAAATTGCAATGTGTGTATTTTGATTTTTGAGCGTTGGAACTCCTTACTCCCACCCGGACCGCCCATAAGATATCTACACGTGACGGTTGTGGTGTTGGCATTTTGAGGGCCAAATCTATTTGGACACTTTTTTTTTTTTTGAATGAATCTATTTGGACACTTTGAAATAAGTGAAATTAATGGTGAAAATATAAATTTACACTTACACTTAAGCTTAATAATTAATTTTATTACTTTTCTGGTCAGAAAAAAAGAGGTTATATTTTATTACCGTCAACTTTTTTTTTTTAAATTTGACGAATAGTTGAGTAAGCGAGGTATGTGAAAATTAAGATGTTACACATGGAAGAATGCACTCATGAAATTGTTGATGTATAATTACATAGGCATACTAGCGTTAATCTTAATCTCATAATACACGGCATATTCGCATTATTAATCAACAAAGTGTTTTTTATAGAGACAATAGTATTGAGAACAAAACGTAATTTGGTTGATAAAATTATCACACTAATTTGTATTGATATAAAGGATCCTATTTATACAAAATAATTGCTTGAGAACTACTCTATTACTTAGATTAGGAAAGTAGAATAAAAGACCTAACTGAAACACATAACCTCACACTCAAGATACAGTAACTTGGCGTGCAAGTTACGGTAGTGGATCCAAAATAGATGTCTACCTAATATGCCCCCGCAAGATGGACGTCCGGAGGGCAAGTCCAATCTTGGAAATAAGCAACTGGAAGCGGGTACGCGGAAGTGGTTTAGTCAAAGCATCGGCGAGTTGATCATCCCCAGAAATGTGAGTCACCCGCAACTGTTTACTCTGAACTAGTTCACGCACAAAATGGTAGTCAAATGCCAAATGTTTCATACGGGCGTGAAAGCGAGGATTGGCGGCGACATATGTTGCACCCACGTTATCACAGTAAATGATCGGAGGGGACGGTAGTGTGACATGAAGTTCCCGAAGAAGGTTCTGCAACCAAATGACTTCCGCTGTTGTGGCGGCTACTGCTCGATATTCTGCCTCGGTGGATAAACGTGCTAGGGTACGCTGTTTGCGATAGATCCATGAAAGTAAATTAGACCCAAGATAGACAAGATAACCAGTAGTGGATACATAGTCCATTTTGTCACCAGCCCAGTCAGCATCCGTGAACGCGTGAAGCACCGGAGGAGAAGATTTTCTAAGCAGCAGACCCTGTGAACTTGTACCCGCCAAGTCGCGCAATATGCGTTTTAGAATAGACCTGTGTTGATCAGTAGGATTTTGCATGAACTGAGACATGCGATTAACGGCAAAGGAGATATCACAGTGCGTAAGTGAAAGATATTGCAAGGTGCCAATAATCTGTCGATACTCAGAGGGATTAGGAAGAGGTGTGCCAGACTTTGCCGTGAGATAAGGGTCAGGAACAAGAGGCGTGGGAACAGGTTTGGATTCTTCCATGTTGAAGCGATGAAGCAGATCATGTATGTACTTTTGTTGACTGAGGAACAAGCCATCAGGGTGTGGTATAACTTCCACTCCAAGAAAATAGGATAGGTCGCCTAGATCTTTAAGTGAAAACCGTTGGGAAAAAGTGGTAATGAAGGATTCCAGAAGAGAAGGGTCGGAGCCGGTAATTATGATTGTTGGTAGTGGTGCCCTAGGCGCGTTTAATAAACGTTGTAATTGTTATCATTTATTTCATATCAATAAAGAGATATTTTGATTATTATTGTTGTTCATGTTTACTTATAATAATCTCCGTCCCTATTACTTGTTGAGCACTAGTATAAAGGCTAAATGATCATGGAATGATCATGTTAGATTTATGGGTACTTGTTTGGAACAAGGTACTGGACATGACCCGCTGTATGAGATTTATGTCATGGTCTATGTCGTACATATATCTCATATTAGTTATGTCAATTGAATCCTTAGACATGAAGTTATTATAGTCTTCCACTTGATGAACATTATGTTTAACATATTCAAACGCTACTTTTAACCGAGTAGTTATAAAGGGTATGATTGGCATAATCGGATTCCAGTTGGGAAGAATAATAAGCTAAATGGATTTGTCCCTCCACGGAGAGATGTCAAGCTTGGGCCCCTCGAAGGAATGATGTTGATGAAATGTTCGGCCGGACTCAAATGGATTGATTGGATCAATAGCATTTGAATTATCAACATATTCGGAATCGAGAAAGTATTGAACATGACAAGTTGACTGTTTGACCATGACCTTTTTTTTTTCTTTTCAAATTGGGTTTCTCACATTTATATTTATCTGCCGGCGATACGAATTGGGGTTAAAAAATTAAAACGCCCATTTTTAAAATACCCTGCGGCCGCAAAACTCCCATCAATCTCGTTTGTGATTCTTCCTGCAGCAGATAGGTCGTCGTCTACTCGGGCATGTTTCTCGGCTTCACAGATCCACCGACGGAATTCTAAAAAACTGAATTCGCAAATTGGACTTTGTTTCTTTTGCTTTATAGATTTCCAAATTGAATTTTTTAAATTGGATTATTGGAGAATAAACTCCAATTTTCGAAACCCAAGATATAGATTACAGAGGGAGTACGAAACTGAATTTGCAAATTGATTTAACCCTCCACAATGACTGTGTAACAAATAAGTATACTAGCCATAATTATTTTTTGATCTTGGGTAACTCTGGTTAGATTGATTTTGTGAACCTAAAAAAGATTAGTAACTGAGTGTGCCTTATTTTCCTTAGTCAGAAACAACAACAGAAAATTGCTCTGGAGTCCTAACTCCTAAATGAATCGCACGAGCAGAACAGAACGGATCGCAGAAGGGTAACCCCAATTCGTATCGCCGCAGATAAATATAAATGTGAGAAACCCAATTTGAAAAAAAAAAAAAAAAAGGCCTAAAGTCGGCATTGGCAATGCCGACTTCAAACTAAAAACGACACTACCAATGCCGATTTCTCTCAAAGTGGTCATTTTGGTACATAAATTTTTCCTAGTGTCATTCTGGTATATATGGATTCAAAAGGGAATTATTTGAAAAAAAAATCAAATAAAAGTATACTATCAAATTGCAATGTGTGTATTTTGATTTTTGAGCGTTGGAACTCCTTACTCCCACCCGGACCGCCCATAAGATATCTTCACGTGACGGTTGTGGTGTTGGCATTTTGAGGGCCAAATCTATTTGGACACTTTTTTTTTTTTTTTGAATGAATCTATTTGGACACTTTGAAATAAGTGAAATTAATGGTGAAAATATAAATTTACACTTACACTTAAGCTTAATAATTAATTTTATTACTTTTATGCTCAGAAAAAAGAGGTATATTTTATTACCGTCAACTTTTTTTTTTTAAATTTGACGAATAGTTGAGTAAGCGAGGTATGTGAAAATTAAGATGTTACACGTGGAAGAATGCACTCATGAAATTTTGATGTATAATTACATAGGCATACTAGCGTTAATCTTAATCTCATAATACACGGGCATATTCGCATTATTAATCAACAAAGTGTTTTTTATAGAGACAATAGTATTGAGAACATAAACGTAATTTGGTTGATAAAATTATCACACTAATTTGTATTGATATAAAGGATCCTATTTATACAAAATAATTGCTTGAGAACTACTCTATTACTTAGATTAGGAAAGTAGAATAAAAGACCTAACTGAAACACATAACCTCACACTCAAGATACAGTAACTTGGCGTGCAAGTTACGGTAGTGGATCCAAAATAGATGTCTACCTAATATGCCCCCGCAAGATGGACGTCCGGAGGGCAAGTCCAATCTTGGAAATAAGCAACTGGAAGCGGGTACGCGGAAGTGGTTTAGTCAAAGCATCGGCGAGTTGATCATCCCCAAAAATGTGAGTCACCCGCAACTGTTTACTCTGAACTAGTTCACGCACAAAATGGTAGTCAAATGCCAAATGTTTCATACGGGTGTGAAAGCGAGGATTGGCGGAGACATATGTTGCACCCACGTTAGCACAGTAAATGATCGGAGGGGACGGTAGTGTGACATGAAGTTCCCGAAGAAAGTTCTGCAACCAAATGACTTCCGCTGTTGTGGCGGCTACTGCTCGATATTCTGCCTCGGTGGATAAACGTGCTAGGGTACGCTGTTTGCGAGAGATCCATGAAAGTAAATTAGACCCAAGATAGACAAGATAACAAGTAGTGGATACATAGTCCATTTTGTCACCAGCCCAGTCAGCATCTGTGAACGCGTGAAGCACCGGAGGAGAAGATTTTCTAAGCAGCAGACCCTGTGAACTTGTACCCGCCAAGTCGCGCAATATGCGTTTGAGAACAAACCAGTGTTGATCAGTAGGATTTTGCATGAACTGAGACATGCGATTAACGGCAAAGGAGATATCACAGCGCGTAAGTGAAAGATATTGCAAGGTGCCAATAATCTGTCGATACTCGGAGGGATTAGGAAGAGGTGTGCTAGACTTTGCCGTGAGATAAGGGTCGGAACAAGAGGCGTGGGAACAGGTTTGGATTCTTCCATGTTGAAGCGATGAAGCAGATCATGTATGTACTTTTGTTGACTGAGGAACAAGCCATCAGGGTGTGGTATAACTTCCACTCCAAGAAAATAGGATAGGTCGCCTAGATTTTTAAGTGAAAACCGTTGGGAAAAAGTGGTAATGAAGGATTCCAGAAGAGAAGGGTCGGAGCCGGTAATTATGATTGTTGGTAGTGGTGCCCTAGGCGCGTTTAATAAACGTTGTAATTGTTATCATTTATTTCATATCAATAAAGAGATATTTTGATTATTATTGTTGTTCATGTTTACTTATAATAATCTCCGTCCCTAGTACTTGTTGAGCACTAGTATAAAGGCTAAATGATCATGGGATGATCATGTTAGATTTATGGGTACTTGTTTGGAACAAGGTACTGGACATGACCCGCTGTATGAGATTTATGTCATGGTCTATGTCGTACATATATCTCATATTAGTTATGTCAATTGAATCCTTAGACATGAAGTTATTATAGTCTTCCACTTGATGAACATTATGTTTAACATATTCAAACGCTACTTTTAACCGAGTAGTTATAAAGGGTATGATTGGCATAATCGGATTCCAGTTGGGAAGAATAATAAGCTAAATGGATTTGTCCCTCCACGGAGAGATGTCAAGCTTGGGCCCCTCGAAGGAATGATGTTGATGAAATGTTCGGCCGGACTCAAATGGATTGATTGGATCAATAGCATTTGAATTATCAACATATTCGGAATCGAGAAAGTATTGAACATGACAAGTTGACTGTTTGACCATGACTTGTGTTCAAAGACATCGTGGACAAATGGATTATGACATATTCTAAAGGAATGCGAACTTGTATCTAGTTATACTATTTGGGTAGGTATGACGGTTTGCTAGAACCTAATCATATCTTATGGGATCATGTTTGAGCCCATTTCCAACTTAGTATAATCCTAGAGGGTCACACACAATAGAACGAATTTTAAATAAGAGGACTATATTGGAATTTAGGGTCGAAGGATCTCAAAGGAATTTTTGGAAAAGTTCTGGGCCTCCTGGTCAACCAAGCGGGCGCTTGGGTTGCACCAGGCGGGCGCTTGAACAAGCCGAAAAAGAACTTGACCTTCTGGTCAAATGAGCGGGCGCCTGGGTAGGACCAGGCGGGCGCCCGGTGTGCCGACAGGAAAATTCCTAATTTGATTAGGAAAGGTTTTTGGCACAAGTTACCTATTTGGAATAGGTCTTAATTGTGTATAAAAACACCAATTCGGCCAGACCATATTTACTAGTGCTTTTGTGAGTCTCAAAGAGTTTGAGAGAGATTTTATTTTGTTCTAAGATATCATTGATTGAGGAACAAAATAATTCACAAATAAATTCCATATAGTTCTTTATTGAATTGTGAAAGTGTGTTTCATAATTATTGGTCTAGCAACCAAGATCGAAGAAGTTCCTTTGATATTCGTTCAAAATGTGGATACCGCTAGAGGGTGAATTTTATCATCTTACAAAGTTCGTGATTTGTTCGTGATAAAGCTTCAAGATCTCCACCAAGACCAAAGAGAAAAATTCATAGCCATCAAGGGTTAGTTATTCATCTATTCATCTTGTCGTATTTGATTTAATCATATGAACGGATCCATGACTTTGGGTTTCTTAAAAAATTTTATTGCTATATTCCGCTACGCATGTTACTTGGAAACCCAACAGTGGTATCAGAGCTCCGTTCATGTTGATTAATTCAATACTTGGATCATATTATGTGCATATAAATTGTTTATGTGTCTTGCATGATATGAATATTGGAATATATGATGCTTATGTGTTTTGTGATTTTATGTGGTTTATTGTTTTGCAACTTTAATCGCACGATTCAATCGCAATAAAAAATTATGGTGGATTCTGAATTATTTCGATTATTGATTTTTTGATCAGATCAAAGTTTTAATAATCGGGGAAAAATATTTTTGAGACAAAATTTTCGAACTTTAAAATTCTATACCATTCTGACCATTCAGGCGTGCGCTTGGTCATAACCAGGCGGGCGCTCGCTCGGCAGAATATGTTCTGATTTTTGTTAAAATCTGAATATGGAATTTTCGATAAATTCAACAAAACCAGTAACAGAACCAATCCAGACTTGCTGATCTGGAATGGGTTTTGGGTAGTTGGTTTGTGTGTGGATTTTGGGGTTTGATTTTCCTATTTGTTTTGGTCTTGTGATTCCTAGATTGATTCAAGTTTTGGATGGCTAATCTGCGTTCATCGAGATTGTGTTTCCCAAAATTGATCGTAATCAAAGTTTCAAAGATAAAACGAAGTTAGAATTATGAAGAGTTCATAATTGCTAAAATTGAGAAACAAAGTTCTTGATTCAATGATTGGAGATCCATGTGGAATTGTGAATGCAATTGGCCTACGTTCATCGAGACCATCTATTGCTTAGTTTCGGCCACATGGACTACTTTCTTGGTTTCTTGAATTAGTGCGGGATTGTGGTTGCCTAATGGCTTAGTTCGACCGCACTTCTTGTTGTCTTGATTTGGAGATAATAACCAAAGTTGAAATAGTCTCATCCTCATAATTATAGAGAAACTAATGACACATAAATATCATGCTTAAATTAATGGAGATTAATTTAGTGACTAAACTTGATGTGTGACATGTTTATATTATGTGCTCATAAATGTGTTATATGCTATATGTGATGAACCTTCAAAGAAAGTTTTAAGTCCTTCTTTGCCATGCCATGATTAAAACACTTGCTTATACATGTGTAATCTTGATGTGGGTTCGCCTCCGCGAAGTGCATTAATTTTATTCATGTATGAGCAAGATGAAGTTCATTAGTTTAATGTGGGCTTGCCTCCGCAAGGTGCATTAAATTTAATGGTTCCTATGCGTTTAAAATGGTTGGACTTAATTAGGCGTCAAAACAGTTTTGGGCCTAGGCAAAAGATGAGATTAAACATGTTTTTAAATTGGATTTCTCAAAGAATCTCATAAAATGATCTAAGAATCATATGGGATATGATTGACATGATTGTCTACCTATTTAATTTAGTTTTTGAGCGGTCCGCCTCCGTGGACTCAAAAGTTAAATTAAAGTTGGATCTTAGCCCAATTAAATTATATTATACATTGGATGTATATGAAGGTTATATAATTTAGTGGGAGTATTTTGTTTGAAAAATACAAATTTTTTTTATCTCTTTAATGAAAACCGATACTTATTAAATTTTGGAAATTTTGCATATTTGTAGATAATGACTAATAACACTCAATCAATGTCGTTGCGATCGATCCTTGAGAAGGATAAGCTCGAAGAGAATGGTACTAACTTTATGGATTGGATCCGTAGCATAAGAATCGTTCTTAGGCAAGAAGATAAGTTGTACATTCTCGATGGGCCTCTCCCTGCTGAACCACTGCCTACTGCCCCTAGGGTAGAAAGAGGCAAATACAAGAAACATCGTAATGATTCTAGAGATGTAAGTTGTCTCATGCTTGCTGCTATGTGTTCAAAACTCCAACAAAGTTTGGAACATTTGGAAGCCTATGAGATAGGCGTGGAGTTGAGAACCATGTTTCAAGAGCAAGCTAGGCAAGAGAGGTACAAGACCATTGTTGCATTCACTACTAGTAAAATGAATGAAGGGCAACAAGTGAGTCCTCACTTTCTTAAAATGAAAGGTTATGTAGAGCACCTTGAGAAACTTGGCTATCCAATCCCATTGGAGCTAGCCACGGATCTCATTCTTAATTCATTGCCTAAAAGTTATAATCAGTTTGTGATGAATTATAACATGCATGGAATGGATAAGAATCTCTCTGAGTTGCATGGGATGCTCAAAACTGCAGAGATGAAAATTGTGGAGAAAGGTTCTCCCGTGCTTTTGGTTCATGATGGGAAGAAGGCTAGTGCCAAAGGAAAGGGTAAGAAAGTTGTCAAACCCAAAATAAGCAAGGCAAAGGTTGCCAAGGCTTCTGAGGCAAAACCCGATTCACAAAAGGATGCAATCTGTTTCCATTGTCAAGAAATTGGTCATTGGAAACGTAATTGCAAGGCTTTCTTGAAAGAGCAAAAGAAGAAGAAGGGCAGCAAGGCTGCGTCGACTTCAGGTATCTATATGATAGACATTCTCCTTTCTACCACTGATTCTTGGGTATTGGATACCGGATGTGGTTCTCACATTTGTCTAAATGTGCAGGGACTAAAGAATATGAGACTGCTTAAAGAAGGTGAAGTAGATCTACGCGTGGGGAATAGAGCAAGAGTTGCTGCATTAGCCGTAGGGACTTGTGAAGTCACTTTACCTTCCGGATTAATTCTTGTTTGAACAATTGTTATTATGTTCCAGATTTAAGCAGAAATATTATTTCAATTTCTTGTTTGGATAATGAAGGTTTTAAGTTTCTTATTGAGAATAAGAAATTTTCTATTTATTTAAATGATGTGCTTTATGGTATTGCTAATTCATTTAATGGCCTTTATATCTTGGATGTCAAGAATGAGAATAATGACAATGTCTATCATGTAAATAAGAAATCTAAGCCTAATGATGTAAATCATACTTATTTGTGGCATTACCGTCTCGGTCATATTAATGAGAAGCGTATCTCAAAACTCCATGGGGAAGGACTTTTAGGTTCATGTGACCTCGAGTCATATGATACTTGTGAGTCGTGTCTTCTTGGAAAAATGACTAAGACACCTTTTACCAAGTTGGGTGAAAGGGCAAGCGACTTATTGGGGTTGATACATTCCGATGTATGCGGACCATTAAGTAGCAATGCTAGGGGAGGATTTCAATACTTCATTACCTTCACTGATGATTATAGTAGATTTGGGTATGTTTACCTAATGAAACATAAAAGTGAAGCATTTGAGATATTTAGAATATTTCAAAATGAAGTAGAAAAACAACTTGGCAAAAGTATTAAGGCACTTCGATCAGATCGAGGTGGAGAATACTTGAGTCAAGAATTTGATGATCATCTAAAGAATTGTGGAATAGTTTCACAATTGACTCCACCCGGAACACCACAATGGAATGGTGTGTCCGAGAGGAGGAATCGGACTTTGTTAGACATGGTTCGATCAATGATGAGTCAAGTTGATCTTCCAATATCCTATTGGGGTTACGCCCTAGAAACCGCTGCTTTCACACTAAATCGTGTTCCAACTAAATCGGTTCAAAAGACTCCATATGAGATGTGGAGCGGAAAGAAGCCTTGTCTGTCTTTCATGAAGATTTGGGGTTGCGAAGCTTTTGTCAAAAGACTTGTCTCAGACAAATTCGCACACAAATCTGATAAATGTATTTTCGTGGGATATCCTAAGGAAACTAGAGGATATTACTTTTACAACCGTGAGGACAACAAAGTGTTTGTTGCCCGAACTGGTGTCTTTCTAGAGAAAGGTTTTCTCTCCAAAGAAATCAGTGGGAGTAAAATAAATCTTGAAGAAATTCGAGACCCAAAAAATAACATTGAACCAATAGTGGAACAAGAACAAGAACCACATGGAGTTGTGGAACCTGTTCAAAATACACAAGCAACTCGCAGATCTAGTAGGTTACGATCAGAGCCCGAGAGATATGGATTTCTCGTAACGGATAGTAATGAGGTAGAAATCATTGAAAATGATGAACCGTCAACCTACCAAGAGGCGATATCTTCTCCTGATTCGGACAAGTGGCTTGGAGCCATAGAATCCGAATTGCAATCCATGCAAGACAATCAAGTTTGGAATTTGATTGATGCACCCGAAAGTGTAAAAACCATAGGATGCAAATGGGTCTTCAAGAAGAAGACTGACATGGATGGGAAGGTGCATACTTACAAAGCTAGGCTTGTAGCGAAGGGTTATAGGCAAGTTCATGGTATTGACTATGATGAGACCTTTTCAGCCGTAGCAATGATCAAGTCTATAAGAATTTTGCTTGCCATTGCCGCATATCATGACTATGAGATATGGCAGATGGACGTCAAAACCGCTTTCCTGAATGGAAAACTTCAAGAGGATGTGTATATGACACAACCAGAAGGTTTTGAACAAGATTCTAAGGTATGCAAATTGCAGAGATCCATCTATGGATTGAAGCAAGCTTCTAGGAGTTGGAATCTCCGTTTTGATGAATCGGTCAAAGAGTTTGGTTTCATCAAGAACGAAGATGAGCCTTGTGTATACAAGAAGATTAGTGGGAGCATAGTGCTATTCCTTATTTTATATGTGGATGACATATTGCTCATTGGAAACGACATTCCTATACTTCAGTCTGTGAAGACTTGGTTAGGAAAGTGTTTCGCAATGAAAGATATGGGTGAAGCCGCATATATACTTGGCATTAAGATCTATAGAGATAGATCAAGGAGGCTACTTGGTTTAAGCCAAAGTACATACATTGACAAGGTCATTAGAAGATTCCGTATGGAAAATTCTAAGAGAGGCACCTTGCCCGTGTTACATGGAGTTTCTCTAAGCAAGACTCAATGTCCTAAGACAAACGATGAGCGTGAGAAAATGAATGATGTTCCATATGCTTCGGCAATTGGGTCCATCATGTATGCCATGATTTGTACTAGGCCGGATGTATCTTATGCTTTGAGCATGACAAGTAGATACCAATCCGACCCTGGCGAAAATCACTGGATAGCAGTAAAAGCGATTCTTAAGTACTTGAGAAGAACTAAAGACTCGTTTTTGGTCTATGGAGGAATGGAAGATGATCTCGTTGTAAATGCCTACACGGATGGAAGCTTCCAAACCGACAAAGATGATAGCCGATCGCAATCGGGTTTTGTGTTTATGTTAAATGGTGGAGCTGTAAGCTGTAAGAGTTCCAAGCAAAGTACAATCGCTGATTCTACAACGGAAGCTGAGTATATTGCTGCATCGGATGCTGCAAAGGAAGCTGTTTGGATTAAGAAGTTCATAACTGAACTTGAAGTGGTCCCTAGTACTTGTTGAGCACTAGTATAAAGGCTAAATGATCATGGGATGATCATGTTAGATTTATGGGTACTTGTTTGGAACAAGGTACTGGACATGACCCGCTGTATGAGATTTATGTCATGGTCTATGTCGTACATAGATCTCATATTAGTTATGTCAATTGAATCCTTAGAAATGAAGTTATTATTGTCGCGCCCCGACCCGTGGTCCTACTTGGCCCCACGTCCGGGACACGCACGGAAGACGTCATAAAACAATTTAAAGGAATTTTTTCGAAATATACTTTCATAAAAAGGATCACACGAACAACACAACTACTTGAAACTTGACTTGAAGTCATAAAACAAACCAACTTTCACAACGAGTACTGAGCCACTTGGCCACAACTTTACTTACAAATATACAACCCCGACATCTACTAAAAGAGATGATACAAAACTAAATCACGGGTACACTACCCAAAAGGTGTTACATTTACATAATGTATCCTTTAACATACACACCACTTCCCAAAAGTCTTACCAAAGATCCTCTTCCCGACGTCCTCCCTGTGTGTGAACTATCCCCTGGGCTCTTTATCTAAAACGGTAAACAAATAAGGGGTGAGAATAAATCTCAGTAAGTTACTAAAATGCAACTACATTACATGCTTATATGATAAACATAAAGGAACAATGTCACAAATGATCATATAGCATATAACACATAATATGAGAGGCTCCCTATCGCCAACCGTCCCATACCGGTTGGAAATAACGACCAACTCATCATACAACACATAGTGTAGGAGTAAACACTCCTACGAGGATACCAAGCCAAGGTTTACCGAAATAACATGATCATTAGAGAAAACCATCTGAGAAAACCATCTGAATAACCATCTGAGAAGACCATCTGTCTGAAACCATCTGAGCAGCATAAATAGCTGAAGCCGGGATCCCGAAAACCAAACCATATCCAACAGAGCCAAAGTAACAATGGGCAGCATCAATAGCTGAAACAGGTTCCAGAACCATATAACATAACAACAACAATAGTGGGAGAAAATGACACAAAGTCATACCCCTAAATGCTCACGCGAGGGAGCGAGTTCATCCCATCCAAGGCCAATCTGGACTGAGGAAATAGGTCCAGTGGAAAAGCCTTATAGTGCACTTAACTGATGCCACTACAATGCCTTCCACCTCCACTCGATAACATCCCAAACCTGGGAAATAGGACCAGTGGAAAAGCCTTATAGTGAACTTGGCTAGTGTGCCACTATAATGCTTTTCACCTCCACTCGATAACACACAAAACCAGCTGGACTTTCAACAAAGAGCACATTAATAAATACTTGCTAAAACAACAACCAGGGCATGATTCCATAGAAGGAAACCACACAAGCTCATCATAGAGAAGTAAACACGTTTTCATAATAATGTGCACAATCTTGACATTAAGTCACCACACAATCCAAATGTGCACAATCTTGACATTAAGTCACCACACAATCCATCTACACAATCACACTAAGTCAAACCCGATCACAAAGGACCAATTCTATCATTTTGATACCTCATAACAATTATCTAGGCATCCTAGGACATCGCCTAAGACCTAGCCCAATACTTAACGAAAAACAAACAAGTTGTTAAAACTCAGACTGCTCGGCCGCTCTACTTACTTGACTCGGCCGAGCGGATCGGTCGAGTCCTTTACTTTGATCGGCCGCTCTCCTAGAACTCAACATTCGACAATAAGGGGATCGGCCGCTCTAATTTACTGACTCGGCCGCTCCATTGCAGAATGGCCAATTCCCAGGAAAAATCTAACAAAGTTCACTTTCATTACCAAGTTGTTACCCAATCCTAAAGCACAACAACATCATTATAACTTCACAACACTACCATACCAACCTCATCTAGCATATACCCATAATAATAAAAGTTATTACTACTCCCTCCGTCCCAAATTTACAAGATAATAAAAGTTATTACTACTCCCTCCGTCCCAAATTTACAAGTATAATAAAAGTTATTACTACTCCCTCCATCCCAAATTTACAAGTATAATAAAAGTTATTACTACTCCATCCGTCCCAAATTTACAAGTATATATAAAAGTTATTACTACTCCCTCCGTCCCAAATTTACAAGTATATATAAAAGTATACCAAAACATCATTTCACCACATATTAAGCATATATAGCATGATTATGACCATTTTAACACTTAAAGGGGGGATTAGTAACTTACCGTCTCAAAAGAGCTATCGACTAAACTCACGTTTATTCGGGTAGAAATAATCACCTCGTCAAGCTTTACAATCCTATGGCGTTCGCTAGTTGAAATCTTGAACGAAATGATTTTAGGAGATTTTTCGAGGAATGAAATCCTCACACAGCTCGTACGCCATTTCCTCTATTCTACTCTCTGTTTTCTTTATGAAAATGGATAACTCAGTACTGAAGAAAGGGGTATAGTCGGTTCACTTAAAAACAAATAGGCCAAGTAAAACTAGGGTGTAAAATCATATACGGTACAAATGTTTTTATATTTATCAATCCAATTATACAAGGAAGGAAATGATTATATTATTGTAACAACTAGTGAATGAGTCATGCATACTATCCCCACTTGACTGATCCCACGCCAAAGTAATTCCTAGTAATAAGGTGAGATGGCAAACAACAATTAGAAAGTCAAAGTAATCAACTATATAAGCTAATATGATTGGCTGAATAACTTCCCTATTAAACAACCCATAAAATACCTTTTACTAATCCAAATTGAGAAAAAAAATATTCTTTTTAAAGCTCAAGATGTCTAGTTCACTCAGCATTTTTCTGATTTGGATTTCGAATTTTCTACAAAGAGTTATAGCCATTTTACCACAGGGTGTCAAAGATAGACGGGAATTACAAATTTAACTCATTTATTCCTTTTAACAAAATTACTACTAACACTTTAACTACCACATATGCTCAAATAATATATGCAAGTCATAAAAATATTTTTTAACACATAAAATGCACCTAAAAGTTTCATTTTAAGTTAAGAAAATTAGGGTGATTTTGGGGTCGTTACAATTATAGTCTTCCACTTGATGAACATTATGTTTGACATATTCAAACGCTACTTTTAACCGAGTAGTTATAAAGGGTATAATTGGCATAATCGGATTCCAGTTGGGAAGAATAATAAGCTAAATGGATTTGTCCCTCCACGGAGAGATGTCAAGCTTGGGCCCCTCGAAGGAATGATGTTGATGAAATGTTCGGCCGGACTCAAATGGATTGATTGGATCAATAGCATTTGAATTATCAACATATTCGGAATCGAGAAAGTATTGAACATGACAAGTTGACTGTTTGACCATGACTTGTGTTCAAAGACATCGTGGACAAAGGGATTATGACATATTCTAAAGGAATGCGAACTTGTATCTAGTTATACTATTTGGGTAGGTATGACGGTTTGCTAGAACCTAATCATATCTTATGGGATCATGTTTGAGCCCATTTCCAACTTAGTATAATCCTAGAGGGTCACACACAATAGAACGAATCTTAAATAAGAGGACTATATTGGAATTTAGGGTCGAAGGATCTCAAAGGAATTTTTGGAAAAGTTCTGGGCCTCCTGGTCAACCAAGCGGGCGCTTGGGTTGCACCAGGCGGGCGCTTGAACAAGCCGAAAAAGAACTTGACCTTCTGGTCAAATGAGCGGGCACCTGGGTAGGACCAGGCGGGCGCCCGGTATGCCGACATGAAAATTCCTAATTTGATTAGGAAAGGTTTTTGGCACAAGTTACCTATTTGGAATAGGTCTTAATTGTGTATAAAAACACCAATTCGGCCAGACCATATTTACTAGTGCCTTTGTGAGTCTCAAAGAGTTTGAGAGAGATTTTATTTTGTTTTAAGATATCATTAATTGAGGAACAAAATAATTCACAAATAAATTCCATATAGTTCTTTATTGAATTGTGAAAGTGTGTTTCATAATTATTGGTCTAGCAACCAAGATCGAAGAAGTTCCTTTGATATTCGTTCAAAGTGTGGATACCGCTAGAGGGTGAATTTTATCATCTTACAAAGTTCGTGATTTGTTCGTGATAAAGCTTCAAGATCTCCACCAAGACCAAAGAGAAAAATTCATAGCCATCAAGGGTTAGTTATTCATCTATTCATCTTGTCGTATTTGATTTAATCATATGAACGGATCCATGGCTTTGGGTTTCTTAAAAAAAATTATTGCTATATTCCGCTGCACATGTTACTTGGAAACCCAACAATGATGTCATCCACATATACAAGAAGGTAGATGTTACCTTGCATATGATGGCTGATAAATAGAGATGAGTCCGTCTTGGAGTTCTGAAACCCAACTGAAAGGAGATAGTTTTTCAATTCTGTATACCATGCCCGTGGTGCCTGTTTTAATCCATAGATAGCCTGTTTTAACTTACATACATGCGTTGGATGAGTGGTATCAGGAAAATCGGGTGGTTGAACCATGTAAACATCCTCTGATAGTGAGCCTTGGAGGAAGGCATTGTTGATGTCAACATGTCGGAGTGACCAGCCATTGGTGACAGCAAGAGAAAGAACAGTGCGAATGGTAGCAGGTTTAACCACTGGACTGAAGGTCTCAGAATAATCAATGCCTGGTCGTTGATGAAAGCCTTTTGCCACAAGACGAGCTTTGTGGCGATCAATTGTGCCATCGGGATGGTACTTAGTACGAAATATCCATTTGCACCCGATTGGAGTAAGTGAGGAGGATCGTGGAACGAGTTCCCACGTGCAATTCTTCACCAGTGCATCAAATTCAGTTTGCATGGCCTGTCGCCATAGTGGGAGTTTCAAGGCTTGAGTGTAGGTGGTGGGTTCTGTCTGAGTGGGTTGAAGAGAGGCATGAAGATTAAGTTTATTTATTGGTTTGCGGATGTTGTTACGAAGTCTAGTGATAGGACCTTGTGGAGGGGGTGGGGGTGATGGTATGTGTGGGGTAGCAGGATGAGTAATGGTTTGAGAGGAAGGGGCTGATGATTCGGCTGGGTAGGTTGTGGGTCCGGTCGGATCGGGAGCAGAGTGAGGCTGGGATGGGCATGTAGTGGCAGGTGTTTGAAGAGGGTTGGTGGGCTGTAAGGTTGTGGCAGTAGGTAGGGCCGGAGTGGTTAAGATGGGGACACGGAAGGAGCACCAGTCATTTGTCGGAATTGATGAGGAAGAGGAAGTATTGTTGGACGAGAAGAGAAACTCAGTCTCGATGAACTTGACATGACGAGAGACATAAATCTTGTATGTGGACGGATCAAGACAGTAGTAGGCACTTTGGGTGGGAGAATAGCCTACAAAGACACACAGAGTGGATTTTGGGTCAAGTTTATGATTGGTGTAGGACGGAGCCAGGGATAGCATAGACAGCCGAAGCTGCGGAGTTTGAGGTAGTTAGGAGGTTCGGAGAAGAGTTTAAAGAACGGAGATTGTAAGTTGAGGGTGCGTGTGGGCATACGATTGATGAGGTAACAGGCTGTAACAAAGGCAAGGGGCCAAAATTTGAGAGGCATGTGGGAGTGGGTGAGGAGTACAATCCCGGTTTCAACTATGTGTCGATGACGGCGCTCGGAGTACCCATTGTGTTCAGGTGTGTGCGGTGGAGAGGTGATATGAGTGATACCAAAAGATGTAAGAAGGGGACGGAGACCAATATATTCGCCTCCATTATCACTGAAGATAGTAAGAATGGAGCGAGCAAAAAACTTTTCCACTAGGTTTTTAAAGGTGGTGAAGACGTTGGTAGCATCATTGTTGTGTTTTAATGGGTAGAGCTGTAGATACCCCGGGGGGACCACGGCTTTAGGCTAGAGCGCGCGGATGATCCTAGGATGTCTAACTTGTTTTAGATTGTTTAGAGTCGCCACCTATGTTTTGAGGAACATAAGAAAAACCTATTGATTGTAGCCTAAGTTTGATTACGAAAACAGATTCTTTGTTTTGAGGTTCGGAGGTTAGATTACGAGATGGGAAGTACCGAAACACCCATCTCGCCCAACTTACGTTGGTCTTGCTTGATCAAAATCTACATGAATGGAAATGTTCTTCTTCTTCTTCTTGTTTAAGTCATGAAAAGGGGGGATTTAAAATAGGATTTGGAATGTAGGAGATAACTCCTTAACCAACCTCAATGAGATGAGGTGATCATTAGAGTCATGTCCCAAAATGATTTGGGTGATTGCACATTTGATTAAAGTAAAAAGAGAGAGAGGAGATGAAGTAGAAAAGAAAGGAAAAGATAGACTTTTACCTACAATTTGAAGAACTTCAAATATTGCTTGAAGGGATCCTTGGAGAACCTTTGGAAAGTGATTTTGGTATAGTTTTTGTAAGTTCAATTTTCCGTCCTTGAAAATGGAGGTAAAGAGAGGTTTTTATAGGTGAAAGAGGGGTGTTTTTGGTGCCAAAACTCAGTCACCAAGAAATCCTTCCCGGGCAAAATCCTGTAAATTGAGCAAGGGAGGGAATCCTGGCCAGAAATCTGTAACTGACGCCCAGAGGCGCGCGCTTCCTGCTTTGGGGGCGGGAGGCGCGCGCGCCTGGCTCCTAGTGTCGGAGGCGCGCGACTCAGAGAAGGCAATTTTGACAGAATGGACTAGAAAGTCAGCCCTGTCATTCAGTTTAGTCCCTGGACTTAACGAAGTCAGTCAGGAACTTAACGGAAGTGACAGAAACTAACGAGAAACACTTAAAATGGGGAGAAACACAAAATCAAATGTGCAATCGGGGTGAGCGGTCCAAGGCGGGGTGTCTACAGAGCCCCTCGGCGACGTGGACTGCAAAGCAAAATGCGTCGCCGAAAGTTAAAAACACCCGTCGAGGACATCACCAAAAAAAAAGCAAAGACTCGATGAAAGCAGGAATTTGAAATTGCGAGAGATAGTGGTGCGCTCCCTGTGTGAGCGGCTTTTCCTGGAGTGTTGTATTGGGGCTCATGGGAGCTTGTCTCGATATGGACCGAGTTGCCGACTTGGAGCTCGTGGGAGCTTGTCTCGATATGGACCGAGTTTTGTTGACTTGGAGCTCGTGGGAGCTTGTCTCGATATGGACCGAGTTTTGTTGACTTGGAGCTCGTGGGAGCTTGTCTCGATATGGACCGAGTTTTGTTGACTTGGAGCTCATGGGAGCTTGTCTCGATATGGACCGAGTTTTGTTGACTTGGAGCTCCTGGGATCTTGTCTCGATATGGACCGAGTTGCCGACTTGGAGCTCGTGGGAGCTTGTCTCGATATGGACCGAGTTTTGCCGACTTGGAGCTCGTGGGAGCTTGTCTCGATATGGACCGAGTTTTGTTGACTTGGAGCTCATGGGAGCTTGTCTCGATATGGACCGAGTTGCCGACTTGGAGCTCGTGGGAGCTTGTCTCGATATGGACCGAGTTGCCGACTTGGAGCTCGTGGGCACGGTTGAATGTTTTGAATGAGGTCGTTAGCGAACCCTTGTTGACGAATCCGTTAGTGAATCCGTTCGATGAAATATTGCTTTGAAGCCTCGTGCCATTTGGAGTCACACTTGACTTTTGAATTGTGGGGTACGGGTACAGTTGACCGCGACCAGAAAAAGGTTCCTGCTGTGGATGAAATGTTGAGATTGACTCTTGTGGGGGGTATGGCACCCGTGACAGAACTTAGGGAGTTTGGAATTTTGAAGAGGACAGCCTACTTTTGAGTGGGAGTTTCTATCCTACTTTCGATTTTTGACATGCCTTAAGGGTGGACCAGAAGAATGTGTGCCCAACTGGGTGTCCGAGGACAGGGGCTGTGACCTAATTTAGGTTGGAGATCTCCGACAAGGCCCTTTTCTTGAGGCGATTTAGACCTGGGAGGCGCGCGCCTTCCTATGTAGGCTTGGGACGCGCGCGCATTTCGGACTGCTGGCGGGTGGCGCGCGCGTCTGGGGGGCGGAATTCCGGGCTTGACCTGTGCTGACCAAAAGAGCCCCCAACAGCTATAATATCATCTTCTGTTCGACCACTTGATCCTCACAGCTCCTTTCTGCCATTTTTGAACATCATATTATTGCTTAACTTTGCTTGTGATCAACATTTTCCATGGCTTCCAATTCTTTTGCCCTTGATGCCAAGGTTGTTAGTGAGTATGAAAAGGACTTGGGTACTTTTGTGTATTCTTTTAAGACCCATCCCAAGAAGGCCTTCATTAAAGACTTCGGGTTCCGAATTCTTTTCACTTTGCGGACGTTGAAGCCGGATTGGGATTTGTTGAGAGCTGCCGCGGCTTTCTGGGATTGCGACAGCCATACCTTCAACCTTTCAGCTAATGAAATGGTGCCGACTGTTGACGATTTCGGGGCCATCCATGGCATGCCTTTGGCCGGTCGGATTGCTGTCCCTAAATATCACCGTGGTTCCGTCGACTCTTGGGTTGAGTTACTGAATCTCCCTGTTGAGGACGTGAGGAAGATGTTGCACGGTACCGTGATTGACATAACTGAGTTGCCGATGTTCTTCAGTTTACACTCGGAGGACCCGGTGGTTCAATCTTTCAAAAGAAATGCCATGGCCGTTTGTCTCTTCAGTGAAGTACTGTTTGTTACACCCTTCGGGACTGCGGACGCGCAGTTGGCTGAGATTATTTTGCAAGCTAAGGAGCAGTAATTTAGTGTAATCCCTCTTATTGTAGGGGAGACGTTGCACGGCCTTGATGAGTTACATAGGACGGGCAAGATGTGTCGGGGAAGCCCTTTGCTCTTGACCATATGGCTCCGAGAACACTTCAGAATTTATTCTCCGGATGGTGATTTGTCTCCTTTTGCTGTTCATAGGAGGAAGTTGTTGATCCGGGATTTATCTGAAGATGATTGGAAGAAATTCTTTGCTTCTCGGGTGACCGCCGATATTGAGTGGTGTCCTCCTTCTTGGGGTCTTCGTCCTTTTGTGGAATGGACTCTTGGTTTTCAGCATGTGGTTGTACCTGGTTTGAGAGATTCTTCATTTTACCAGCCGGAGCGGGTTCTGCGGCAGTTCGGTCGCCAACAGACAATTCCTTTTCCGAGGGATGGAACGCTTCGTCCAGTTGCTTACATGGGTCCTGACTTCTCGAGTGAGCTTCAGTCGGCTTGGGGAGATGACCGCAATCGTTGGGCTTTTTCTCCTCTGCATCGGGGGAGTGTCTTCCTTCCCGAGAGCTACTTGGACTATTTATTCGGCACCCTTTACCGCGGCATCACTTGGGTTGATGTGCTTCGTGCCGAGTTGTTGGGACAGGGTTTTGAGCCTAGCAGCACTTTGAGATATAGAGAGGCTGCTGCTGATTCGAGTAACATTCTCGCTGACCCTTTCGGTACTCCTTTGGATGACTTTTATTCTAGGAGACGTGTTGCAGTCCAGAAGGTTTCGGTGCGTATTAGTGCTCCTTTGTTACCCAAGAAGAAAAGGATTGAGAGACGATCGGGTGGTCCTTCGAAAGCTAAGAGAAAATTGGATTTTTCTTAGTACCCTAAGAGATTGCAATTAGACCACTTTGTTTTAGGATTTAATATTTTGATGTCTTTTGTTGCTCAATAAATCCGTTGTAATGGTTTGAATAATTCATTGAATGAATAAAAAATTGCATTTTGTTATTTGAAGTGAATTGGGTATTTTTGATATGTTTTAGACCGCACCCGAAGGTTGCCTACGTTCCTCCAGTTGGGAGGCTCAGGTCTTCGTAGTTCAAACAAACAAAGACCATTTTTTTTTTTTTTTTTTTGTGCACCCTGTTTTTTGCCTAGACCGCCCTTGCGGGTTTTCAATCTAGCGGGCTTCTTTTTTGCACGTGCTCTAATTTTTGCCTAGGCCGCCCTTGCGGGTTTTCAACCTAGCGAGCGATTTTTTTTTTTTTTTTTTTTTTTTTAAATGGTCTTTGTTTATTAAGCGTAGAACCTCTTGAGCTTGTCGAGGTTGACCTCCTTTGGCAGCTGGTCACCATCTAAATCCACGAGCCGGACTGCACCACCGCTTAGTATCTTTTTTACCACGTACGGACCGATCCATCGGGGTCCCCATTTCCCCAGGGGATTCATGGCATTAGGAGGATGTTGTCTTAAGACCAAATCTCCCACATTGATGTTTCGAGGCCTCACTTTTTGTTGAAAGCTCTTGCCATCCTTTGCTGATATGCCCTCGTGCGTTCGAGTGCTCTTAACCTTTTCTCGTCGAGTAAGGCTAGCTGTTCGTATCGACTTTGCATCCAGTTGACCTCGTTGACTTGATTCTCGAGGAGGACCCGTAGAGATGGGACTTCAAGTTCGATAGGGAGTACGGCTTCAGAACCATAGACCAGTGCATAAGGAGTTTCTCCTGTTGCGGATCGTATTGATGTGCGGTAGCCCCACAATGCTAATGGTAGCTTCTCGGGCCAATCCCTTCCTGTTGAGGCCATTTTCTTGACGATGGTCTCGATGGTCTTATTTGCTGCTTCGACTGCGCCATTTGCTTGGGGCCGATAAGGAGATGACTTGTGCTTGGTGATCTTGTATTCTACCAGAAGTGCATCCATTTCCTTCTCAAAGTGAGAGCCGTTGTCGGAAATGATTTCATGAGGCACGCCGTATCGGCACATGATGTTGATCTTTACAAATTCGGCCACTTTTTTGGCGTTGAGGGTTCGATAGGCTTGTGCTTCGACCCACTTTGTGAAGTAGTCGACTGCCACTAGGACGAATGATTGCCCATTGCTTCCGGCAGGATGAACCTTGCCGATGATGTCTATCCCCCAACAAGAGAAAGGCCAAGGTGTGACCATGTTGTAAAGTTGTGAGGGTGGAGCATGTTGCAGATTAGCGTGGAATTGGCATTTGGCACACCTTTTGACTTTCTCGATACAGTCTCGTTCCATAGTGCTCCAATAGTAACCAATGCGAAGTATCTTCTTGACTAGCATAAACCCATTCATGTGGGGTCCACATTCTCCTTCGTGCACTTCACACATTATCTCTTGAGCTTCGGTCTCATTGGCGCATAGGAGATTGATCCCGTCGTGGTGCCTTTTATAGACTCGGTCCCCAATCAGTACGTACCGAGAGGCTAACCTTTGCAGAGCTGCTTGAGACTTCTTATTGATGTTCTCGGGATAAGTGCCGTCTTTGAGGAAGTTCATGATATCCGAATACCACGGAGAGTCTGTTTGAACCTCGTTGATCTCGATACTCATGCAATATGCCGGACTGTTCCTTTGAGCAATTTTGAAAGGCTTCACCATTTTCCCTTTGGGCATTTCAACTAACGAAGCTATAGTGGCCAGTGCATCGGCGAAGCGATTCTTATCCCTTGGCAGGTAGTTGAAAGTGATCTCTTGGAATTGTTCAACCAGTTCTTCTAGGTGCTGACCATACTGTTGGAGAGTCGGGTCTTGGGTTCGCCATTTACCCGATTGCTGATTGATAAGGAGCAAAGAGTCGCCGAACACTTCTAGTTCCGTGACGTTTCTTTCGAGAGCTGCTTCGAGCCCCGCTATGCATGCTTCGTACTCGGCAATGTTGTTGGTAGCTTCGAATTCTAGGCGTATGGCAATGGGAGTGTAGATGTCTTTTGGATCGACAAGCAATACCCCTATACCAAAACCGTGTTTATTGGCGGCGCCATCGAAAAAAAGTTGCCACTTGTCTTCCTCGGTTGTAGTACAAATTAAATGCTCGTCGGGGAACTGTACATCTTCCCCCTTCACTTCGTCACACGGGAATTCGGCAAGCTGGTCACTGAACACTTTCCCCCTGACGGATTTTAGTGTGACGTAAGTGATATCATAGCCGGCGAGCATGAAGTACCATTTGGCTATTCTTGTTGACATGAAAGGCTTCTCGAAGATGTAGCGGAGCGGGTCCACCTTTGCTACTAGCTTGATCGGAAAAGCTTCCATATAGTGTTTGAGCTTTTGAGTGACCCAAACCAATACTGCACATGACTTCTCTAAGACAGAGTAGTTCTTTTCGCCTCCTTGGAATCGGCGACTGACAAAATAAATGGCGTTCTCCTTTGTGGACTCTCGTTGCTCTTGTGCTAACATAGCCCCTAGGGCTTCATCATTGACAGTGAGATAGAGCAACAGAGGTTTCTCCTTGTGCGGCGGAACTAGAACAGGAGGGCACGTCAAGTAATGCTTCACTTGATCGAAGGCTTCTTGGCACGCGTCGGTCCATTCTAGAGCTACATTCTTCTTGAGTAACTTGAAGATTGGCTCGCACATGGAAGTGAGTTGGTGCACAAACCGACTGATGTATTGTAGTCTGCCCATGAAACCTTTAATCTCTTTCTGCGTCTTTGGAGGAGGCATGTCGATGATTGCCTTGATTTTGGAGGGGTCTACTTCGATTCCCCTTTCAGTGACCATATAACCAAGAACTTTGCCTCGGATAACCCCGAATGTGCACTTTGCAGGGTTGAGCCTCATCTTGTGTTGACGAAGCCTTTCGAAGAACTTGCGGAGATCGATTAAATGTTGACCCTCAGTCCCTTTGGAGTGAATGATCATGTCGTCCACATAGACCTCGATTTCTTTGTGAATCATATCGTGGAACAAGTCTGTCACGGCTCTTTGGTAGGAAGCCCCAGCGTTTCTTAACCCAAACGGCATGACTGTGTAGCAAAAGGTACCCCACGGTGTTGTGAAGGCTGTCTTATGTTGATCTTCTTTGGCCATGAGAATCTGATTGTACCCAGCGAACCCATCCACGAATGAGCGAACCTCGTAGGCAGCAGTGGAGTCGACTAGCATGTCGATATTAGGGAGTGGAAAATCATCCTTTGGGGAAGCTTTGTTTAAATCCCGGAAGTCTACACAAACTCGAACCTTGCCGTTCGCCTTCCTGACTGTCACAATGTTGGCTAACCATGTCGGATACTCAATAACCTTGATGAAACCCACACTGAGGAGCATCTCAATCTCTTCTTTGACCTGTAGAGACCATTCTGGCTTGATCTTTCTGAGCTTCTGCTTTACTGGCCTAGCATCTTCTCTGATCGGAATCCTGTGCTCTGCTACTTTTCTGTCTAAACCCGACATGTCTTTGTATGACCATGCGAACACATCCACGAACTCCCGTAGTAATGCCGTCAATCTGTCTCTGTCGCCTCCCTTGAAGAAGCTTCCAATCTTGGTTTCCTTTGGCTCTTCTTCGGTACCCAGATTAACAACATGCAATTCTTCGTCAGCCTTTGGACCATTCTCGCCACGACTACGGACTTGTTGAGCAAGTTCATTTAAGTATGTTGTGTTTTCGTGGTCTATTTCATCATAATTTGAATCGTTATTAACTTGTTCGTTAAGTTCATTATTAGTTAATTCATCATTTATGATGTTTGCAATCTCAGGGTACTCAGAAATATCAAATTTTTCATTAGCAAAGAAAGGAAACACACGCTCGGCTATGGCCTCCAAATCCTCTTGGGTGAGGGTATTAGAGACACCCTCGGACTCGAAAGTAAGTGTAAGCTGCTCTTCCTTTGTTGTTGTGCGGGGTATGCAACCCATTTCTTGGACTAAGAATTCCTCGGATACCACGGGCCCTTTTGTTGAATACCAATTGTTGATCGGCTCGGAGCTTGGCGGGATCTCACTGATAGTCTCGCTCATGATGACGGTGTCATGGATGGCGTTGACTTGGCATTCATTCATTACGGCAAGCTCTTCGAACATGGAGGCTAAATCTGTCAGTTCTTCCCCCACGGTGATTTCTGTCTCGGACTCTATAGTCACCTTCCTTCCCCACCATTCACGGGGCAACATGGGAGTTGGTTCCCTTTCGGATATCTGTATCTCACAATCGGAGAAGATTTCGAGGCCAGGCTTTTTGACACCTTTATTGTTAACCCACGGCTCGGGAAAGATCATGTATGGAACGTCTTCCCCCTGGCGGACAAAATAGCCATTCAACGTCTTGCGGTAAGGCCTTAGGTTAGGGACTTCATAACGACGGCCTTCTTTACGAGCTCGGGCCTTTTCATTCTTGATCGCTTGCTCTTGTTTCAAGTCTTCTTTGGAAGGCTCATACCCCAAACCGAAGGTGTTCTTGACAAATGGGACTTGCACGGGATGTAGGATTCCTTGCTGATATTTCCCTAAGCCTAAGCCAGGGAAGTAGTCCATATTCCTCATCATGCGGAGGACTTTGTGATTGCTGGGGGTCCATGATCCGTTTCCCCCTTCTTTGTCGATGGCGTTGATTGAGACGCCGGAGAGGGTGGAGTCTGGTAGACCATGCTGAATTTGGTGGACGGGCTCATCTTTACTGTGGATAGTGATGTTTTCAGCCATTACAGTTACTATTTCATCACCATTTCGGATCTTGACACATTGGTGGAGAGTTGACGGTACGGCATTAGCATTATGAATCCATGGTCGACCCAACAGTAAGTTGAACGAGGCCGGGATATCAAGCACTTGGAATGGAACGGACATGACCATGCTCCCAAACTCAATGTCTATCTCGATCATACCCATGACTGTACGGGCGGTGCTGTCATAACCTCGGATTACTTGAGTAGAAGGCTTCAAATCGGAATCCTTAAGCCCCAGTATGCCCATGATTCTACCAGGCATGAGATTGAGTGCGGAACCACCGTCTACTAAGACTCTTGAGACGGGCCTCCCCCTTGCTCGTACCTTGAGGTAAATAGCTTCGTTGTGGTCGGAACCAAACTGTGGAAGGTCCATATCGGCGAAGGTGATGACGTTGCTAAAATGAATGTGACCAATCATTGCCGTGAGGTCCTCGGGAGTAGTATCGGGAGAAACTGATGTATCATCGAGATTGCGGATGACAAGATCTCGGTGTTTCTTCGAGGATGCAATGAGGTCCCAAATAGAGATGTTGGCTTGAGTTTTCTTGAGTTGGACAAGTAGAGGATCTTCGGGAGTGTTGTGAGCTTGCGGCCTTTGAGAAGAGGAGCTCGGTGCGGAAGTGGAAGGGTTGCTTGCTATGACTCGATCGGATCGAGTTAGCACGTTGACGTTCCCATCTTGCTTCTTTTTCCTATTCTCTAGTACTTCCCTCATTACCTCATCGTAAGTCACTATATAACAAGAATTGTCAAGTTTATTCATAACATTGGGGCCCCCATTCACAATTGGGATTGAATGGGTGGTCCCCTCAAGTTCCCCTATCTCTATTACATTGACATGCTCGTCATTAGTCACTACAAATTCTTTCTTATCTATGAGATCTTGAATGACATTGCGGAGAATGAAGCAATCCTCGGTGGTGTGGCCACTATATTGGTGGTAGCCACAATATTTGTGGTGAGCATGATTGGAGTTGATCGTCTTGGGTTGGTACCCTTGCACGGGTGTGACTTGACCTTTTGCCTTGAGGACCTCGAACACTTCGGTTTGAGTCATGCCTTGGAGAGGCGTGTAGACACGGTTACTTCGGGACTTCTTCCCTTGAGGTGGAGGAACCTTTTTGTAATTCCCCTTGTCAATAGTGACGGCGTTGACCGAGGCCTCTTTTGTGGAGTTGGAAGCGGCCTTGTAGCGGTAAGTAGGAGTGGTCTTCTTGATATCCTTGAGCAAGTCATCCATGCGTACCCCCGCCTCATACATTTGGGAGAAGTCGGAGTAGCAAGCCCCACTTAGGTGAGTGCGGAGATCAATCTTGAGACACTTGAGAAATATGTCCATTTGCTCTTTTGTGTTTGGCCTCTCAACAATTTCAGAGAGTTTGTCATTCCATCTCCTTGTGAAGTCGATGAAGGACTCATTGTCTCGTTGAGTAGTGTTCTCTAGCTCTTTCCTTGTGGGCCGGTGAGTGGTGTTGCCTTGGTATTGGTTCTTGAAGGCAAGCATGGCGGAGTCCCAATCAAGAGGGACAGTGAGCGGGAGAGTAGCATACCAATCTTTTGCCGCCCCCTCGAGAGTGAGAGGAAAGCATTGAGCCATCACCTTGGGGGAGACCTTCTTTGGAACCATTGCCCAAATATAAGTCTCAATGTGAGCCATAGGACAAGAGTTGCCCTTGAATTTGCTTATGTCGGGCATCTTGAACTTGTCGGGAAGAGCGGCCATAGTACTCATAAGGATGGATGATTGATAAAGGCTTGTGTCGGAGCCTTTCCCCATGTTGAGCCCATTGAATTTTTGGTCGATGTAGGCCATGATAGAATCCACCATTTTGGGCTCATTGTTTTCGGAACTTGGTTCCCCCATTTTCTTGGTGCGGGTGTTGACATAAGGACTCTTGAACAAACCCTCGGTCCACTCGGATTCATCATCATTGTTCTTGTTCTTTCCCTTGGCAAGGTTGGTGAGCTTTTCTTTCATTAGCTCCATTTCGGCCTCGTGGGCCTCCCTTTGGCTGTCGAGGTGGGATTGCCAAATGTCATCTTTGCTTTGTGCCTCCTTGTTAAGGGTGGAGACTTGCTCTTGGAGGAGTTGGACCATGGTTGAGAGCTGTTCGAGAGACATGGTGTTGCTGCTGCCGGTCATGGTTGATGTTGGAGCTGTTGGAGTGATCTCTTCACGGACTAACCGATTTGCTGAATCCCGGTAGACTTTGTAAGTACCAATTGAACCTATATTGCAGAAGATGCCCTTGTCAGTCTTGAGTAACACTTGCGGTCCATGAAGAGGCTTAGAACACACAGTTGGGCACACGACTCGAACCACATAAGAAAAGACTCTTTTTTTTTTTTTTTTTTTTTTTATAAGTCGGAGGGAATGAATCCCTTTTGGGGTTTCTAAGAAAATAATGGAATCGTCACACTAGTATACAGACCATCTCGCGGTCCCATATACTCATCGGATTCCATCGCGCTTGTGAATCCTACATGTATCGGGATTAAACTAAATTAATGTAGTAAAGCATACATGGGGGGACGGATTTTTATTTTCGTCCAAAATAACCACTTTTGGGGACGGATTTTTATTGCGTCCCTTTCAACAAGTTGGCATGTATGATTTGAAGACATTAGTTTAGGGAAATCTCGGTACATGGAAACCGACTTGAGTCACGGAGTGTTAGACCCTAACTAGAATTTGTGTGGTTTGTGCTCGGCTTGAATATGAGGCTCAAAGGTCACCCCCGGCTTGTAGTCTTGAACTACGCCACGGGCTGAGGTTTACCGCTTCGAAAGAGCCAAGGTCTGGTGGAGCTTGAAACTTTCTAGGACGGGCCTCGACGGGTTTGGGGTTGGACTTGTGCGACTCGATAGTGAGCAGTTCATAGGAATATGTGCATGTAGTGTGAGGTCTAACAAGTGACAAAATTTTTTTTTTTTTGAAAAGAAAGAAAAACACACAAAACACGTAAGCACATAAAATTACAACTCCCGAATCACCCGTGTGACCGGTAAATAAAACACAAAATTAAAACAGTCCGAGGGTTCAATTCTGTTCTGATGCAGGCAACTGTGCCCACACCCCACTGTTCTGCTCAGTCACTGAAACCTGTTTCTGTTCTGGGAATCAACCCAGAAGCGTGCGCCTCTGAGTGCTGATGTGGGACGCGCGCGCATGGCGGAATGCTTATGGGAGGCGCGCGCTTCTGGGGCACACCTGTCAGAATGTCAGACTTTGGACTCAGGGGATTGCCCTGGTCCTATGTTCATATTGTAACCCCTGCAGAAGTGATTAGTGCAGAATAACAGAAGAAGAAGATGAAGAATATGAAGAAGTGGGCGATTCTGGTTCTTGATGCGGGATGCGCGCGCCTTAGGCTTAAAAGGCCAGACGCGCGCGCCTCCCCCATCAGGAAACAGAATGCCCAGAAAAGATGTAGATTTCGATCAGAATGCAAGTTTAACCCTCAAATAAAAACTCCCCAGCGGAGTCGCCACTGTAGATACCCCGGGGGGACCACGGCTTTAGGCTAGACCGCGCGGATGATTCTAGGATGTCTAACTTGTTTTAGATTGTTTAGAGTCGCCACCTATGTTTTGAGGAACATAAGAAAAACCTATTGATTGTAGCCTAAGTTTGATTACGAAAACAGAGATTCTTTGTTTTGAGGTTCGGAGGTTAGATTACGAGATGGGAAGTACCGAAACACCCATCTCGCCCAACTTACGTTGGTCTTGCTTGATCAAAATCTACATGAATGGAAATGTTCTTCTTCTTCTTCTTCTTTAAGTCATGAAAAGGGGGATTTAAAATAGGATTTGGAATGTAGGAGATAACTCCTTAACCAACCTCAATGAGATGAGGTGATCATTAGAGTCATGTCCCAAAATGATTTGGGTGATTGCACATTTGATTAAAGTAAAAAGAGAGAGAGGAGATGAAGTAGAAAAGAAAGGAAAAGATAGACTTTTACCTACAATTTGAAGAACTTCAAATATTGCTTGAAGGGATCCTTGGAGAACCTTTGGAAAGTGATTTTGGTATAGTTTTTGTAAGTTCAATTTTCCGTCCTTGAAAATGGAGGTAAAGAGAGGTTTTTATAGGTGAAAGAGGGGTGTTTTTGGTGCCAAAACTCAGTCACCAAGAAATCCTTCCCGGGCAAAATCCTGTAAATTGAGCAAGGGAGGGAATCCTGGCCAGAAATCTGTAACTGACGCCCAGAGGCGCGCGCTTCCTGCTTTGGGGGCGGGAGGCGCGCGCGCCTGGCTCCTAGTGTCGGAGGCGCGCGACTCAGAGAAGGCAATTTTGACAGAATGGACTAGAAAGTCAGCCCTGTCATTCAGTTTAGTCCCTGGACTTAACGAAGTCAGTCAGGAACTTAACGGAAGTGACAGAAACTAACGAGAAACACTTAAAATGGGGAGAAACACAAAATCAAATGTGCAATCGGGGTGAGCGGTCCAAGGCGGGGTGTCTACAAGAGCCAAGTGTATTTTGTGTAGTGGTCGATGAAGATTATATAATATTTGTAACCATCGTATGATAAAATTGGTGAGGTCCAAACATCGCTATAAAGAACATCAAGAGAACCAGAAGAAGACACAGAATTATCATAAAAAGGAAGTTTATGACTTTTATTGCAATCACAAGAATTACAATGGAAATAAAAAGTACTAGGAATATCTAATTGAAAACTAGAACTAAGATGTCGCATAACTGGATAGGACGGGTGACCAAGACGGTGGTGCCAGTTGACAGTGGTGGTGGAGACATGAACAGTGAGGGGACGAATGCCATTCATAAACGCTAGATCTAGAGGTACCTTGGAAGAGGGTTTTGCCCGTGTGATGATCCTTTACAAGAAACGAGTCAGGTAAGAATGTGATTGTGACATTGTTATCAGAGCAAAATTTAGAAACAGATAATATGTTACGAGAGATATTAGGAACGTGTAGAATATGAGTAAGATGAACGGGGGTGGAGGATGTAAGAAAGGATGTAGAGCCAATGTGAGAAATTTTTAAACCTGAACCATCGCCTATAAGGAGTTCCTCGGTACCATCATGTGGGGAGTGAAGGGCAAGGTTGTTCAGATCATTTGTTGCATGATGTGTCGCTCCACTATCGAGTAGCCAGCCGGGGTGGGTGATGGGTTGTTGGTAGCAGTGTAGGCTGAGGGTTGTGAGGTGGAGGGGCCACGGTATTGATTGCGGTTTTGTGTAGGGTTAGGGTTTTGGGTAGGGTTAGGGTTTGGCTTGTAAAGGTTAGGGAAATTAACTTGTGGGTAAAGCTGTTTGAAGACACGACATTGGTTTAGGAAGTGGCCATCATTACGACACCATTGGCACTTACCACGATAGGGTCGTTGATTGTTATTGGATCGGTTAGGGTTGGCAGTGTGTGGGGGTGGGTTAGATGGGAAGGTGTTGTGGGAGTTGCGGTTGTTGGTGGTGGGGCGAGGAGAGTTTGTGGCGGCATAGGCAACCATTGCAGGGAAGAGGGTGGTGGAGGTTTTGCGGTGTTTGATGGACAGTTCTTTGTTCAACAACTTCTCATGGAGTTCATCAAAGGAGATTGGAGTATCACGACTTTGAACTGCTGTGACGACACTCTCGTAGTCTAAATCGTGTAGTTGTTCTAAGATTCGATCTGTGAGATCCTCTGGATCCAGGGGGCGGCCGAGAAAGATGAGTTGGTCAGCACAATTTTTGAGTTCCTTCATGTAATCAGTGATAGATCGAGAGCCCTTAGTGATGCTACGGAGATGGTCTTTTATTTGTTTGAGATGACCTTTGGAAGGATTAGCGTAGGTTTTTGCTAGGACCTTCCAAGAGTCATGAGTTGTTTTGGACTGGGAGATGAGGGAGACAAGTAGGGCGGATAGAGTCCCGGCTATGGCGGAAAGAATCAGTTTATCTTGGTGGAACCATATTGAGTGAGCGGGGTTGGGAATTTCTTTGGGTATGTCAGCGTTGGTAGGGGTGGCAGTCGGGTTTGGGATTTCTTTGGGGGGTTCGGTTAGGGTTCCGTCTAGGTAGGAATAAAGATCATACCCGGGAAGACTCAATTTGTGTTTTCCATGCTATGTAGTTGGTGGAGGTAAGTTTAAGAACGTGGGAGAGGGAGATGACAAGCAGTTGTTTGGACGGCTCTGCCGGATTTGGGGGGAGACTATTTTCGGCCATGAAGGAATTTTTAGGTTTGGATCGTTGATGCTCTAGATACCATATAGAGACAATAGTATTGAGAACATAAACGTAATTTGGTTGATAAAATTATCACACTAATTTGTATTGATATAAAGGATCCTATTTATACAAAATAATTACTTGAGAACTACTCTATTACTTAGATTAGGAAAGTAGAATAAAGACCTAACTGAAACACATAACCTCACACTCAAGATACAGTAAATTGGCGTGCAAGTTACGGTAGTGGATCCAAAATAGATGTCTGGCTAATATTTTTATGTTTAATAAAACCACCATCGTTGACGTCTTTACCACTACTGTCACCACCAACCAAGGATGGGGTTACACTAGGGAAAGAAAGGTCACTTGAGCCCCCCTAAACTTTTAATAATTGCCTCTCAAGCCCCTGTATTTTGACTAGAAATATAGTACTCCCTTCGTCCCAAAATAATCTTTACATTTGAGTTTTGACTATTCAAACTTTTTGAGGATATAAACACTTGATTCACTATTCATGTTTTGTTTGGGCACCTCTAAGCCTAGGTTGTAGAAATGTGAAGATTTTATTGAGACAATGAAAAATACCAAATGAGATGATCATTTTGGGACGGAGGGAGTATAATGCATGGAACATTGACCACCTCATTTTTTTATAGAATGAATAAGAAATCCTTCAATATTGGAAATAATGTGTTATATTCTCAATCTTTTTTTTTATAATGTCCACGCCATAAGGAGGCGAGGAGAGGGCTCGAACCCTAGCGATCACCGAGGGTGAGGCTTGGCTTTACCACTGGGCCGTTCCTTTGGGGACATATTTTCAATCTTTTAAACTTTCAAACAATCCAAATGAATTTATATTATAAACTTTGAAAATTATATTACTCGTGAGAAGGTAAAGTGAAAACTAAAGGGTGAATACTAGCTTCATCTCAAAATCAATGTTCAATTTCTTTTTAAAGAAAATTATCTTTTTAAAAACTAAGTTTTAAAGAAAGGAAAATGATTGACAAAGGGAAACCGTATTTCGAAGATGCCACGCGAATGACGTGGAGTGACACCTACTTGTCTTCGTGTCAAAATAAAAACTGAATGCACTCTTATTTTTTTATTAAAATAACTAGTGTAACCCCCGTGCGTTAAACGCACGGCTAAAACACTTTGATAAAAAAAAAGAATTTTAAATAAATAAATCAAATATTATAAGAGATGATTTGAGAAACGTGTTGTTTCACCAGAAACTTTGGCTTTCAAATGTGAGTTTCTTGATACTGATTGTGGCACTACTACCATCTACTTCTTTATTTATCCCTAGACTTATTATGGCAATCGCAATCTTTATGTATAAAAAAATGAACTTTATTAAAGGTAGTTGACATTTTTATTTTCTTAATAATAGTTATGAAATGTTTTTTTTTTTATCGAAATTGGGATAGGATAGAAGGTTCTCTGATTAATAATATATATTGTCATATCTTTGATTAATAATATATCTTTAAGTGTAATATTAGGTTGTATTTTTTAAGATTTATTATTTAAAAAAATTGCTGATTTTCGGATATGATTGCAGGTTTGCTGGACTATTTTGGGGTTAATAAGAGCTAATTCAAATGGAGATTTCATCAACAATGATTTTCAGTAGCTGGGATTTTGATTTAGTTAGATTTGATTGTAGATAATTTTTTATTAGTAGATAAATAAAAAAATATTCAAGTTTGAAATTGTGGTAAAAGAAAAGTTTGAAATTATCCATTAATATCCAGTATTTTTGTGTAAACATGTATATATACGCGTAACAACATGTCGCTATACGGTAATTTAAAAGCAGGTATAGACCCATAAACTATGTGTATGTTATCAACTATGATCAAGAAACAATCTAATCAAGGTTTCTAATTATAGAGGGGTGAGTTTGAGCGGGAAACTGATTTAGAAAGGGGCTCCAATGACTTCAGCCATTATTTATATATAGATTGGACAATCAGACGATCGTAAAATGCCGGAAATGACGTTTCTCAACAAAAATAGTTGTTTGATCCAGTATTATTTAAGGCGCCTGAGGAACCAAAGGTAGAACAAAGATAGAATAAGGGTAGATTATTTTCTCTTTATTTAGTTTTAGTGATATACTAAGAGACGATTTAGTTTTTTTTTTTTTTTTTTTTTTTTTTCATTTCTCTCTTCTTTTTTTTATGATGAGTATAGGTACGTGGCTGTCCACGTAATTCGCCTCCCATCTTCAGAATGCAATTTCCCTTTGTGTATCAGTATCCAAAAAAAAGAGAAATGAAAAAATGAAAAGAAAAAAAAGAACCGTCTCTTAGGATATCACTAAAACTAAATAAAGAGAAAATAATCTACCCTTCTTCTATCTTTGTTCTACCTTTGGTTCCTCAGCCGCCTTAAATAATACTGGAACAACTATTTTTGTTGGGAAACGTCATTTCCTGCATTTTACGATCGTTTGATTGTCCAATTATGCTCCGATTGGGCGATTTGAACATTTGATTGTCTAGTTATGCTCCGACCGAGTGATTGGAAGAAATCTCGTTCCGTTGTTATGGAAATAGAGCAAGATCTCAAACAAAAAAAGAAGTTAACATTTCATGTTAAGACACTGGAAATTTGAATCAATTTCTTTGTTTAATAGGAATATTATTCTAGATCCAGATCCTAACATCCTTTCTGCCTGAAACTTCATTTGAAGTGGGTTACATATAACATACAGTATTAAATTCTCGACGGAAACATAACCAATATCTAATTACTAGCAAACACGATGATAGAGCCATAACAACAAAGGTTGCGATTCATTATCGAGTACATCGTCGGAAGTAGATGGATTAGAATTGGATATAACAAAAATGGCGTACTGCTGCATTTAGAAACAATAGCTGGTTGAATTAGATAAAGGAAGAAAAAAAAATCATCCACGTTGAGATGAGATTTTTTTCAGTTGAGAAGTTTATGGAGTTTTGCTTTGACAGTTTTAATGGCAGCTGAGGAAGAAAAGAAGGATAGAGTTTTATTATTTTAATAAAGAAATAAGAGTCCATTCAGTTTTTCTTTTGACACGAAGACAAGTAGGTGTCACTCCACGTCATTCGCCTGGCATCTTCAAACTACAGTTTCCCTTTGTCAATCATTTTCCTTTTTTTTTATGACGAGGATAGGTACGCGGCTGTCCACGTAATTCGCCTTCCATCTTCGGGATGCAAATTCCCTTTGTGTATCAGTGTCCTTAAAGAAATTAGACAATCATTTGGGATGGAAGAAGTACATTATGATAATCAAATTTGACTCGTACACTATTATTTAAAGCTAACTTCATATACTCTCTAACTTGATAATCTTTTGTGGTTTAATGGAAATTCTTTTATAAGTTGGTTTTAAAGTAATATTAGTTTTAAAAATATATAAATATATGCTTACTATCCTTCTATAATTTTTTTTATATTTTGCAATTGAAATATGAAAATATTAGGTAAACATTTATGAGGGACTTTTCTTAAAAAAAATAAAAAATAGACAATCATTTTAAAAATTTACGTGCGGAGCATCAAAACGTTTTATACATAATATAGTACTTCCACCGTCTTAGAGTAAGAGTGCTACATTGGTTATGCGCGATTATTAAGAAAACCAAAGAAAAATGGTTAGAATGCAAGTGGGTTGAGGATAAAATTATCCAAAATACTATTTATAGTGAAAGTGGGCAAAAAGTAAGTTAGTAAATGTTGGTTTTGTTGTAATTATAGAAGCATTAAAAGGACAAAGTTGTCAAAAATACTATTCCTCATTTCACATCATTTGCTATTTTGGGAAAGAGACTCTTACTGTGAGACGTACCATATAGAAAGTTAGGACTCTTACTCAAGGATGACATTACCTATCACCGATTTCTTGTTTACCTTTTCCATCACTAATGTATTTTTGCCGCCACCCGCCATCGTTTTTTCTCACCATGCAATTCCTCTTTCATAAAAACAACCTCTACTTCAACGTTATCATAATTGTAAATTTAGGCGAAAGTTATTCAAATTTAAGTAGTCTTTTTCTTATTTTGCATATAAATTGTTCTCTCTTGCCAATCGTTTCTCTCTCGCCTATCATAAGTTTTTTTATTTTCAGAAAATGAAATTGTAGATCTTGTTTAATTAATAATTTGACCTCTGACTTGGAATCCTGACTACGTGGAACTAACATTACCACCATCGTCACCAACACTCTCCACGATCACCACTCACCACCGTCATCATGACCATTGCCACAATTACACAATCATCACCGCCACTCACCACTACCATCAACACAACCTACCCAACCTGCACCCCCACTTTACCATCATCACTAACTTTCCCACTAACCACCATGTTGAAGCCTCATATATCCCACATCAACTTGGAGAGTAAAATTGATGAACTATATAGATTGGCTAACCTCACCCCTGAACAAGACATTTTAAGGGGATGAGGACCCAATTCTAATATGGTATCAGAGCTCTGGTTGTCGCAAGGTCAGGGGTTCGAATCCTTCCGCTTGCATATTATTACCCGAATTATTGAGTGCTAAAAATTGCACTATGTTGATGCCCGATAAGTGGCATGTTTGTTAATCTCTCCACGTGTGTCACCGGGTCACACGTGAGGGGGTGTGTTGAAGCTTGATATACATTGTAGGTGCCCTCTCTAACACCTTAAGGTTTTAGAGGAGTTGGTTACTTAACACACCACACTCTATCACCGTTCATTACCACCACTATTACCGCCCCTCGTCACTCACCACCACTACCATTAATCACCACTACTATTTGTAGTTGGGTTTGATGTTGGTGGTGTTAGTGTTGATGTTGGTGGTAGTGGTGTTGATGGTTGTTAGGTTAAAGTGACAAAGTTAGTGAATATATTAAATTCTAATATGGGTTGATTATAGTGGTATTGATGGTGAAGTAGCAATCAAACAAATAAAGGGAGGACTTCGAGTAATGGAATAGATTTTGGTTTTGAAATGATAATTTTAGAAATTTGTGAATTACTTGAAATTCACAGTGATATTACGGTTGAAAAACATTATTTCCTTCATTTTACACCTCATGGTAACAAAATGCATATAATGATAACTGAAGCAGAAAATGCAATATTTGAAATCAATTTGCAAGTGTGTAAAAGTAATGTAAAGGGATTGCATTTGACCCAAAAGATAATGGCTTCCTTGGGATCCCGATGAATCGATGATGATGTTTATGAGCAATAAATCATTGCAGAATTTATATTGTTTTTAATAGTTGTAACATGTCATTCATTTCAAGGTAATTCAATCGTTTACTAGGGGTGTTCATGGTCCGGTTCGGTTTTCGTCAAAATTTCATAGAACTGGAATCAGGACCAATAGTACGGTTCTATAAAAAATTGGAACCAAAACCAGATCAATAAATATGAGAACCGGTTGATTGGTTCCGGTTCCGGTTCCGCAAAATATACAGTTAAAAATTTTGATCTACAAAAATGTTGTTAAGAGCCTTAAAGAAACTCAATATAAACAACAAATATATTGCAACAACAAACAAAAGATTTCTTTGAAGGTTACAAATTAGTGTTCTACCCCTTTTTAAGATGCGACAACATAAGTCTGCAACAAGCATTTGAGAGAAATAGACAAGCGGCCCTGTTGCTTGTTCATGGACCACGCCCGGTTTTGAGCAAGTGCAAGCAGCCCAATAGCACAGGGCCCAATAAATTTGGGGGCCCAATTTTTTCATTTGTATGTGTATATATATATTGAAGACCAAATAAATCTGAGTAATGTGATTGTCCCGACGGTTAAGTAAATCTGAGTAATGTGATTGTCCCGGCGGTTAAGTTGCTGGTTTGCTAAACCGTTCCTTCCGGCAAGCCCGAGTTCGAATCCCCCCCGCATACTTAGCATTTTAAATTTTCAATTCTTCCTACCTCTCCTTTCTCTTTTCATTTTTGGGCTTCTTTTCTTTTCTTTTATTAGGGCTTTTCTTATAGTATTATGTTTTTTGGGCTTTCCTCCCACTTTTTTAATTTCTCTCCTTTCTCTTTTCATTTTCATTTTTGGACTTTTTTTTTCTTTTATTAGGGCTTTTCTTCACTTTTTTTAGTTTAGGAGGTCAATCTATTTTTTCAAACCTTAACTAAAAAGTTTAATTTCTTTTGATAATATATTTTTATTTTAATGAATTATTTATTCTTCAACATTATTGCATATTTGCATCATTGCATATTTGCATCATTTCTGTAACACTAAGGGCTCCACTTTCATGTTTAGCACAGGGCCTCTGTTATTATTGAGACGGGCCTGTCATGGACTTTAGATTAGGGAGAGAAGCTTGGATAGAAAGATGGAGGCACTACTTACACTTAGGCCTGGCAATTGTGCGGGTTGGGGCGGGTTAACGGGTTGAAACGGACCGACCCGCTAAAACCCGTTTAAGTTGCCGGGTCAAATAGGTTGAGTTGAAACGAGTTGGTTGGCGGGTTGAAACGGGTCGACCCGTTCATTTTTTTGGCCGGGGTGCCTTAAATTTATTAATGCTGCCCATTTGTGTTTACTGGTTAAAGCGGGTAAAACGGGTTGGGTCGGTCGACCCATTTAAGCTTAACGGGTTGAGACGGGTAACCCGTTTCAACCCGCTAACTTAAATGAGTTGGATTGGGTCGGGTTATAATGGATTGGGATGTGCGGGTTAGTGGGCAGCGGGTCAAAATTGCCATGCCTACTTACACTCACAGGGAGAAAGATGGAAACAATACACAGTACATGCTAATGCACTACGCAAATGAATTAGAGGCTGGGTTAGGACTAGAAACATAACTTAGGCTTGTAAATACTAATTAGCGACATGTATTTTTATATACTCCCTCTGTCCCAGCTCACTTGAGACCTTTTGACTAAAACTGGTCAACTTAAGGTCGGTTTGACCAACACTTTATAGAAATATTTATGATCCGAACAAAAATTAAAAAAATGTAAAATGACCACCATTAAAAATCCTCTCAATAACAATTTTTAAAAAGTTTTTTGGAACATAAATATTTCTATAAAGTGTTGGTCAAACCGACCTTAAGTTGACCAATTTTGGTCAAAAGGTCTCAAGTGAGCTGGGACGGAGGGAGTATATATGATTATCATATACGTGTACACTATTGGTCCGGTCCAAACTGATGTTAAAAATTGACAGAACCGGGACAGAACCGGGACCGAACCAATCTACTGGTTCTTGAAAATTTTGGAACCAGAACTAGACCAAACGTGTTGGTTCAGTCCGGTTTTTATTGGTCCGGTTCCAAGTTTTTTTCTGCTCACCCCTATCGTTTACAAACCCCTATGAGGTCTATTACAGATCTATAGCCCTACCTATTACTAGTTTTTATGGAGTTTCACCATTGGAACCTATTACAACAAGTGATACTTGCACTACAAATTGATGTTTCAATCTCTTATAGACGTCCCGCGTCATCGGGTAATTGCTTGTCATAGCGCCATTTGATAGTCCTCTTACCATAAACATCCCACCATCTATACAATCACATGTAGACGCACTATTAAAAAATATGAATAACAACGTTTTTAGAAACGTGGTTGCATAACCACATTTTCCTGAACGTATCAAGGTTTATAACAACTTTTTCCTAAAATGTTGTAATGATCAATAATGTTTTTTTAAAAAAAAACACAAACAATTTTCATTCCTCAACTTCCCCCATATTCACCAACACACAATTAGGGGTGGCAATTTTGAACCCAAACCCATTTATCCATCCATAACCCATTAAAAAAAGACTTATTGGGTTGACCATTACTTACCCAATAAAATTATTGGGTACTAAATGGATAAATCCATAAAGCCCACTAACTAAAGTGGACAAAATGGGTTTTTAACAGGGTAACCGATGGTTTGTACCCGCAATCTAATTCTCTATATTCGCCGCCTGTATGCCGCCACTAACTGCCATGAAATTTTTTCGGCCACCACACATTTGCCGACTACTGAACATTTTCCGACAGGATAAATTATAGTTGCTTAAAATATTTAGTTCATCAAAAAGTTTCCAATGACCACTTGTACGTTTTCCGGCTGCCAATGTAACAGCCACCAGCACCAACATAACAGCTGCCGCCGCCAGTGCCACCGCCCATCACCGCCACCCTCGACACCACCATTGTTGCCCCGAAACAGCCACCATAACATCCACCACCATCACTACAATCTCCGCCATAGCAGCCTACACCACCATATACATTATACCATTACAGAAGCATGTACACAATCACATTAATTTTGTATTACATCCGTCCCAAAATAAATGTCTTACTTACTTTTTCATACTCACAACATTTACTTTTTCTTAATCTTCGTGTAAAGTCAAACTAAGAACCTTAGTCCGGGACGGAGGGAGTATAATTTAATTTTTTTCCACCATAAAACAAAAGCAGTATACTCAAAACTTTCAACTTATAACTGTTCTAGTTTCTTTTCTTTTTTTTTTTTCCCACCGTGAAACAAAACCATATTCTGCTAACTATATGGGTGGGGGTGGGAGGTGAGGGTAAGGCAGGGATGGGGTGGGAGGTGAGGGTGAGGTGGGGTTGGGGCTGAATGAAATGTGATATGGTGGTGGTCTTAATTGGTTTAGAAATAACGGGTATACCGGATATTATCCATTAACTAATGGATAAATTTGGGTATTATCCATTTGTACCCATTAATAATTAATGGGTATATTGGGTAACACCCAAATTTATCCATTAACACTAATGGACATATATGGATTTTACCCATATGTATCCGGGATACCCATTTTGCCACCCCTACACACAATACATTGACACAAAACAGACCATTAACTAAGTTTTTCTGCGTCAAAATAATAATACTCCATTTGTCCCTAAATGAGTGTCCATTTTCAAGAAATTTTTGTCCCAAAATGAGTGTCTTTTTGGAACATAACTTTGTCCCTAAATGTTTTTTTTTGGAAATTTTTTTCACCGGTTTTTTTTATACGTGCAAAACTAAATGTTTGGAAAGGAGATTACAAGATTATATATGAATATTTGCTACCAAATTGTACAACAAAGTTGAGATTTTCAGTGTCCCTTAAAATGAAATTTGGACAGTATTTAAGGACAGAGGTAGTAATAATGAAGTTTTTTAATCCAACAGAATGTACATCATCACCATCTACTTTCTACTTATACAACGGAAGCAATACCCTACACATATATTTACACAATATATACACTATACTCCCTCCGTCCCATTACAATGGGCACACTTTGACTACATCGATAGTGGACCCGGCACACAAATTAAAAACACCAACACAATTATCACACCTCATTTTGTAAGCCACATTTTGTAACTTTATTATTTCTCTTTCGGGAATGATAACTTAATAAGATCTAGCAGTTTTGGCTTCAGTAATCAATTAATGAGATATAATTTGACAGAGGCGACTCAGCCTATATCATGCTAACTTACATATACCCATGATCCAGGTATAATGGAAAATTACTGGTAAGCCAATCTTAGTACTCTCTCCGTCCCAAAATGAATGCCCATTCATTTCATGATCAAGAATAAGATTGGACATTTATACGGGACAGAGGTAGTAAGACCTAATAGCATATCAGAAATAGTTAAAGATCAGCTAGTGTAGAGCAAGAACAAGTTGAATACCTTTTCCAATGAGCTGAGGTGATCAACTGCACGTTCTCTCTGTTGACCAAGAAAGTGTGTTCATCCGTCTCAATATTGGGCGAAAGTCTATGAAGATTATTCAAATATGTTGCAATCAATAAGAGTAATGGTTACTTTGAATTACAGATCTATCAAATGTGAAAAAGGGTGTGTGTGTGTGTGTGTGTGTGTGTGTGGGGGGGGGGGGGGGAATATGCAGAGTAATTGTGTTTCATTTACTTTCCTCACCAAAGATCGTCTTCAGCTGTCTCATCTGTAACAACACGCTTGTCCCTTGGTGACCGCCCTGTTTTTGCTCGAGAGAGTGTGGCCAAAGCACCACCAGATGTGATGAATGACCCTTTCTCATACTGTATGGTCCTTAGGATGAATAATTTGAGATAAACGCATTATAGTTTTCCGTCTTATAATTATGAAGAATTTACCAAGTTCAGCAACTTTTTACAAACAAAATTTCACGTTTCAATAATCAATAAGGCAGCCATCAAAGCAAAACCGAGGTTGCTTTGAACTTGAACTGATGAGAACATACATAATAGACATATCAAAAGAATTACTACGTTAACACTTATCTTACCTGAGCAAATCCCTTGTTCTAAAAATAGGACAAGTAGACATCATAGAATAGACATACCAAAATTAAGAATTACCTGTATGTTTGCTCCACACACTACTTTCACTTTACATTTTGGCACACATCCACGGATCTCATTCCGCATTCTCTCTCTCTCTCTCTCTACACACACACACAAAAACAACAACTAGAGTTTAGTAAAAGATCACGAGCATTTCTGCAGAACATATATTCCCAAGTGCACAAAGTGTGAGCCATACAATATACTGAATGGTGTGGTTGAGATCTCTGCGGGGGAATAAACAGTCATAATAGATTCTCTATCTCAAAGAGACCTCCATCATTTGATATTTGGTACTAAGCATCTGAAAACAGGCAACCATGTAACTTGTGATCACCGCATGTAAAGAGAAGAGAAGGTTTAGATGCTAACAAAGTGTGCACATTAGAAATAACATTGCTAAAATTGATATGCTCGTAATCACATTGCAACTCCTATTAAACTTAGAAGTACGCATGTGCTATTCGCCCGTTTAAAAAAAAACACTATACAAGCACTATGTATAGTATGTAAGCATGATTAGCGTCGAGTGTTACCTCCAGTTTATTTGAAGTACTTGTACAAGAAGCTTAAATGTACTTCTAAATCGACTATATACTCAATATAATCATCAATTACTTGGTGAGAGGAATAACCAGCAATGGAGAATTAAGAAAAACATAGTACAAACGAAAATGATTCATACATACTGTTGCAATGAGCTAAAAGGAGGGAGACAATATTGCGTTAGCAAAGGTAAGATAACATTAAGATCAAATACTCATGAAATTACAAATGATTAATAGTCAACTAAGGAGAATTATGAAGCAATAGTCGAGGTCATAAACCTAATTACACATAATCAACTTGTAACATGACGATAATAAACTTTGGGTATTTCTCCACCTAAAAACCAACCAGGCTTTCTACGTAGGGTTCGAAGGTCATATTAGAGTACTTGTCACTGCATGGAAAATTCTTCTTTTCTTTGTTATTGAGTTCATACAAATATGCCTTCAAATCCTGGTACCCATACGGTGATAATTTGCTCATAACAATGATCTCCCCATCTGCCCAAAATCCTATTGGATCATCGTATTTTGGCAAAGGTCCAAATAAGAACTGCTTTGTCCAAGATTGACTCGTCCCTTCAAAAGTCCAAACTTCAAAATAGTTCTCAATTTCATCATCCTCGGAGTCTGGACAAGTAACAAACGCCGCAAGATTATCTTCAAACACAACAAGCTTGATTTCAAAACCATTATGGTGCGGGAGAGCTGTTTGGGTAAACACTTCATTGTTCAAATCAAAAGATACTAGAATTACACTTCTGTCATTAAGAAATCCCAACCAATGCAAACGACCGTGGGCAACAACGGGACAATTGTGGATGTAATCTTTAGACGGTTCAAGATATCGAATTCTCCAACCAAGCTCATGAATCGCCTCGTCTTGGCCTTGGCATACTACTTCCCTCCAAGAATTTTCACCTATGTTGAGCACTTGGACACGGGCACTAAATCTGTTAACTCTATCTCGCCCAGATTTCGTAAACACCAAAATTTGAACCAATTTGTAACTGCGAGTACATGGAATGTACGAGAAACCAACAATAGTATTCTCGAGGTTATCAAACTGCGAGGAAGAGAGAGGTGGTGGGGCAGGCAAGAGTTTGAATTGTCGTGTGGCGGGGTTCCATATACCAAAACGTCTGTCCCAAACATAATAACCACCACTTATGCCACTATCACTATAACAAAACTTGATACAAACAAGCCCGTTAGAAGAGCCAACAATAGAAATACTCTGAAACCCGAAATAAACCGGAGAATGAGCAAGATCACGAGAGATTATATTTCCACTCTCTCTCTTAGATATCAAAGAAATGCCTTGGGAGATGGTCGGGCCAGAAGTATTTGTATCTAAAGGACAGTAACAGAGGGAAAAAGGCGGGAAATTGTGTGTGCAACTAGGAATGTCATAAAGAGTAAGAAAGTTGACCTTTGCCGCCTTCTTCTTTTGTTTTTGATGATGACTTAAGTGCTTTGCGATGAATTTAGAGCTGCGTATTAACGATCTCCATGGTTTCGATGTTGATTTGAATCGCAACAAAGATTTGACGGGTAGTCTGACGAGAATTTCGACTATCAAATCGCCGGGCAAAACAAAGGAGCTTCGATTGTTAATAAATTCTTCATAACTACAACTATCTACGGACAAATTCATGAATCCTCCTTCCATTTGGTTAATGATACTCTGATACTATGGGCTGCGGCCAAACCCTAAGGGTTTCGTAGTTAACTTAGGTGGAGAAGATTTAGCTTTATAATCTGAACGGGAGCGACGGTGAGAGCGACTTACAATACTTGCAGAGATGAGAGAGACGACGGAAAGTAGCTGCCCCGGCGGCGGCGCAGTAGGGATAAAGAAGATAGGGTAAAAGGTTTATGAATGAGGGTTTTTCGTTCTGGTCGCAGAAAATTTATTTAGTACTAATACTAACTTAACAATGAATAATAAATTTTGTAAATAATTAAAAAATGCATAATTTTGTTATTATGTACATTTAAATATTTATTTTCAGTGTCATACTTTTCACTTTAGTTCCTCCGAAAATAAATATTGTCTTATTAAAAATAAGATATTAATTATGGTGATCTTAGAACCAACCAAAAAACCATAATTAAAAGTTTAAAAATATTGAATAGACAATGGCAATCAAAAAACCATAATTAAAAGATTAAAAATATTGACTCGTCAACTATGACATTTATTTCAGGATAAATGGAGTAGCATTTCAACATTATTTCATTAAAAGATTTTAAATTATACTCCCCCTATCCGAAAAGTTTGTCTCATTTTTTACTTTTTATGGTCAACATAAATGAACTTTGACCAAGCATTGATGTCGATCTATTCGTTCTAGTGAAATTGTAAAACTGTAATTATCACATCCATCATTAAGTGACGGCAAAAACTATATACACAGCCCGGTAAATACACAGCCCATTTAATTCCATCGCTGCCCTTGCACGTCTCGGGTATACTTACACGAGATGAGAGCTTACATCTCGTGTACATATACACGAGATACATCTCGTGTAAGTACACACGAGATGAGATCTCGTGTATGTATACACGAGATGTAAGCTCTCATCTCGTATAAGTATACACGACATAGGCATCTGAGCCTGCTTTTCCACAACCGCAACAGCAAAAGCAACAATAAACATAACTTGGAATGAAATTTGATTCTCAAATAGGACATCTCCACAAAACATCAATAGACCATTACACATATACTATCGCCTAATTGTATACGAAATGAAAGTGTTAACAAGGATAAGCATATAATTCAAACATTCATACAAACTGGATAAATCAAAAACCATTACACATATACTATCCTATATGTAATCTTCTTTGTCTTCTTGCATCGGTATCCTCCTCATAGAGTTGACTGAACTCTGCTATCCTATCTTGGTATGGGAGGAGTAGTTGGCTTGCGGTTGGATCACAGCGGTTCCGATAAAGGTTTGGTGGTGGTGGTATTGGGTAATCATTGCCTAACATGCGCAGCTGCAAAAGTAATAACAGTTAAATACAAGACAATGAAATATAATGAATATAAGTAAGACAACTAAATATAACTAATATAGATGAGACAATTAAGTTTCATACCGCTATAAAATGGTTTCCATTGACTTGTCCCACCACAACTGTGTTCACCGGTGGTTGTACTGGTGCAGTCACTGGAAGGCATAACATACCACCGCTAGTCGAGTAAGAAATGAACGCCACATTATACCTCGTGGCAATGATGTGCCCAAGATCTGGGAGCTCCATCCAATAATCACTGGGCACCGTCCGGTTATAGCAAGCAATCTTACGTAAGAGTTCTCTTACCGATATCCAAGGTAGAACTCTTTCGTAAAGGTCTTGGCGAGCAAGCACCTCATTGTAACATTCTGTGCGCACTTCAGCCCACTTCTCCTCATCTCCGTATATCTGTGATGCTACGGCTCTATAGCCACAATGTCCATCTGATGCCACATCTATGATGCCTCCAATACGCGGGGTAATGAAAGGCGGAAAAGACTCTACATACGGGGAGCTGTATAAACTAGTATAATTGGGCTGTCCATTTCCCTCTCCACGACCCTGACCCTGATCCCGTCCTCGTCCTCGACCTCGGCCTCGACCCCGTCCTCTCCCACGACCGGAAGGAGCTACTGGTGGATGAGACGTAGGAGTACTAGCAGGGGTAGATGGTGTGGGTCCTGAAGGTGATTTCCGTTTGCGGGTGGACTCCGAACTCGCTTGGGTTGATGCAATGAATGCACATCTAGACCTGAAATAGGGCAAAGAAAAAAGAGTGAGAAGCATTCATACTGTTGTTTGAAAGTGTTAAAAAAAATTGATGCTGCTGCTGATGTGTCTCATGTAAGTCCACACGAGACATATCTCGTGTGGTTTTACACGTGACAAGTCTCGTGTAATACAACACGAGATATGTCTCGTATGGACTTACACAAGACACATCAGCAGCAGTTAAACAGTAGCAGCAACACAACAGCACAACAGCAACAATACAACAGCAAAAAATTTGAGACATAATTGAATGAAGATATATACCCTTTGCCAGTCGAGGATGGTGTAGCGGGGACTCCAAAAAATTTGTTAGTATGCTCCCAATCTGACAGTTCTCTGGAACTTCCGGCCCGGGGTTCATTCGGCTTTGAAATATGATCCGGCTCCATCGTTTTGAATAACTGTCTCCTTACCGGTTCAGGCTCCTTAGATGAAGGGTTGTCTACTTCAATGTCCAACTTCTTCCAAAACTCATGAATCGTGGACAGCTCAATCCGTCCCTGACACTCCTCTATCTGTGCAATCTCATGACTACATGGAAGTCCATGTGTCCGCCTGTAGTAACACCCGCAGGCAGCCTCAGTGATTACATAACCCCCATTATGACGCTGCTTAATTTTCTGAATTCGATCATGCTCTTGTCTGATAATGCGAAAGGCTACCGTTGACACTCTAGTGAATATGTTGCGATATAGATTGCGGGTCCTCAAATCAATTGGATATCTGGTCCTTGATCTATTCATACCCTGTTTGATAGTTTTTAGCTGGATATCTATGATTTTATGAGCCTTTTTAAACAGTGTGTCAAAAGTAGAAGAAGCACTCCCCAATGCCTTCTTCAACCTGTTATGCTCACCCTCAGTCCTGTTTGTGGTATGGGTCCCGAAGTGTGTTAACACATCCGTGTGCATGGACAGAATATTCTGAGAGTACAAATTAAGCCATGTCTCGCGGAGGTAATCCAATAGTGCAGGATAAGATCTGAAACGGTCACGAAGCTCTGCCCAACGTAAGTCCCATTCGTCGGGGTTAGGGGCTGAGATTGCATAATTGAACGTCCTCATGAATGATTCTGCGAAGTCCTCGCTACCTGTATGCTCCAACCCTTTCCTTCTAACATTCATTTCGATATGCCTCCGACACAAGAAGTGTGCGGTGTGGGGAAAAACTATACGGAGAGCGCTGATGAAACCCAACTCACGATCAGTGACAAAAACTGTAGGCAACCGGGGAGGTGTAAACAGACTGTGCAAATTGTTCAATGCCCATTCGTAATCACCCGTACTCTGATGCCTGAGGAACGCAGACGCTATTGTGAAATTATGCCAGGTGGAAGTAAAACCTACAAACTGCAAGTAGTACAGTCCGTAGCAGTTGGTGTTGTGAGTGCAGTCACCCTGTACAACATATGGAAAATAGTTCAGAATCTTCATTGCTAATGGGTGAGAGAAGAATATGTCTTCGATCATGCCAGTCTCAGCGTCTTCCCTCGTGTAGCTAGTATATTCATTATCACTGAGTAACTTAAGGAATTGTTGTAGCGGGTTCCTCCCTTGTCGTTCCCCTTCTCTATATTTTGACACGGCATTCCGGACGTGCATCGGAGTGCTCACGTTCTTCTCATCCTGCATCTTTAGCATTGCCACAATGTCATTTGGACGCACTGAACATTCACTTGCGGTACACACAGCGTCATATTCCCCAGGTGTCAATTTCCCGAGAGGAAAACCTTCCGGGTACAAAGGAAAGGCATGATTATGTATGCCATTCCTCACAACATAACCCCATGACCCATCAACACCCCTCTCTGTGGCGTATAGTTTAAAACTGCAATCTCTTTTCTTTGTACTAGTCTTCCTAATGTTATTTGATCTTCCGGCCCTGTGTTGTCCACCAAAATGACATGTGATGTAAGCATATGCTAGTTTATTTCCACGTCTATTCCTCGAGCTGTGTATAACTAGGTGTATATTTCGACCCCTCGCTATTTCCCGTACATGTGCAAGAAGCGCATCCCGAGTTTGAAATATTTCTGATGTCGTGAATTCATCACTGGTATCCGGGAATGGACCCTGCAAAATACGAGATGAAAAGTCAGTTTCAAAGCCCCAGCATACATCTATCTCGTGTAAGTCTACACGAGTTTCATCTCGTGTATTTCTAAAGGAATCGAGAAAGTATTGAACAAAACAAGTTGACTATTTGACCATGACTTGTGTTCAATGACATCATGGACAAAGGGATTGTGACATATTCTAAAGGAATGCGAACTTGTATCTAAGTTATACTATTTGGGTAGGTATGACGGTTTGCTAGAACCTAATCATATCTTATGGTTTCATGTTTGAACCCATTGCCAACTTAGTATAATCCTACAGGGTCACACACAATAGAACGAATCTTTAAAAGGACTACATTGGAATTTTGGAAATTCTGGACATCCTGGGAAGTGGGCGACCACACAGTATGGACTGGGCGGCCGCACAGTTATCTCAGTTTTGTACCAGTTTTGTTTCAGATAGTTGTGCGACCGCACAGAGGCTTTTGGGCGGCTGCACAGTACTGTCGGGTGGCAGATTCCTAATTTGATTAGGAAACGAATTTTAGACGGATTTTGACACAAGTTTCCTATTTGGAATAGGTCATACTTGTGTATAAAAGACCAAATTCGGCCAGCACTCTAAGCTAATGATTTTGTGAGTCTCAAAGAGTTTGAGAGAGGGTTTATTTTGTTCTAAGACATTCTTGGTTGAAGAACAAAATAACACACAAAATAAATTCCATATAGTTCTTTTGATTGTGGAAAAGTGTTTCACAATTTGGTCTAGCAACCAAGATCAAAGAAGCTCCTTTGATATTCGTTCGAAGTGTGGATACCGCTAGAGGGTGAAAATCATCATCTTCAAAGTTCGTGTTCAAGCTTTGTGATCGTGATCAAGTCTCCAAACCTCCACCAAAGACCAAGAGAATTTGATAGCCGTCAAGGGTTAGTTTATTCCTTTATTCTTATGTTGTATTTGATTTAATCGTATGAACGGATCCATGGCTTTGGGTTTCTAAATTTTAAATGCTAAATTCCGCTGCGCATGTTTGATCGAAACCCAACAGTGGTATCAGAGCCCCGTTCATGTTGATTAATTCAATACTTGGATCATGTTATGTGTATATAAATTGTTTATGTGCCTTGCATGATATGAATATTGGGATATGTGATGTTTATGTGTTATCTGATTTTATGTGGTTTATTGTTTTACAACTTTAATCGCACGATTCAATCGCAATAAATAAGTTATGGTGGATTCAGAATTGTTGATTATTAATTTTTGATTGGATCAAAGTTTTAATAATCGGGGAAAAACAAGTTTGAGACAAAAATTTCGAACTTAAAATTCTGCACATTCTGATTGAACCGGGCGACCGCACGGAAGATACTGGGCGGCCGCACGGTTTTTGGGCGACCGCACAGGTATTTTGGGCGGCCGCACGACAAGATCAGAATGTCTGATTTTGCTCAAAAATCAGAATTTGGAATTTTCGAGAGGTTCAACAAAACCAGTAACAGAACCAATCTAGACCTGCTGATCTGGAATGGGTTTTGGGTAGTTGGTTTGTGTGTGGATCTTGGGGTTTGATTTTCCTATTTGTTTTAGTCTTGTGATTCCTAGATTGGTTCAAGTTTTGGATGGCTAATCTGCGTTCATCGAGATTGTGTTTCCCAAAATTGATCGCAATCAAAGTTTCAAAGATAAAACGAAGTTAGAATTATGAAGAGTTCATAATTGCTAAAATTGAGAAACAAAGTTCTTGATTCAATGATTGGAGATCCATGTGGAATTGTGAATGCAATTGGCCTACGTTCATCGAGACCATCTATTGCTTAGTTTCGGCCACATGGACTACTTTCTTGGTTTCTTGAATTAGTGCGGGATTGTGGTTGCCTAATGGCTTAGTTCGACCGCACTTCTTGTTGTCTTGATTTGGAAATAATAACCAAAGTTGAAATAAGTCTCATCCTCATAATTATAGAGAAACTAACGACACATAAATACCATGCTTAAATTAATGGAGATTAATTTAGTGCCTAAACTTGATGTGTAACATGTTTATATTATGTGCTCATAAATGTGTTATATGCTATATGTGATGTATCTTCAAAGAAAGTTTTAAGTCCTTTTGCCATGCCATGATTAAAACACTTGTTTATACATGAGTAATTTTATGTGGGCTCGCCAAAGCGAGGTGCATTGATTTTATTCATGTTTGAGCAAGATGAGTGAATAAGAGTTTCCTATGCGTTTAAAATGGTTGGACTTAATTAAGCGTCAAAACAGTTTTGGGCTTAAGGCAAAGATGAGATTTAACATGCTTTTTGAAATTGGATTTCTTAAAGAATCTCATGAAAAGAACTGAGAATCATATGAGATATGATTGGCAAGAGTTGTCTAACTAATTGATTTAATTTTGAGCGGTGCGCCAAAGCGTACTCAAAATTAGATTAAAGCGGGATCTCAACCCATTTAAATTATACTATACATTGGATGTATAAAGAAGGTTGTATAATTTAGTGGGAGTATTTTGTTTTAAAATACATTAATTATCTCTTTAATGAAAATCGGTACTTATTAAATTTTGGAAATTTTGCATATTTGTAGATAATGACTAATAACACTCAATCAATGTCGTTGCGATCGATCCTTGAGAAGGATAAGCTCGAAGAGAATGGTACTAACTTTATGGATTGGATCGGTAGCATAAGAATCGTTCTTAGGCAAGAAGATAAGTTGTACATTCTCGATGGGCCTCTCCCTGCTGAACCACTGCCTACTGCCCCTGGGGTAGAAAGAGACAATTACAAGAAATATCGGAATGATTCTAGAGATGTAAGTTGTCTCATGCTTGCTGCTATGTGTTCAAAACTCCAACAAAGTTTGGAACATTTGAAAGCCTATGAGATAGGCGTGGAGTTAAGAACCATGTTTCAAGAGCAAGCTAGGCAAGAGAGGTACAAGACCATTGTTGCATTCACTACTAGAAAATGAATGAAGGGCAACAAGTGAGTCCTCACTTTCTTAAAATGAAAGGTTATGTAGAGCACCTTGAGAAACTTGGCTATCCAATCCCATTGGAGCTAGCCACGGATCTCATTCTTAATTCATTGCCTAAAAGTTATAATCAGTTTGTGATGAATTATAACATGCATGGAATGGATAAGAATCTCTCTGAGTTGCATGGGATGCTCAAAACTGCAGAGATGAAAATTGTGGAGAAAGGTTCTCCCGTGCTCTTGGTTCATGATGGGAAGAAGCCTGGTGCCAAAGGCAAGGGTAAGGCAAAAGTTGTCAAACCCAAGATAAGCAAGGCAAAGGTTGCAAGGCTTCTGAGGCAAAACCCGATACACAAAAGGATGCAATTTGTTTCCATTGTCAAGAAATTGGTCATTGGAAACGTAATTACAAGGCTTTCTTGGAAGAGCAAAAGAAGAAGAAGAGCAGCAAGGTTGCGTCGACTTCAGGTATCTATATGATAGATATTCTCCTTTCTACCACTGATTCTTGGGTATTGGATACCGGATGTGGTTCTCACATTTGTCTAAATGTGCAGGGACTAAAGAATAGGAGACTGCTTAAAGAAGGTGAAGTAGATCTACGTGTGGGGAATGGAGCAAGAGTTGCTGCATTAGCCGTAGGGACTTATGAAGTCACTTTACCTTCCGGATTAATTCTTGTTTTGAACAATTGTTATTATGTTCCGGATTTAAGCAGAAATATTATTTCAATTTCTTGTTTGGATAATGAAGGTTTTAAGTTTCTTATTAAGAATAAGAAATTTTCTATTTATTTAAATGATGTGCTTTATGGTATTGCTAATTCATTTAATGGCCTTTATATCTTGGATGTCAAGAATGAAAATAATGTCTATCATGTAAATAAGAAATCTAAACCTAATGATGTAAATCATACTTTTTGTGGCATTGCCGTCTTGGTCATATTAATGAGAAGCGTATCTCAAAACTCCATGGGGACGGACTTCTGGGTTCATGTGACTTAGAGTCATATGATACTTGTGAGTCGTGTCTTCTTGGAAAAATGACTAAGACACCTTTTACCAAGTTGGGTGAAAGGACAAGCGACTTATTGGGGTTGATACATTCTGATGTATGCGGACCATTAAGTAGCAATGCTAGGGGAGGATTTCAATACTTCATAACCTTCACTGATGATTATAGTAGATTTGGGTATGTTTACCTAATGAAACATAAAAGTGAAGCATTTGAGATATTTAGAATATTTCAAAATGAAGTAGAAAAACAACTTGGCAAAAGTATAAAATCACTTCGATCAGATCGAGGTGGAGAATACTTAAGTCAAGAATTTGATGATCATCTAAAGAATTGTGGAATAGTTTCACAATTGACTCCACCGGGAACACCACAATGGAATGGTGTGTCCGAGAGGAGGAATCGGACTTTGTTAGACATGGTTCGATCAATGATGAGTCAAGTTGATCTTCCAATATCCTTTTGGGGTTACGCTCTAGAAACCGCTGCTTTCACACTAAATCGTGTTCTAACTAAATCGGTTCAAAAGACTCCATATGAGATGTGGAGCGGAAAGAAACCTTGTCTATCTTTCATGAAGATTTGGGGTTGTGAAGTTTTTGTTAAAAGACTTATCTCAGACAAACTTGCACACAAATCTGATAAATGTATTTTCGTGGGATATCCTAAGGAAACTAAAGGATATTGCTTTTACAACCGAGAGGACAACAAAGTGTTTGTTGCCCGAACTGGTATCTTTCTAGAGAAAGAGTTTCTCTCCAAAGAAATCAGTGGGAGTAAAATAAATCTTGAAGAAATTCGAGACCCAGAAAATAACATTGAACCAATAGTGGAACAAGAACAAGAACCACAAGGAGTTGTGGAACCTGTTCAAAGTACACAAGCAACTCGCAGATCTAGTAGGTTACGATCCGAGCCCGAGAGATATGGATTTCTCGTAACGGATAGTAATGAGGTAGAAATCATTGAGAATGATGAACCGTCAACCTACCAAGAGGCGATGTCTTCTCCTGATTCGGACAAGTGGCTTGGAGCCATGGAATCCGAATTGCAATCCATACAAGACAATCAAGTTTGGAATTTGATTGATGCGCCCGAAGGTGTAAAAACCATAGGATGCAAATGGGTCTTCAAGAAGAAGACTGACATGGATGGGAAGGTTCATACTTACAAAGCTAGGCTTGTAGCGAAAGGTTATAGGCAAGTTCATGGTATTGACTATGATGAGACCTTTTCACCCGTAGCAATGATCAAGTCTATAAGAATTTTGCTTGCCATTGCCGCATATCATGACTATGAAATATGGCAGATGGACGTCAAAACCGCTTTCCTGAATGGAAAACTCCAAGAGGATGTGTATATGACATAACCAGAAGGTTTTGAACAAGATTCTAAGGTATGCAAATTGCAGAGATCCATCTATGGATTGAAGCAAGCTTCTAGGAGTTGGAATCTCCGTTTTGATGAATCGGTAAAAGAGTTTGGTTTCATCAAGAACGAAGATGAGCCTTGTGTATACAAGAAGATTAGTGGGAGCATAGTGCTATTCCTTGTTTTATACGTGGATGACATATTGCTCATTGGAAACGACATTCCTACACTTCAGTCTATAAAGACTTGGTTGGGAAAGTGTTTTGCAATGAAAGATATGGGTGAAGCCGCATATATTCTTGGCATTAAGATCTATAGAGATAGATCAAGGAGGCTACTTGGTTTAAGCCAAAGTACATACATTGACAAGGTCATTAGAAGATTCCGTATGGAAAATTCTAAGAGAGGCACCTTGCCCGTGTTACATGGAGTTTCTCTAAGCAAGACTCAATGTCCTAAGACAAAAGATGAGCGTGAGAAAATGAATGATGTTCCATATGCTTCGGCAATTGGGTCCATCATGTATGCCATGATTTGTACTAGGCCGGATGTGTCTTATGCTTTGAGCATGACAAGTAGATACCAATCCGACCCTGGCGAAAATCACTGGATAGCTGTAAAAGCGATTCTTAAGTACTTGAGAAGAACTAAAGACTCGTTTTTGGTCTATGGAGGAATGGAAGATGATCTCGTTGTAAATTCTTACACGGATGCAAGCTTCCAAACCGACAAAGATGATAGCCGATCGCAATCGGGTTTTGTGTTTATGTTAAATGGTGGAGCTGTAAGCTGGAAGAGTTCCAAGCAAAGTACAACCGCTGATTCTACAACAGAAGCTGAGTATATTGCTGCATCGGATGCTGCAAAGGAAGCTGTTTGGATTAAGAAGTTCATAACTGAACTTGAAGTGGTTCCTAGTATTGCTAATCCAATAGACCTTTATTGCGATAATAATGGTGCTATTGCTCAAGCAAAGGAACCAAGAGCACATCAGAAATCCAAACACATACTTAGGCGTTTTCATATCATTCGAGAGATCGTTGATAGGGGAGACGTAAATATATGCAGAGTACCTACTGATGACAATGTTGCGGACCCGCTAACAAAGGGACTTCCACAAGCTAAACATGATGGTCATGTTAGGTCCATGGGTATTAGATACATGGGAGATTGGGCCAAGGGCAAGTGGGAGATTGTTGGTAGTGGTGCCTTAGGCACGTTTAATAAACGTTGTAATTGTTATCATTTATTTCATATCAATAAAAGAGATGTTTTGATTATTATTGTTGTTCATGTTTACTTATAATAATCCCCGTCCCTAGTGCTTGTTAAGCACTAGTATAAAGGCTAAATGATCATGGGATGATCATGTTAGATTTATGGGTACTTGTTTGGAACAAGGTACTGGACTTGACCCGCTGTATGAGACTTATGTCATGGTCTATGTCGTACATATATCTCATATTAGTTATGTCAGTTGAATCCTTAGACATGAAGTTATTATAGTCTTCCACTTGATGAACATTGTGTTTGACATATTCAAACGCTACCTTAACACGGTAGTTATAAAGGGTATGATTGGCATAATCGGATTCCCGTTGGGAAGAATAATAAGCTAAATGGATTTGTCCCTCCACGGAGAGATGTCAAGCTTGGGCCCCTCGAAGGAATGATGTTGATGAAATGTTCGGCCGGACTCAAATGGATTGATTGGATCAATAGCATTTGAATTATCAACATATTCGGAATCGAGAAAGTATTGAACAAAACAAGTTGACTATTTGACCATGACTTGTGTTCAATGACATCATGGACAAAGGGATTGTGACATATTCTAAAGGAATGCGAACTTGTATCTAAGTTATACTATTTGGGTAGGTATGACGGTTTGCTAGAACCTAATCATATCTTATGGTTTCATGTTTGAACCCATTGCCAACTTAGTATAATCTTACAGGGTCACACACAATAGAACGAATCTTTAAAAGGACTACATTGAAATTTTGGAAATTCTGGACATCCTGGGAAGTGGGCGACCGCACAGTATGGACTGGGCGGCCGCACAGTTATCTCAGTTTTGTACCAGTCTTGTTTCAGATAGTTGTGCGACCGCACAGAGGTTTTTGGGCGGCCGCACAGTACTGTCGGGTGGCAGATTCCTAATTTGATTAGGAAACGAATTTTGGACGGATTTTGACACAAGTTTCCTATTTGGAATAGGTCATACTTGTGTATAAAAGACCAAATTCGGCCAGCACTCAAAGCTAATGATTTTGTGAGTCTCAAAGAGTTTGAGAGAGGGTTTATTTTGTTCTAAGACATTCTTGGTTGAAGAACAAAATAATACACAAAATAAATTCCATATAGTTCTTTTGATTGTGGAAAAGTGTTTCACAATTTGGTCTAGCAACCAAGATCAAAGAAGCTCCTTTGATATTCGTTCGAAGTGTGGATACCGCTAGAGGGTGAAAATCATCATCTTCAAAGTTCGTGTTCAAGCTTTGTGATCGTGATCAAGTCTCCAAACCTCCACCAAAGACCAAGAGAATTTGATAGCCGTCAAGGGTTAGTTTATTCCTTTATTCTTATGTTGTATTTGATTTAATCGTATGAACGGATCCATGGATTTGGGTTTCTAAATTTTAAATGCTAAATTCCGCTGCGCATGTTTGATCGAAACCCAACACCCCTGTAGTATGAAACAGGCAGTATCGCGTCCGACCCGGTCCCATAAGGAGTCCAAATAACCTGTGAGTAGACATTGTTAGGCAAAGTCAACAGAATATCGGAAGGAACGACACAAAAACGTATAATAGTTTTAATATGAATAACTCACACTGTCAGCCCCCATCCTGTCAAGAATGCGGCGATACTGCACAAGATGATCGAACGTCCTCCCAGCCGAATCATCACGAGACCATCTACGGGCTCTCGGCTGCCCCTGCTGCCAATGGGGGTCAGTAACTCGCCGAAAACCCGGAAAGTACTCGTATATCCAGGCCTGAGATGTATGTAAAAAAGTATTAAATACTACTCAAATGCAACATTTAATAACAGGGGGGAGTAGACAGTAAAAAGATAGTGAATAGAGTAAGATGTACCTCTAGGAGAGCCGCACAACCGCCCATCTGCTTGCATCCGGATCTGGACGCCTTCCCCAACTCTCGGTACATATATGCCAAAGTGGCTGATCCCCAGGAAAGAGTGGGGAGGCTGGCTAGATCTATGCACAGGGGCAGGTAGGCTGCGGGCACCTTATCCCCGCTCTTGTCCACGAACATCGTGCAACCCAATAGGTGCAGGATATACGCGGACGCACGATGGGCATCTGTCATGCCGCCTCTACGCTGAGTAAATAGACGCCTGACATCCCTCAATAAATAACCAGTGCCGCTCAACTGGAGGTGTCTAGAGATGCCAGATACGTCAGGCGCTGGATCCGTATAGCGAACAACTCCACCATCAATCCTGATACCTGTAAATTGAAGATGCAATAACACATTTTAGTATAAGAGATGAATGTAGACAGTTCATATAATATATGTAGACAGTTATATAATTGTGAATGGAGTATTGAAGCGATGTTATAAAAACATACCCAGGATATGAAAACTGTCATGTAAAGTAATCGTCATCTCCCCCCACGGCATGTGGAACGAGTTAGTCTCAGGAGACCACCGTTCCAAAAATGCCGTTAGGAGGGCATGGTTAGGCCTATGAATGACGGAATCATGCAGATGCTGGAGGCCAGATGCATCTACGAGGGCCAGCCAGGCTCTATCAGCAACCGGTTGCTCATCACGCTTGAACCTGTTCATTCGAAACAAAAAATATTATCAGTACTCAAGAAAAGCAGCATAGGATGATAATTAATGGAATATTTAGAGTGTGTGGTATAAATAACTTCAATATTTTAAACATTTCACATTAATGCTAAGCTTACTGTGCAAGATGCGTGAGTCTCGTATGGAAAGTCACCAATCCCTCAGTAGTAGAGTCACCCTAAATCTGTCTGGCTCGGTGGTCACCGAACCCGTACATCAGTGAAACATCTTCTGGCCCACCACCGGGGTCCCTCTGAAGCTGCCATGATGGTGGCGCATCCTGACCCCGCCTCCTCCCGTGTCTCAGAGGTCTAGGCGGCTCTACTACATCATCATCCTCCTCCTCCTGCACCCCCACCTCCACCTCCTCCTCCTCCTCCTCATCATCCTGCCCCCCCCTCCTGCCCCTCCCCATCCTCCTCCCCATCATCACTATCACTCTCCTCCTCCCCATCATCACTATCACTCTCCTCCTCCCCATCATCACTATCCTCCTCCTCCTCCTCACTATCCCCATCGACCGCCGCCTCCTCCTCCTGAACATCATCAGCTGCTGCCGCCTCCTCCTCCCTCTCCTCCTACTCATCATCAGCTGTGGCATCCTCGTCATTCCGAGCCTTGCTCCGGTTTTCTCCTCTCTCCAAACGCTCTTCAGCCTTCCTCTTTCTAGCTGAAACGGTCATAGGATCACGTGCCTACAAAAAACACAAATAAGAGATAATACATTAGCGACAGTTACAGTAGATTAAATAAATGAACACAATGCTGACTGATAATTCACAATGCTGATATTCAGAAGGATCACATCTCGTGTAACACCACTCGAGATGCATCTCGAGTGGGTTTATACGAGACTTGTCTCGTGTAAACACACCCGAGATGCATCTCGAGTGGTGTTACACGAGACACACCAATTTCAATTTTACATTTTTCAAATTATATTTAATTGGGAATATAGAAATGTAAAATAAGGTTAAAAATTGCTTACCTTTTTCACAGGCGCTGTAGACGAGCTAGTCCTGGCGGCGATGTGGGCGGCGGTTGTGGCGGCGGCGGTCCCGGCGGCGGTCTTGGGTATTTTAAGTTTCACCATTTCAATTTCGAAAGTTTTTTTTTTTTACTGTGAGAGAGAGAGGTGAGAGAGAAGAACAAAGCGAGAGAAAGAACGACGGCGACGGTGAGCGACGACGGTGAGAGAGACGTTAGAGAGAGACTGTTCATTTCTTTCGTTGTTTCAAACCGAGAGAGAGAGAGAGGGGGTTAGGGAGCGAACGTGAGGGAGAGTGAAATTGAAAAAAAAATTATATATATATATATATATATATATATATATATATATATGGGTACTTTGGTAATTTAATGGGACTGTGGAAATAAGGGGCTGTGTATATAAATATATCCTTAAGTGACTTATGTATAACAAATTTTATATATTGTGATCATTAGATTGACAAAGGCCAAAATTAATTTATACTCACTCCGTCTCAAAATAATCTTCTCATTTGTTTTTTTCCATTGTCCAAAAAAATTCTTCTCATTTCGACAATTTAGGCTTAAAAGATGTATAAACACAACATGGCTAGTGAAACAAGTGCTCATATCCTTAAAAAGTTTGAATAGTCAAACGTGAAGATCATTTTGAGTCGGAGGGAGTATTGATCACGATAATTCAAAATATGACAAATTTTGTGGGAGAATGGGAGTATCCAACTAATACTCCCTCCGTCCTATCTCACTAGACTTATTTTCATTTTGGTCCGCCCCAACTCACTTGAGACCTCCCCAAAATAACCGTTTAGGTCGAGTAATCTATGCGATAGATTATTTATTTTGCTGATTTTTCCGATGCGTCGTAACACAGACTAAACTAAACTAAACTCAAAGGGTGTAAAAGAGAGGGCAACTAAGCAAGAGGTGAACTCATAAGACCATGTGCAATGGGTAAACTACCCAAAAACATTCAACTACCCTCATATCACTCCACCTCATCTTCTCTCTCCATCCACTTAATCATTCAACTACCCTCTCAATTATACCCTCCACAATGATTAGTTTAGTTTAAAATTCAACTCCTCCCAACTCATCATTCTACACCCCACCACTTTTATTTTATTTATAATATTTATTTTTATGATTAGTAAAATTATTATTATTATAATAATAATAATAAAAATAATAATAATTTAAAAAATAAATGATTAATATTATTATAAATTCGAGTTTTTTTAATTTACACTTAATTAATTTTTTGTAATTGCAATTAAATAAATACGAGAATTTTTAAATTTTTTTTAAAAATAAGAAAAGTTACAATAAACTTAGCTCACTCCATTTGACGATTTTTCTCCGAGTAGTGGCTGAACCTCCTGCATTTGGAGTTGAAGAAGCTTCATCAGCATCAGCACCGCTCATGCTACCCAGGGCCATTTGTGTTGAATATTCTGGATATTCGGATGCTTGAGAGGGTGGTGGTGGAGGTCGTTCAAATTACATACCATAATATGGATTCCATGTGGGCATAGCTGAAGGCATGGCATTTGGTTGATAATAAAATTGTGGGATATTTTGAGGACGTGGTTGGTTGGAAAATTGATTTTCTAATCGAAAATCATTAGGGTTGTAGTAATTTGGTGGAAGATTAGTTGAATTATGAGTGTTGAAATATGGATGATTGGGATTATTGGGATCCATTTCACTAAAAATATGTTGGAAATTTTTAAAAACAAGGGTTAAAGAAGGATAATTAAGAAATTTATAGAGAGAAAAGAGGGATTTTTTTCTGTGTCCAAATAAAATGAAACTTCTATCAATTTATAGAGGAAAAAAATGCAGATTTTTGGCGATTTTTTTTTTTTTTTTTGCTGTAAAATAATTGAGCTCAAAAAATTGGGTTGAAAATCAAATCCGAAAAAATGGCGGAACAACCAGATTTCGCCACGTGTTATATCCAGAAAAAAAAGGACGCCTAAACGCGCCCTGTCGGGGCGTGTCTTACACTCGCCATGTCGGCACCAATGTGTAGCCGACGCGTGTTTTGTCCCGGTCCCACAATTTTTTCCCTCAACCCGGTTGATTCCTCTCAACCCTTCCCCTTCAACACCTGTAACGCCCGTCCTAATTCCTGTTAAATTCTTGACTTGCATATTTATATGCTATTTTAATTGAGTTAATTATTTAACTAATTGAGCAAGTTTAGGTCCTAAGTGTTCAAAATTGAAACTTTAGGGTCATTTGTGAAAATTAAAGTTCCGGGGCTAAAAAAGCTCAAATTGAAACTTGAGGGGCCAAAGTGCAATTCTTGAAAGTTTATAAGGGATAAAGCTTGGTTTGCCTGGATAATTCTCCACTTTCCTAAATTCTCGTACGTTCTCTCTGTCTCAGAAGAAAGTTAAGTTTTACCCTATTCTCGATCCCTCTTGCTTAATTATGCCTCTGTTCGAAAATCCGACTTCGCATAAATGATCAGGGCGGTGAGTAGAGCATTTCCTGCCGAACAGAAATTAGTTTTGGTGAATTTGATTTCGGAGTAGGTAAGTCACTAGCTCGCCTTTGCTTGTAATAACATGCCTATGTGTTATTCTTGATACTTCTGCTTGTTAATTTCGTGTTTGGGATGAGTTTTATGATACTTGTAAATTTGGGACAAAGGGAGCATTATAAAACTATGTGAAATAAATGAAAGTATCCCTAAATGAGTATATTAGTATATTAAAAAATTATACTTATACTTTTGGGACGGTGAAATATTTAAATGGAATAAAAGAAGATTATCATATTAATTGTGGGACGGTAAAATTGATGAAATAAACTTAAAAGTTATGTTTGTATGTCCTGGGTATGGCCTATGAGTTAGTGAAAGTATACTCCTACGCTTGGGACGGACAATTGTAAGCCTGGTAAAGAAATGAGTGTTTGCTTGGTCTAGTGTGCGACCGCACATAATGTCTTGAGCGGCCGCCCAAAACTAATGAAGGATTTCCATAGAAAACTGGCTAAGTGTGCGGCCGCCCGGTCTGTTTTGAGCGCCCGCCCGGTTGTCTGAAAATCCAAAAAGCTTGTTTAAAGTAAGATCAAGCTGGAAGTAACCCTAGTTAAGGTATATAGCCTTAGTATAAGATGTCCTAGCAAGTGTTATGACACCTTAGGGGCATCAGAACCTGATCTTGAACATGAATATTCAATTATTTGAATAGAGAACTTGAGTATAAGAGTAAGAACTCTTTTAATTGTCTTGAAAGTGCTAAGAACAAGCACTAATATGTTATATGTGTCTTGAAACCAATGTTTGTGTACCTTAGGGGCACTAGAACAATGTCTTGAGCTTGAACATCCAAAGTATAGGATTAAGAACTTGTAAGTATGAGATGTATAACTCATCTACTTAGCTTTAACTTGAAGTATAAGACAATTAAATCTTGTACATGACTTGAATATCCAAATATTGGAATAATAACTTGAGTATAAGATAATTAATTCTTGTACATGTCTTGAAGATCCAAAGAATTAGATTGAGAACTTGAATGTAAGATGATAAAATATTGTACATCCCTTGAAACCAATACATGTGTATGGTAGTAATCTTGTAAGTGTTATAGAACACTAGAAGTATCAGAGCAAGAGTCTTACCTTGAACATCCAAATAATTAGAGTGTGAACTTGAATATAAAAGGAAGAACTCTTGTATATGTCTTGAAACCAATACGTATGTATGGTAATGAACTTGAAAGTGCTATGAACAAGCACTAACATGTTAGAACTATCCTTGATGTGTATGTGCAAATCTTGCACATAACTACTTGATAGAATGTGGCTTGTTGACTACTTGATACATGGTATGAATAACCAAAGAGTTAGAATATGGAACTAAATAGAGAATGAACAACTCTATTACATACTCAAATCTAATGCGTGTGAATTGTAAGTGCTATGAACAAGCACTAATGTGCTAGTAATTGGTTTTAATCGTGCATATACTCAATGAAGTATATAAAGTATAAAGAAGATATCCTGTTCCTGAGATATGTTCCTAAAGAAATAGGGACTAGTGTAATATGAAGATAATTCATAAAACAATGATTATAGAACACAATATGTGTTGGAAAATGTATTCGATTATTAACGATAAATATACGCGAGATATGATTGTGACTAGGTATAATACGACCTATTCGACTACGTGTTTAGAGTCTAAGATGTTGGGCTCTACTTGAAAGTAAGGGTATCGTGATAGACACATTAGTGTGTTAAAGGTTATATGAATATGTACGTGCAAATATTTCATATGACAAAGTGACATAGAATGACTTACCCTACTACTTGGTTGGGGTCTGTTATTAATAGACTCTAATTTGGCTTGATTGTGTTACGTGGACACATTATGTGCCATTGTTATACTGATTTGTATTCGCAATTATTGCGTATGCGTACTTGTATTTGGTGAGCACATGATTACATGGTTCATGAAGAGCTAGTCCACTACGTTTGGATTAGTTCTATACTCTCGTAGTTCAAGTAAATACTACTTATGCATTCTTGTGTGAGTCCAGCTGGTCCTTGCTTGTTCGGAGATATATAGGTTCACGCTTATCGCGAGTGCTGGGGCTAAGTGATAATCGGGGATCTATGTATCTGCGCTTGACCCCTTACTACCGATCATAGTAAGGGCATATAGCCTCCTTTGTTAGAGCAATATGCCTGATAAAGTGACTGCTATACCTCTTGTCTTGAATCTTGTTCTCGAGTGTGACACTGGTTACCGGGTCCTCTTGTGTACTGCAGAGCAGCAACTTGATTGATCGTGATTTGTCAACTGCAATAAGCAACGACAACAATGGTTTACTTGGGAGGAATAAGGTTGGAATATCCTTTGTAACGTGTTAGTTTAGCCTTATGTGCTAGCTACTTGATGAGTTGGCTTAGCCTCTCATATACTTGTTACTTGATGACATCTTGAGCATGATTACTTGATAATCTTCTTGATTTGCATGATTACATGATAACATGCTATGTACTTGTATCTAGTAACTTACTGAGATTTATCTCACCCCGTTCCTTGTTTATTTGTCCCCCCCCCCAGGAAAGCAAGTGGTAATATGTTGTGAGGCTCGACTTAGCAGGGGCCTATTTGGCAGGTTGTTCTTGTTTGGGGATTGTTATCCTTTCCAGTTTTGGTGAGGACGATCTTGTATCAGTTGATTAGACTCAGTATAACCATTTGGTTTAAATTTTTTGGTATAGAACTCATTGTGAGCTATCTTAGCTCGTTCCTCTTGAGTTTATATATGATGTCAGTTTGATATAAGCAGATGTCATTCAGTTTTCCGTTTCTTGTTAGTCACGCGCACCAGGTTCGAGGTTCTATTAGGAAATCCCGTGACTTAGGGGACGTGTCAACCCCTCTCAACTTCCCCCATTGCCCACCCTCAACTAACTAACTCCCACTCTACCCCCAACTAAACCCCTCATTGCACGTGGTCTAAGAATGGTGGCATCACATCACATCACGTCATCACCAGCCCTTAATTGAGAAAATCCGATTATCAACAAGAGTGAAGAAGAAAGAACAAGAGTGAAGAAGAAGATGGAGGTGGCAAGGAAAGCCATGGCAGCAGCGACCAGCAACACAGCGATAAACATACTCTTAGTGGGATCATTCGTCGGATTGAGCGTAAGATCGTTGAACCAGCAAAGAGAAATCGAAGCCCTAGAAACCCAAAAGGATTCCCTTCTCAAATCAAACAAGTTAATTAAGCAAACCCTTTGGAACTGGAAACAACAGCTCTTCGCCGAAGCAGCCGCTTCTTCCCCTCCTCTCGTTCCTCTCTCCAACCTTAAATCCATCTACGGTGAAGTCTCCACCACCACCCCCGCCACCCCATCTGGTATACACCCTTTCTTCCTTTATAATTCAGCTCCATTCTTGAATTAATTCTTGTGTTAAGTTGTGTGATTTGAGCAACTTTGACTAAATCATGAAATGGCAAGTTTAATTAGCAAATGAACCCCCCTCTCGTCTATAATCGACCATAATACTGGAATTGCTTCGTTTTATTATGTTGTCTGATTTTCTTGAAAATTGCTAGATCAATTTGTAAAAATAATCCCTTAGAATGCAGTATTATTTAATCCATCCGTTTCGAAATTAGGAGAGTCCGTTTTTTTTTTTAAAAATGCTTATGACTTGGACAAAATGGACTTAGGTTTTTGTATGAAGGGAGTAGTATTCTTTCCGGGGAGTGGTGGTCATTTAAATTGCAATCCCACCTTCCCAGAAAGATAGCCCCGTTAGTGTAACTTTGACCAAACATTAATGTGAATCTAATCATCGCAATAATTCTAAAAATTATTATTGATAAATCACTCAATGGTTTATCAATTACAAATTTTCTGTATTTCACTATGATGATTAAATTGAATACTCGGTCACATATGTTGACCATCAAAATTCAAATAAGACCATCAATCCGGGACAGAGGGTCCCGGAGTAAGTAGTTATGTATATGACTAGGGTTGATTGGTGATACCATTAATTAAACACAGTGACGGGTAAGGGGTCATTAAGAGTGAGATGAATTGAAGTAGTAACAGAAGCAATAGTATCAGGGAAGAATCACAGTCGGAATTGGGATAGATGGTCTGATGTGATGAGTTATGCTTTATGTAGGGGACGAGATTTAGACTATTCTTTGGGGCCATGGATCAGATGTTTTTATCATAACTTGTGATGGCATTTGCACTCGAGCTTATTTTAGGAGTAATATTCTTGAATCCGTCATTCTTGAATAAGGGTTGTGCCTCCTACCTACTTTCACTATTCGAGACAACACAATGTACATAAGTTTCTTTTGGCTTCTGTCCTTTTGAATGGAGTTGAGTACTACATATTCAAGCAAATTTTATCATAAGTAAGTTTCAGCCGATGCTTTTGTTACGAAGAGACTTTGGAGAACTAATAAGATCCTAGTCTGAAAATGATAAATGCTAGATGTTCATCAACATCAATATCTACAGTTATATGACATGGCAGTATCCCAAATGTTTTGTAGTACTTAATGAAAGATGAGATGGCTGTATGGATTTCGTGCCACATCAATTTTTTTCATGAGTTTTGAATGATTGATTTAGATGTAAGCAGTAACTAAAAATGTCTTAGCCATGACTAAAATTTTGATTTCTATACGTCAATCTTATTCAGACTCCAACCTGTTTGGCTTAACACTCTTCGAAAAAATAGGCCAAGACAAATTACCATATGGAATGCATGTTCTCATTATTTTCTTGAGTATCAACAATATTTCCTTTGTTTCCCATCAGAATGCAGTGCATGAATTATGTTAAGTCTCAAGCTCGGTGACCAGCTATAAGAAAATTTTGCCTTCTCATCTTTTCCAACTGTGCCAAGTTTTTGCTATGTCTGTCTGAAATTAAAAGTACCAAGGAATTCTTTTTAGTCATCTAATACTTAAACTGACAACTCGCTCTCCTGATTTGAAGCGGACAAATTTATCAGCATCATTCATAATCACAACCATCCAATCAAGCACCAGCTGGATTCTTAGCTATATAGAAGCCAATGGAGTATCAGATTCCTAACCAATTGCCTTATTAGCTCCTCTTTTGTATAGACTTCGGATGCTTTCGTTAGTTCTCTTTACCACATTCCTGACATAGAGTTCATTTTGTATATTTCCTTTGTTCGGACAGCCACTTGTTCCGTTTTGCCCTTGATAGATTTTTTCTTTTTAATAAGGAGTTGACTTCCTCATGGGCAACATTAGAAAAATCCACGCATACCAATGAAATCCTTTTTTCTCTGAAGCGTGCTGTCTTATTTTTAAGAGGAGGAAGTTATAACCAATGAATGAAAGAAATAAGAAAAGGAAAAAAGAAACTAAATGATATACTCCGTGGTGAAAGTGCTAAGTATGATTGACGTTTGTTCTACTGTCCAAGAGTGATGGCGTTCTTGTTGAATGGTTGCCTCTAGGCTGTTCAACTGGACAAGATTTCACATATTTATGGAATATTAGTTTCTTAGTACTAAATCATGCTGTTACTGAAGTACTCCTATTCGAGTATAGAGGAAATGGGTGTTGAAGATTACTGTAGTTTCTTTTAATGTCAAAAAGAGAAGAAAAACAGAAAATCCTTGAGCAGATGATCATATTTAAGACAATCGCACTAGTGCAAGCATTCGCTCTACCTCTTAGTGCAATAGTTGCTCAATGTTGTTTCTCATCTTAGGTTGTGTACTGCTGTACCCTCCATGTGAAAGCTCGTATCTCTTTTTATTTCTGATTTTCTCGGGTCTAGTCTGGTCAGATTGTGACCTCTTTGGAGCGGGGTAATCCAAGGGTATGAGAAGAATCTTTATGATTCGAAAGAGGAGCTTGGCATACTCTTCATCTTCAATCTGCTCTTTCACACCAATCAAACAAGAGAAACCCCCTCCTCGCTTACTCCAGACTTCCATTCACTTTCTCCTTTATATGAAGCGTAAAGTAGTATTGCTAATCATCTACTCCCTCCGTCCCGGAATAAATGTCACAGTTGACAAGTCAATTTTTTTGATGTTTTGTTATGTTTCCTTGAGTGCCCTCTCTTTTCATAGGAGATACATGTGTTGTCCTATGACTTTCATGTGTACAATTTTTTTTAAGAAAGGAAAACATAGGGAATTCACCAAACTTTATAACCTATTTTCAGACATGCGACACATTTTGGGACAAACCAAAATGGAAAGTGTGACATTTATTCCGGGACGGAGGGAGTAAAATCTTAAGTTTAGTGGATCCAACAAAGAATTTCAACACTAGCACTCTCATTTTCATGTGCAATAAACCACGGCAAACTGCAAACTAAACAGATTGTCCACATGACAATACTGTCATAAACAAATGTCTCAAACTCGAGACCTTACCTGACCAGAGATGTATACCAACTTATCTAAAAGCTTACGCTGTTTGAGAGAGGGCCCTGGACAATGTATATCACGTACTCCCTCCGTCCCACAATGATAGTCGCGTTTGACTCTTCAAACATTTGAAGATTACATTGTATGTTTTGGAAATTCAGTAATTTTGAAGCCTTAATTTTGGAAATGGGCTCAGGGTGTCCTACTCTTCATCGTCATTTATAAAAACTTCTACACTTAATGGACAATAGTGTTATGGTTTCATTGAAATGTACATATGACTTGTATGAATTTACGTATCATCTTTTTATAGCAGTTTTTACTCTTGCTTGTGCAGCTGGAGATTCTGAGAAAAAAGTGGGAAGCGCAACTGCACCAAAAATTATTGTCTAATTTCTTTGTCAGACTTAGATGATCCACAAGTTTGTGGAATGAAGTTCAGTGAAGCAAGATGACTCAAGAGTCGATATTACTTACCGGGAAGCTCTGGTGGATAACACCGTTACTTTGGACTTGGTATCTTAAAAAGTAGCTAGGAATTTAGTATCTACTCCGTCCCGAAATTTTGTTCAATTTTTTTTCAAATTTACTCTTGAATACTATTGTGGAATGAGAACAAAAAAAATATTGTGTACCTATCTATCTATAGTGAGCAAACTGTCATTTTACCATCAATTTCTGGATCCTGCCATGGTAGCATTCTACTTTTAATGCCCAGTTGTTTCACAGATTAAGTACCTCAGCTGAGTGAGAGGGGAATATTTTCTGTCCCATAATATACTCCCTCCGTCCCAGCACAAGTGAGACTTCTTTCCCTTTTGGGACGTCCCACTAAAAGTAAGACTGCCCAAAATGGAAATGTTTCAACCCCACTCATTCTCTCTCTTCATTTTTCACCACTCAATTTATTCAACCAACACTACTATTTATCCCACTCATTCTCTCTCTTCATTTTCTACCACTCAATTTATCTAACTAACACTACTATTTACTCCACTCATTCTCTCTCTTCATTTTCTACCACACATTTACTAGTTTTTCTTAATTAGTGTGCAATCTCTTTTAGTCCTATTTGTGCTGGGATGGAGGGGGACGGAGGGAGTATGTCACAACTACTTGTCAAACTTTTTAGATAATGTGCTCATTTTGTTTGCACTTCAGTTGTGCCGTAATAAAACTATACTAAGACTATTTATTTTTAGAAATACTGACACTTATTTTGGGACGGATAAAAAATTTGTACATACACTTTTTCATTTAGTTCTAGGTATTGACACAGTTGCATTTGATTTATGCAACATTCTGATACCTTGGCACACAACAAAAAGATTCAACAAAGGAAGCTGGTTTATTCAAAAATAAAAATAAAAATAAAAACAAAAACGAAGGAAGCTAGTTTGAGTGGTTTCTTACCAAGTGAATTGAATATAACCTGGGTAGGTGCCAAATATTGAAAAAGTCAACATGTGACATGAATACTAGTAGTAGTAGTACTACTAAATTTGGTCAATCTCCACTTCTTTCTTTGTTAGGTCACACTTTCTTCATCTTTCGACTTATTCACGTTGCTATGTCTTTTAGCCAATTACTAACATTTTGTTGGTTAATGATCAATTCAAATTGATCACCAAAACAAACAAGAGTATACTCCCTCTAGAATATCCAAATTTCATTTTATGGGATATCTGAAAATTTCTACATTTCATACAATTTATTGGCAAAGATTCATATATAATATGTAATCTCTTTTCCAAACATTTAGTTTTGTAAGTATAAAGAGATCAGTGAAAAAAAATTGGTAAAAAAACGTTATAAAGACAGTTTTTTCCAAAAAGTCGTTCATTTTGGGGCAAATTGCAAATTGGTAATCTGAGTTTGTCTCATGTTTGCAATCCCCAACCTAAGAGTTAAATTGTGCCAATCAGTCACCTAAGTTTGTCAATTGTTGCAATGTGGTGAATAAACTAACTTTTTGTTAGTTTTTTAACTGACCTAAACACATGTGCCTCGCACATGACCTTTAAGAAGGGCACTCTTGTCAGTTCTTAGAGCCTGCCCAAAGCATGTGTTTACTAAGGGGGTCAACTGCAATTTCTTGATAATAAAGGGACAAATCAGAAAAATTACCCATCTCTTTCCATTCCCAACACCCTAACACCACCACCACCATCCACCACCACCACCATATCTTTTTCCATTCCCAACCCCAACAACGCCATTCACTCCCTTTCACCTTCCATCTTTCTCCATTCCCAACCCTAACAACGCCAAAAATTAATTTGATTTCAAAACTAGATTTGGAAAAACACACACAGGGAGAGAGAGAGAGAGAGAGAGAGAGAGAGAGAGAGAGAGAGTCGGATTTAAGATTTCAAAATCAGCTCCGTCAAAGTTGAAGCATACTACTGACATGGCAAGGACGGCGGCGCTTGTCGCGACCCCGACCCCGCGGGCCGGGAGCACGCGAACTGGACGTCGACTTAACACACAATTACCAAAACACAGAAGATAAAAATTTCATTTTATACCAAAAGATGATAGTACGAGTTTTGTAAATTCCAGCTTGACAACAACAAAATATAACTAGCATAAGCTCCACAAGCTTATACCCCAAAATACAAAGTACACAATTCTTAATGACGTCAATGTTTGGTGACACTATCCCAAAGGTTATACATTTAAATAATGTAAACCGAAACAACCTTCCCAAAAGTTACTTCCACACTCGACGTCCTCCTCGTGATCAGCGAGTACTAATCCTTTCCTCCTGGGGGGGGGGGGTTAAGGAAAAACAAAGATAAAAGAAAAGGGGGTGAGATAAATCTCAATAAGTTACTAATGCAACTACATGACATGCTATGATGCAATAAACAATAATAAATCACATATAGCACATAGCAATAACAGTTAACAGATAGCAGCGGAAATAAACAAATAACAAAGGATATTAGCCAAGGTTTCCCAACTGATAGAACCAAATAAAGGATCGCTGCGCAGCTTCAACAATCAACCAATCAATATTTTCATAGTAGCATCAAAGCGGAAGAGAAAACCCCGGTACCGGAACCATAACAAAGTAACATGTCACAAAGGACGGGAGTCATGACACAAAGTCATACTCCAAAAGTTAGCTAGACTACTTCTCGAAGGAAGCTAGCTCATCTCAACCAAGGCCGATCTGGAAGAGGAAAATAAGGGCAAAACAATGGTCACATTATAATGGACTTGGCTGGGAGCCATTATAATATTCCCATCGCCCGACACAACCACATATACCAGCTGGACTTTCAATTAAATGCCAAGTAATAAATACTAGCTTAAATAAACAACTCATGATTCCAAAGTAGGGAACCATTCCAAATAAATCACCACAAAGGTAAACAAATCCAAACAACACATCAAAGATGGCCAACATTCCCGAAACGATACTTAATTAAATTCCATAACATATTTATTCACAAAGGAACCAATTCCAAGTAATAAAGTGTTCCACGATGTTAACTTCAGTTAATTAGAGTAATAAAACTTAAACTAAGGAAGCAATCTAGTTTTAAACAACCAAAAAATGAGAATTTCCAGAAACAGGGCGGGCAGGCGCGCGCAAAGGGTCGGGCGGGCGCTTATTTGGCCAGAAGGTTTGGCCGAAGGAAAAAGCCAGGTAGGCGGGCGCCTGGTTCAACCCGGGCGGGCGCCTGGTCGACGGGCTGGGAGGGATTCTCAGCTGGGTTTATCAAAGTTCTTACCAAAATCAAACATAAATCTTACCCATTTCAACACCCAACATTTTCAACACTTCTATTAGCATGCTCAAGTTCCCAAAACAACATATGAGCCTATAAGGGACCTAAATAACATCATCTAGCAACCCTAAACCAAGATTTGATCCCAACATTCTCAAAATCACAAAAGATGAACAAAAATACAAATAAATTCCAAACTCAACCAAAATGACATATATGTGAACTAGAGCATTACATAAACTAAAGATGAACATTTTAGCATAAAAATGGGGGAAAAACAACTTACTTGAATTTTTGAAAGATGACGAAATTCGAATATTTTTGGCTCTACAGGATCCTATCGACGATCTAAACACATTTCATAAAATGAGCACAACGAAAAGATGAGAGGAAGATGACTAAAATGAAGGAAGAAGGGGGGGAGGATTTCTTACCTTTTATTGGAAGAGAGAGAGAGATATATACAGGGAGAAAAAAAAATGAGGGAGGTGAGGTGAGGGAGAAAGGAGTAGGGAGGGAGTAGGAGATGATTATTATTTAAAAAGTTACACTAAGGCCCCCTCCTCATCTACCTAGTACAAATAAACCCAAATAACCCTTCCATCAATTTTCCCTACTTCACACTTAACACAAAATCAACCAAATAATGCTAGACACACATTAATATTATGAGATATAAAATGCGCACATAAATAAATAATCAATAATTAAATAAATAATTAATTATTTATTAATAAAATAGAGACGGGTTTTCGGGTCGTGACATTCACTCCTCCTTTAAAGAAAATTCGACCCGAATTTTAAAAGATACTTACCCGAAACAAAAAAGCCACGGATATTTCCGTTCCATCTCTTCTCGAAGCTCCCACGTTGATTCCTCGACGTTGTGATTCCTCCATAGCACTCTAACCAACGCAATCTTTTATTCCTTAGCTCTTGCACTTTGTATCAAGAATCCGAATCCGAACCGGTCGTTCCTCATATGACATGTCAGGCTCTATATCCTTGGGTACCCTCGGTAAACACGTGAGATGGATCATGCATGCAAATATTTCCGAAGCATAGAAACATGGAAAACATTATGTAACCGGTCAAGAGAAGATGGCAATGCGAGTCGATAAGCAAGAAGTCCCACTTTTTCCAAAATCTCAAACGGTCCAATAAACCTCGGAGCCAATTTACCTTTCTTCCCAAACCTTCGAATACCCACCTTCGGAGATACCTTCAAGAACACAAAATCTCCGGTCTGAAAATTAAGATCACGTCTTCGGTGGTCCTCATAGCTCTTATGTCGACTCTGGGCTGTCTTCATTCGATCCCGAATAACTTTGACTTTCTCAACTGAATTCTGAACCAAATCGATACTCCATATCTTTGCTTCCCCGATTTCATCCCAACAGATAGGCGATATACACTTTCTCCCATATAACGCTTCGTAAGGAGCCATCTCGATACTAGCCTGATAACTGTTATTATAAGAAAACTCCACTAGAGGTAAGTGAACATCCCAAGAATCAGAAAAGTCTATCGAACAAGCTCGCAACATATCCTCTAAAATCTGAATAGTCCTCTCGGATTGACCATCAGTCTAAGGGTGAAAAGCTGTACTGAATCTCAAATCGGTACCCAAAGATTCCTGTAACGCTTTCCAGAATCTAGAAGTAAACCTCGGATCACGATCCGACACAATGCTAACCGGGACCCCATGCAATCTCACAATCTCATTAATATAAAGGGTCGTAAGTTTCTCTATCGAGTATCTGATATCAATCGGTAAGAAATGAGCAGTCTTGGTCAGTCTATCCACGATCACCCAAACACTGTCATACCTCATACGGGTACGAGGTAGCCAGCCCCGTAACAAATCCATAGTCACATGCTCCATTTCCACTCCGGAATCTCTAATGGATGAAGTAGTCCTGCGGGTCTCTGATGCTCGGCTTTGACCTGCTGCAAGTTAAACACTTCGATACATACTCAGCTATTTCTCTCTTCATGTTGTTCCACCAAAATTGTTGTTTCAGATCTTGGTACATCTTCGTACTACCCGGATGAATAGTATATCTCGATTTATGACCTTCATCTAAAACTTGCCTCTTTATACCGTCAACGTCGGGAACACACAATCGTCCACGAAAAGTCAACACCCCAATCGAACTCAAAGAAAAATCCTCGAAGTTCTTCTCCTTCAATTTACCCATTATTTTCACTAACTCGGGATCTTCTTTCTGAGCTTCCTTTATTCTTTGAATTAGGGTCGGAGATACCCTAATATTCGCAAACATAGCCCCATGTCTCGATTCACGAGGACACCAATCTCGAACATCCTCAAGCATTTTCCACTCTCGAACCATCATCGAAGCCACATAAGATTTTCTACTAATCGCATCGGCTACAACATTTGCTTTCCCGGGATGATAGGATATCTTACAATCATAGTCCTTCAAAAGTTACATCCATCGACGCTGTCGGTTATTAAGTTCCTTCTGAGAGAAAAGATACTTCAAAACTTTTGTGATCCGTTGAAAATCTCAATTTCGCTCCGTAAAGGTAGTGCTTCCACTTCTGAAGATCAAATACGATAGCTGCCAATTCCATGTCGTGAGTAGGATAATTTTGTTCACTCGGACTCAACTTCCTCGAAGCATACGCGATCACTTTCCCATTCTGCATTAAAACACAACCCAAGCCTTCCTTCGATGCATCACTATAATTCACTAAGCCGTCGTTCCCATTAGGCAATGTCAAAATCGGTGCAGTAGTCAACCTCTTCTTCAATTCCTCAAAACTGTTGTTACATTTTTCGGTCCACTCAACGGAACATTCTTTCGGGTCAACTGAGTCATCGTATAGCAATCCGTGAAAACCCTTCTATAAACCTCCTGTAATATCCGGCTAACCCCAGAAAACTTCTGATCTCACTCACTGTCTCGGGTCTCTTCCAATCAACAATAGCTTCTATCTTCGAAGGATCCACAGAAATCCCATCTTTAGAAATAACATGCCCCAGAAATGAAACTTTCTCGAGCCAAAAATTCACACTTACTAAACTTCGCGAACAACTGTTTCTTTGTAAGAACTGATAAAACTGTCCTCAGATGTTGCTCGTGTTTCCTCTCGAGATTTAGAATAGACAAGGATATTGACACGCCCCAAGTCCCGGGATTCCCTAATAGAACCTCGAACCTAGTGCGCGTAACTAACAAGAAACAAGAACTAACGGGAACAGGAACAATACCTGTTAAAAACAAAACTGACATGATATATTATACTCAAGAGTAGGGAGCTAAGATAGCTCACACGAGTTCTAGACCAAGAAAATTTAAACCAAAATGGTTACATACAGCGGAAGACATGCCTAGCAAATAAGCTAGCAACAAGAACTGTCTAGGGACAACAATTACTACCCCAATACAAGCCCAGAGTTTAATTAACTCATACAAATCGTCCTTACCAAAAATATAAAAGGACACTAACTTCAAACAAGAATATCCTGCTGAGTAAATTCCCAGCTAAGTCGAGCCTCACTGCGTACTATCCCCTGCTTTCCGGGGGGGGGAACAATTAAACAAATAAAGGGTGAGATAAATCTCAGTAAGCTATTACATGCAACTATATGTCATGTTATCATGCAATACAAGTAGATACTCACTAAACATATATCAAGTATCATCAAGTAAACAAGTATAGGAGAGGCTAAGCCAACTCAACAAGTAATCAAGCTCAAGATATGATCAGGTAACAAGTAGTCAAGTAGTGTGAGAGGCTAGACCAGCTCACCAAGATGCACATAGGCCTATCACGCATTTGTACCTGAATCCTTCCTTATTCCTCCCAGAATACCATTTGTTGTCGATGCTTTTCTAGCTGAGGACACCAAGAACAGGAACAAGAGACTGCTGTGCAGTATATAAAAAGACCTGGTAACCAGTGTCATCCACAAGAACAAGATCCACGTGGTAAACAGGACAGGAGTTAGCATTCACTTAGGTCAGGCTTATTGCTCCAACCAAGGAAGCTATGCCCTACTATGGCCGGTAGTAAGGGTCAGGCGGAAATACATAGGGACCCACGATTGTCACTTAAACCCCAGCTCTCGCGACAAGCGTGAACCTATATATTTTCGAACAAGCAAGGAGCACCAGCTGGACTCACACAAGAATGCACAAGTAGATGTTTACTTGAACTACGAGAACAGAACTCAGTCCCTTATTAGTGGACTATTCTTTATGCACCATGTAATCATGTATCATGTGCTCACGAGAATATGCACCATGTAATTATGTATCATGTGCTCACACGAGAATATTCACCATGTAATCATGTATCATGTGCTTACTAGAATATAAGTACACGTACGCATTATTACGAATACAAACCAAGATAAACACTGGGCACATAAGGTGTCATGTAAACACAATCAATCCAAGTAAGAGTCCATTAATAAACAGACCTCAGTCAAGTAGTAGGGTATATCATTTTGTCATATGCCAAGTTTGCACGTACATATTCATATCACGTTTAACACATTAAAGTGTCTATCACGATACCCTTACTATCAAGTAGAGCCCAATACCTTAGACTCTAAACACGTAGTAGAATAGGTCACATCATACCTAATCACAGTCATATCTCACGTATATGTATCGTTAGTAATCGAATACATTTTCTAACACATATTGTGTTCTGTAGTTATTCTTATTACTTAAATCGTAATATTCACGATTATATGAATTACCTTCATATTACACTAGTCCCTATTTTCTTTAGGAACCATTTCATGACAAGATATCTTCTTTTATTTTATATACTTCATTGAGTATATACACGATTAAAAACTAAATCATTTACACTTTAGTGCTTATTTATAGCACTTCCAGTATACACGTATCAAGTTCAAGTATGTAGTAGAGTTAATCATTCTCTATCTAGTTCCATAATCCAATTCTTTGGTTATTCATACCATGTATCAATCAATCAAGAAGCCACATTCTATCAAGTAAATATATGCAAAATTCGCATATACACATCAAGACTCTTTCAAGTTTATTACCATACACCTATATTGGTGTCAAGGCACGTACAAGATTTTATAATCTTATATTCAAGTCTTAATCCAATTATTTGGATGTTCAAGTCATGTACAATATTTTATTGTCTTATATTTCAAGTTACTGTCTCATCTTAAGACATTCAAGACATTCAGGACATTCAGGACATATACAAGATTTTATCATCTTATATCCAAGTTCTCAATCCATTTCTTTGGATGGTTAAACATGTACAAGAGTTAATTATCTTATACTTCAAGTTCAAGCTAGGTAGATGAATTATACATCTTTTACGAATTATTTTCAAATCCTTTTCGACATTCAGGCTCTAGACATTAGTTGGTGCTCCTAAGGTACACAAACATTGACTTCAAGACACATAAAAGAATTATTATCTTATATTCAAGTTATCATTTAGTTATGATTCAAGTCCACATTTCATTTGTTCACAAAGGAACTATTTTTCAGTACCAGAGTGTTCTACAACACTCATCTAGGCCATCTAGGGTAGTACCCAAACTTAGTCCAAGAACTTCGAGTTCATTTAAGTAAATGAGTTATATAACTCATACTTACAAGTTCTTAATCCCCTACATAGGATATTCAATCTCAAGTCATTGTTTTAATGCCCCTAAGGTGCACCAATCATGGGCTTCAAGACAAGCATAAACATAAGTGCTTGTTCATAGCCTTTCAAGACATATAAAAGAGTTGTTACTCTTATACTTAGTTCTCATTTGAGTTCTATTAGTGTCCATGTTCAAGACTAAGTTCTCATTTTAATTCAATGAGTACACGTTTAAAAACCAAGTTATGATGCCCCTAAGGTGTCACAAACACTTGCTAGGACATCTTATATTAAGGTTATATACCTTAACTAGAGTTACTTCCAACTTATACAAACTTTAAACAAACATTTTGTTTTTCAGGTAACTGTGCGGTCGCCCAAAATGGACTGTGCGGTCGCACACAAGCAGTCAATTCCTTTGAAAAAACCTTCAGAAAGATGGGGCGGTCGCCCAAGTATTTTTGTGCGGTCGCACAAGGTACCAAAATGCGAAATTTTCATTCTTTTCCCATGTTAAGAAATTCCTCCCGTCCCAAGCGTAGGAGTAACTTTTATAACTCTTAGGCAATACCCAAAACATTATTTCAGGCTCAATTCATTTCTTTTACCGTCCCCTAAATAATAGGACAATTTCCTTTTATTCCATTTCAATATTTCACCGTCCCCAAAAGTATAAGTACAATTTTATTTTATACTAATATACCCATCTAGGGATACTTCCATTCATTTTCCCGTACCACAAATAATGGTACGATTTTTCTAATAATATTTAAATCAAGTTACTATTTTACCGTCTCACGAATAGGAGTATAATTTTTCAATACTTTTTCAAGTTTCTTTTCCCAGGTTCTATCATGCTTGTTATTATACGAATACTCCCATTCGTCCCAATTTTACAAGTATCACAAAAATTGCTCAAAACACAATTTTAACAAGAACAAGTAGCGGGAATAACATATATACATGTTATTACAAGTAAGAGGAAGCTAATAGCTTACCTAGTCAAAAATCAAGTTGACCCAAATTAATTTCTGATCGGCCTGGAACGCTCTATTCAACGCCACGAATATTTATCCGGGACCAGAATCACGAACGGAGAGATAATTAAGCTCGAGGAGTCGAGAATAGGGTAAATCTTTAACTTTCTCTCTGAGACAGAGAGAAAGTACGAGAACCTTTTAGAATAAAATGCCTCAGAGAAGGCAAACACTAAGTTTTATCTTTTGAACTTTCAAAAATTGCACTTTGGCCCCTCAAGGTTCAACTTTGACATTTAACCACCTTAACTTTCTAACGTAATTAAATAATTAACTAAAATAAAATAAAATAGCATATAAATATGCTAGTCAAGAATTTAACAAGCATCAAGAATTTAACAAATAAGTCAAATATTTAACAAGATTAAGGATGGGCGTTACATCCTCCCCACCTTAAAGAAAATTCGTCTTCGAATTTTTACTAGATCAAGATTATAACATATATAATCAACAAGTAGAAGTCAAGAACATCACGACTATGCACAGATACTCACAAATATTCTATGCAATTTAGATGTATAACATATAACATCAAAACACATAAATTCAAACAGATTCGATTAGTCAATCCACTATATCGGTGAAACTTGACATATCCACTAGAATAATAGAACTGGTCATATCCTCCAGATCACTGTAATACTGGTCAAATCCACTAGGCAATCTCAGTTACTGAAGTCGTGGTTATCCATCGTTTCAATATTCAAAACTGACTTTACGTATATCAATCCATCAAGACAATCCATCAAAAGATGTAGCTCTCGGTGTCAAATAGTTAACAATGGAGCTGCCTTCGAAATTCATTCATGAATCTCTAACAAAACCACGAAATCTCAAGAACACACGTACCTTGGTTGTTTCCACTTATAGGTCAACACAGATACTTACTTCAGACATCCACTACAAAGTGGATATATCCTTTATCAAGAAATTCTCAAGTTGAATCTTCAACTCTTTTAACTCAATCAAGGTCAAGAACATTAATCCAGATGTCAGCACTGTATTCGCACTGTAACAACTCAAGATAATCCAAATTTCTCATCAAGAATGGTGTATCCATCTGATTTGGTATAGAAATTCCACTATCAATCACATAGGTTGAGTACCCAGTACAATCTCAAGAACTCTTTCTAGACTTTCAATGCAGAACATAAAGTTTATGCATAAATCTATCATGCTCACATATATAGTCAAGCATACTAGCATAGAAATAATTACCATCTATTGTGGTAAACAAGAATGACCTAACACATAGAAAGTCAAGTCATGACACGTAAGAGCCAGCCATAACACGTATCACATCAATGTCCCATCTAGGTAACATGACCAAGTTAACATAGAACGTATAGGGTGTTATCACCCACACTTTTATCAAGCTCTTACTAAATAACAATATCAACACGTAGTCTCTTACTAGAGAATACACTTCCACGCAATTCACGAGATAAGGACAAGCATGCATATATAGCACGAAACAATGTCCACAAGACAAGATAGATACGCCTAAGTCTTTAAAGACTCGCGCTCTCGATTCTTAAACCATCTAATCCAATTGGATTAACACTATCAACACCAGTCTTATGCCTGGTATAACAACAAGTAACGAAGCACTCGGCGTCGAAAACACACCCAAGACTAACCATAGCTCTGATACCACACTGACACGCCCCAAGTCCCAGGATTCCCTAATAGAACCTCGAACCTAGTGCGCGTAACTAACAAGAAACAAGAAACTAAAGGGAAACAGGAACAATACCTGTTAAAAACAAAACTGACATGATATATATACTCAAGAGTAGGGAGCTAAGATAGCTCACACGAGTTCTAGACCAAGAAAATTTAAACCAAAATGGTTACATACAGCGGAAGACATGCCTAGCAAATAAGCTAGCAACAAGAACTGTCTAGGGACAACAATTACTACCCCAATACAAGCCCAGAGTTTAATTAACTCATACAAGATCGTCCTTACCAAAATATAAAAGGACACTAACTTCAAACAAGAATATCCTGCTGAGTAAATTCCCAGCTAAGTCGAGCCTCACTGCGTACTATCCCCTGCTTTCCTGGGGGGGGGGGGGAACAATTAAACAAATAAAGGGTGAGATAAATCTCAGTAAGCTATTAACATGCAACTATATGTCATGTTATCATGCAATACAAGTAGATACTCAACTAAACATATATCAAGTATCATCAAGTAACAAGTATAGGAGAGGCTAAGCCAACTCAACAAGTAATCAAGCTCAAGATATGATCAGGTAACAAGTAGTCAAGTAGTGTGAGAGGCTAGACCAGCTCACCAAGATGCACATAGGCCTATCACGCATTTGTACCTGAATCCTTCCTTATTCCTCCAAGAATACCATTTGTTGTCGATGCTTTTCTAGCTGAGGACAACCAAGAACAGGAACAAGAGACTGCTGTGCAGTATATAAGAAGACCTGGTAACCAGTGTTATCCACAAGAACAAGATCCACGTGGTAAACAGGACAGGAGTTAGCATTCACTTAGGTCAGGCTTATTGCTCCAACCAAGGAAGCTATGCCCTTACTATGGCCGGTAGTAAGGGGGTACAGGCGGAAATACATAGGGACCCGATTGTCACTTAAACCCCAGCTCTCGCGACAAGCGTGAACCTATATATTTTCGAACAAGCAAGGAGCACCAGCTGGACTCACACAAGAATGCACAAGTAGATGTTTACTTGAACTACGAGAACAGAACTCAGTCCCTTATTAGTGGACTATTCTTTATGCACCATGTAATCATGTATCATGTGCTCACGAGAATATGCACCATGTAATTATGTATCATGTGCTCACGAGAATATGCACCATGTAATCATGTATCATGTGCTTACTAGAATATAAGTACACGTACGCAATTATTACGAATACAAACCAAGATAACACTGGCACATAAGGTGTCCATGTAACACAATCAATCCAAGTAAGAGTCCATTAATAACAGACCTCAGTCAAGTAGTAGGGTATATCATTTTGTCATATGCCAAGTTTGCACGTACATATTCATATCACGTTTAACACATTAAAGTGTCTATCACGATAACCTTACTATCAAGTAGAGCCCAATACCTTAGACTCTAAACACGTAGTAGAATAGGTCACATCATACCTAATCACAGTCATATCTCACGTATATGTATCGTTAGTAATCGAATACATTTTCTAACACATATTGTGTTCTGTAGTTATTCTTATTACTTAAATCGTAATATTCACGATTATATGAATTATCTTCATATTACACTAGTCCCTATTTTCTTTAGGAACCATTTCATGACAAGATATCTTCTTTATATTTATATACTTCATTGAGTATATACACGATTAAAACTAAATCATTTACACTTTAGTGCTTATTTATAGCACTTCCAGTATACACGTATCAAGTTCAAGGTAGTAGAGTTAATCATTCTCTATCTAGTTCCATAATCCAATTCTTTGGTTATTCATACCATGTATCAATCAATCAAGAGCCACATTCTATCAAGTAAATATATGCAAATTCGCATATACACATCAAGACTCTTTCAAGTTTATTACCATACACCTATATTGGTGTCAAGGCACGTACAAGATTTTATAATCTTATATTCAAGTCTTAATCCAATTATTTGGATGTTCAAGTCATGTACAATATTTTATTGTCTTATATTTCAAGTTACTGTCTCATCTTAAGACATTCAAGACATTCAGGACATTCAGGACATATACAAGATTTTATCATCTTATATCCAAGTTCTCAATCCATTTTTTGGGATGGTTAAACATGTACAAGAGTTAAGTTATTATACTTCAAGTTCAAGCTAGGTAGATGAATTATACATCTTTTACGAATTATTTTCAAATCCTTTTCGACATTCAGGCTCTAGACATTAGTTGGTGCTCCTAAGGTACACAAACATTGACTTCAAGACACATAAAAGAATTATTACTCTTATATTCAAGTTATCATTTAGTTATGATTCAAGTCCACATTTCATTTGTTCACAAAGGAACTATTTTTCAGTACTAGAGTGTTCTACAACACTCATCTAGGCCATCTAGGGTAGTACCCTAAACTTAGTCCAAGAACTTCGAGTTCAATTTAAGTAAATGAGTTATATAACTCATACTTACAAGTTCTTAATCCCCTACATAGGATATTCAATCTCAAGTCATTGTTTTAATGCCCCTAAGGTGCACAATCATGGGCTTCAAGACAAGCATAACACATAAGTGCTTGTTCATAGCACTTTCAAGACATATAAAAGAGTTGTTACTCTTATACTTAAGTTCTCATTTGAGTTCTATTAGTGTCCATGTTCAAGACTAAGTTCTCATTTTAATTCAATGAGTATACACGTTTAAAACCAAGTTATGATGCCCCTAAGGTGTCACAACACTTGCTAGGACATCTTATACTAAGGTTATATACCTTAACTAGAGTTACTTCCAACTTATACAAACTTTAAACAACATTTTGTTTTTCAGGTAACTGTGCGGTCGCCCAAAATGGACTGTGCGGTCGCACACAAGCAGGTCAATTCCTTGAAAAACCTTTCAGAAGATGGGCGGTCGCGCCAAGTATTTTTGTGCGGTCGCACAAGGTACCAAAATGCGAAATTTTCATTTCTTTCCCATGTTAAGAAATTTCCCGTCCCAAGCGTAGGAGTAACTTTTATTAACTCTTAGGCAATACCCAAAACATTATTTCAGGCTCAATTCATTTCTTTTACCGTCCCCTAAATAATAGGACAATTTCCTTTTATTCCATTTCAATATTTCACCGTCCCCAAAAGTATAAGTACAATTTTATTTTATACTAATATACCCATCTAGGGATACTTCTATTCATTTCCCCGTACCACAAATAATGGTACGATTTTTTAATAATATTTAAATCAAGTTACTATTTTACCGTCTCACTCACGAATAGGAGTATAATTTTTCAATACTTTTCAAGTTTCTTTCCCAGGTTCTATTCATGCTTGTTATTATACGAATACTCCCTTCGTCCCAATTTTACAAGTATCACAAAATTGCTCAAAACACAATTTTAACAAGAACAAGTAGCGGGAATAACATATATACATGTTAATTACAAGTAAGGGAAGCTAATAGCTTACCTAGTCAAAAATCAAGTTGACCCAAATTAATTTCTGATCGGCCTGAAACGCTCTATTCAACGCCACGAATATTTATCCGGGACCAGAATCACGAACGGAGTGATAATTAAGCTCGAGGATCGAGAAAGGGTAATCTTTAACTTTCTCTCTGAGACAGAGAGAAAGTACGAGAACCTTTTAGAATAAAATGCCTCAGAAAGCAAACACTAAGTTTTATCTTTTGAACTTTCAAAAATTGCACTTTGGCCCCTCAAGGTTCAACTTTAACAAAAGGCCCCTAAACTTTCAACTTTGACATTTAACCACCTTAACTTTCTAACGTAATTAAATAATTAACTCAAATAAAATAGCATATAAATATGCTAGTCAAGAATTTTAAACACAAGTCAAGAATTAACAAATAATCAATATTTACAAGAATTAAGGTGGGCGTTACAGATATCACGATGAAAACCACTACAGACGAGTCAATAAGGATGGAAGATCGGTTCATCAAATCCATAAACACGGCCGGTGCATTAGTCAACCCAAACGGCATAACCAAGAATTCATAATGACCATAACGAGTGCGAAAAGCAGTCTTCGGAATATCCTTCGATCGAATCTTCAGTTGATGGTACCCACTCCTCATCAAGTTTAGAAAATACTACCGACCCTTGAAGTTGATCGAATAAATCATCAATATGCGGTAGAGGATATTTGTTCTTCACCGTTACCTGATTCAACTTTCGGTAATCAATACACAACCTCAACGAACCGTCTTTCTTTCTCACAAAAAACCGGTGCTCCCCACGGGAAACACTAGGTCGAATAAACCCTCTATCAAGCAACTCCTGCCAACTGAACCTTCAATTCTTTCAACTCTGCCGGGGCCATTCTATAAGGTGCTTTCGAAATCGGAGCTGTACCTAGTAGAAGATCTATACAGAACTCTATCTCTCGATCGGGCGGCATATCGTACTCGAAGAGAAAACGTCGGAAATTCTCTAACTACCCGAACACTTCCAACCGGGTGATTCTTTCTTGGTATCATGCACACTAGCCAAGTAACCCTCACAACCCGATGTAATAATTTTCTCGCTTTCACATAAGAAATTAAACGAATTTTTCTACTCAAAGGACTAGCCTCAAAAACAAACTTAGGCACATTGAGAATATAAAAAGTAACAACTTTCTTACGACAATCAACAGAAGCATGAAACTTGCTCAACCAATCCATACCCAAAATAACCTCAAAATCTTGAATCGGAAGAACTACCAAGTCCGC
>JAOWBW010002052.1:0-136443 GCA_026119855.1 Campanula takesimana
TACCTTCCGGTTTAATACTTGTTTTGAACAATTGCTATTATGTACCGAATTTAAGTAGAAATATTATTTCAATTTCTTGTTTGGATAATGAAGGTTTTAAGTTTCTTATTGAGAATAAGAAATTTTCTATTTATTTAAATGATGGCTTTATGGTATTGCTAATTCATTTAATGGCCTTTATGTCTTGGATGTCAAGAATGAAAATAATGAAAATTTCTATCATATAAATAAGAAATCTAAACCTAATGATGTAAATCATTCTTATTTGTGGCATTGCCGTCTTGGTCATATTAATGAGAAGCGTATCTCAAAACTCCATGGGAACGGTCTTTGGGTTCATGTGACCTTGGGTCATATGATACTTGTGAGTCGTGTCTTCTTGGAAAATGACTAAGACACCTTTTACCAAGCTAGGTGAAAGGGCAAGCGAGTTATTGGGGTTGATACATTCCGATGTATGCGGACCATTAAGTAGCAATGCTAGGGGAGGATTTCAATACTTCATACCTTCAAGGATGATTATAGTAGATTTAGGTATGTTTACCTAATGAAACATAAAAGTGAAGCATTTGATAATTTTAAAATATTTCAAAATGGAAGTAGAAAAACAACTTGGCAAAAGTAATTAAGGCACTTCGATCAGATCGAGGTGGAGAATACTTGAGTCATGAATTTGATGATCATCTAAAGAATTGTGGAATAGTTCACAATTGACTCCACCCGGAACACCACAATGGAATGGTGTGTCCGAGAGGAGAAATCGAACTTTGTTAGACATGGTTCGATCAATGATGAGTCAAGTTGATCTTCCAATATCCTTTGGGTTACGCCCTAGAAACCGCTGCTTTCACACTAAATCAAGTTCCAACTAAATCGGTTCCAAAAGACTCCATATGAGATGTGGAGCGGAAAAAAACCTAGTTTTATCTTTCATGAGGATTTAGGGTTGCGAAGATTTTGTCAAAAGACTTGTCTCCGACAAACTAGCACACAAATTGATAAATGTATTTTCGTTGGGATATCCTAAGGAAACTAAAGATATACTTTTATAACCGGAGGACAACAAAGTGTTTGTTGCCCGAACTGGTGTCTTTCTAGAGAAACAGTTTCTCTCCAAAGAAATCAGTGGAGTAAATAAATCTTGAAGAAATTCGAGACCCAGAAAATAACATTGAACCAATAGTGGAACAAGAACAAGAACCACAAGGAGTTGTGGAACCTGTTCAGAATACACAAGTAACTCGCAGATCTGGTAGGTTACGACCCGAGCCGAGAGATATGGATTTCTCATAACGGATAGTAATGAGGTGGAAAATCATTGAGAATAATGAACCGACAACCTATCAAGAGGCGATGTCTTCTCCTGATTCGGACAAGTGGCTAGGAGCCATGGAATCCGAATTGCAATCCATGTAAGACAATCAAGTTTGGAATTTGATTGATGCACCCGAAGGTGTAAAAACCATAGGATGCAAGTGGGTCTTCAAGAAGAAGACTGATATGGATGGGAAGGTGCATACTTACAAAGCTAGACTTGTAGCGAAGGGTTATAGGCAAGTTCATGGTATTGACTATGATGAAACTTTTCACCCGTAGCAAATGATCAAGTTTATAAGAATTTTGCTTGCCATTGCCGCATATCATGACTATGAAATATGGCAAATAGACGTCAAAACCGCTTTCCTAAATGGAAAACTACAAGAGGATGTGTATATGACACAACCAGAGGGTTTTGAACAAAATTCTAAGGTATGCAAATTGCAGAAATCCATTTATGATTGAAGCAAGCTTCTAGGAGTTGGAATCTCGTTTTGATGAATCAGTCAAAGAGTTTGGTTTCATCAAGAACGAAGATGAGCCTTGTGTATACAAGAAGATTAGTGGAAGCATAGTGCTATTCCTTATTTTATACGTGGATGACATATTACTCATTGGAAACGATATTCCTACACTTCAGTCCGTGAAGACTTGGTTAGGACAATGCTTCGCAATGAAAGATATGGGTGAAGCCGTATATATACTTGGAATTAAGATGTATAGAAATAGATCAAGGAGGCTACTGGGTTTGAGCCAAAGTACATACATTGACAAGGTCATTAGAAGATTCCGTATGGAAAAATTCTAAAAGAGGAAACCTTACCGGTGTACATGGAGTTTCTCTAAGCAAGACTAAATGTCCCTAAGACAAAAGATGAGCGTGAGAAAATGAATGATGTTCCATATGCTTCGGCAATTGGGTCCATCTTGTATGCCATGATTTGTACTAGGCCGGATGTATCTTATGCTTTGAGCATGACAAGCAGTACCAATCCGACCCCGGTGAAAATCACTGGTGGGTGGCTGTAAAAGTGATTCTTAAGTACTTGAGAAGGACTAAAGACTCGTTTTTGGTCTATGGGGGAATGGAGATGATCTCGTTGTAAATGCTTACACGGATGCAAGCTTCCAAACCGACAGAGATGACAGTCGATCGTATATCGGGTTTTGTGTTTATGTTAAATGGTGGAGCTGTAAGCTGGAAGATTTCCAAGCAGAGTACAATCGCTGATTCTACAATGGAAGCTGAGTATATTGATGCATCGGATGCTGCAAAGGAAGCTGTTTGGATTAAGAAGTTCATCACTGAACTTGAAGTGGTTCCTAGTATTGCTAATCCAATAGACCTTTATTGTCATAATAATGGTGCTATTGCTCAAGAAAAGGAACCAAGGGCACATCAAAAATCCAAACACATACTTAGGCGTTACCATGTCATTCGAGAAATCATTGACAGAGGTGACGTGAATATATGCAAAGTACCTACTGATGACAATGTCGCGAACCCGCTAACAAAGGGACTTCCACAAGCTAAACATGAAGGTCATGTTAGGTCTATGTGTATTAGATACATGGGAGAATGGGCCTAGGGCAAGTGGGAGATTATTGGTAGTGGTGTCCTAGGCACGTTTAATAAACGTTGTAATTGTTATCATTATTTCATATCAATAAAGAGATGTTTTGATTATTATTGTTGTTCATGTTTACTTATAATAATCTCCGTCCCTAGTACTTGTTAAGCACTAGTATAAAGGCTAAATGATCATGAGATGATCATGTTAGATTTATGGGTACTTGTTTGGAACAGGTACTGGAAATGACCCGCTGTATGAGATTTATGTCATGGTCCATGTCGTACATACATCTCATATTAGCTATGTCATTCGAATCCTTAGACATGAAGTTATTATAGTCTTCCACTTGATGAACATTATGTTTGACATATTCAAATGCTACCTTTAACCGGGTAGTTATAAAGGGTATGATTGGCATAATCGGATTCACGTAGGGAAGAGTAATAAGCTAAATGGATTTGTCCCTCTTCGGAGAGATGTCAAGCTTAGGCCTCTCGTAGGAATGATGTTGATGAAAATGTTCGGCCGGACTCAAATGAATTGATTAGATCAATGTCATTTGTATTATCAACATATTCGGAATCGAGAAAGTATTGAACAAAACAAGTTGACTTGTTGACCATGACTTGTGTTCAATGACATCGTGGACAAAGGGATTGTGATATGTTCTAAAGGAATGCGAACTTGTATCTAGTTATACTATTTGGGTAGGTATGATGGTTTGCTAGAACCTAATCATATCTTATGGTTTCATGTTTGAACTCATTGCCAACTTAGTGTATTCTTAGAGGGTCACACACAATAGAACGAATCTTAAATAAGGACTATATCGGAATATTGAGTCGAAGGACTTTGGAAGAATTTGGAAATTAGGGAAATCTGGGGCAGGTGTGCGACCGCACAAAAGGGTTTGGGCGGCCGCACAACTTGGCTCAAAAAGTACCAGAACCTTCCAGATAGATGTGTGGCCGCACATGTTGTTTTGGGCGGTCGCACACCATGTCGGGACTGGTTTCCTGATTTGATTTGGAAAAGAATTTTGGACGGGTTTAGACACAAGTTTCCTATTTGGAATAGGTCTAACTTGTATATAAACAGCAAAATTCGGCCAGAATCAATGCTAACGCTTTTGTGCAAATCTCAAAGAGTTTTAGAGAGGTTTTATTTTGTTCTAAGACATTCTAGATTGAAGAACAAAATAATACACAAATAAAATTCCATATAGTTCATATTGATTGTGAAAACGTGTTTCACAATTTTGGTCTAGCAACCAAGATCAAGTGTTCTTGATATTCGTTCAAGGTGTGGATACCGCTAGAGGGTGAAGCTCATCATCTTCAAAGTTCGTGTTCTTACTTGTTCGTGATTAAAGCTTCAATTTCTCCACCAAGATCAAAGACCAAATTCAAAGTCATCAAGGGTTAGTTTTTTTTCTAGTATTCATATTGCAAGTATTTGATTCAATCATATGAACGGATCTATGGGCTTTGGGTTTCATAAAATTTTAAATGCTATTTTCCGCTGCGCATGTTACTACGAAACCCAACAGTGGTATCAGAGCCCCGTTCATGTTGATTATTTCAATACTTAGATCATGTTGTGTGTATATAAATTGTTTATGTGCCTAACATGATATGAATATTGGATATATGATGTTTATGTGTAATATGATTTTATGTGGTTTATTGTTTTACAACTTTAATCGCACTATTGAATCGCACTAAAATTATGTTGGATTCTGAATTGTTTGATTATTAATTTTTGATTGGATCAAAGTTTTAATAATCGGGGAAAACAATTTTGAGACAAATTTTCGAACTTTAAGAATTCAATCTGATGCTACTGTGCGATCGCACAGAAAACCTTGGGCGGCGGCAAAAGTTTGGGCGACCGCACAGTCTTTTCTTGGGCGACCGCACATTTGTCAGGATTCTGGTTTTGATTTTCGGTCAGAGTCAGAATCTGGAATTTTGATGGGCTTCGACCAGACCAGTGACAAGACCGACCAGACCTGCTGATCTGGAGTAGGTTTTGGGCAGTTGGTTTGGGTGTGGATCCTGGGGTTTGATTTTCTTATTTGTTTTAGTCTTGTGATTCTAAGATCGGTTCAAGGTTTGGATGGCTAATCTACGTTCATCGAGATTGTGTTTCCCAAACTTGATCGGAATCAAAGTTTCAAAGATAAAATGAAGTTTGAATTATGAAGAGTTCATAATTGCTAAAATTGAGAAACAAAGTTCTTGATTCAAAGATTGGAGATCCATGTGGAATTGTGGATGCAATTGGCCTACGTTCATCGAGACCATCAATTGCTTAGTTTCGGCCACATGGACTACTTTCTTGGTTTCTTGAATTAGTGCGGAATTTTGAATGATATTTGCATGGATATTCCAGACTCGGGTGGGAGCGGGACGGTTCATAATGACCAAGGTCAAGGGGTCACTGAAGATGAACCAAATACTCCAGGACCAGATATTCCGCTGTGCAGATCTAACAGAGAGTGTGGATCGGCAAAGGCTCTAGGTTTCTAAGCAAGGTGAAGTTGAAGCTGGATATAGCTTCAACGGGGCTTGGAGAATAGGGGAGGAGGAAAGCACTACCATGATCGAGGTGAGCACTATGGCACTAAGGATGAGTTGACGACGGATACGGGGCTTATATACAGGTTGATCTCTAGGTGGGAGATTGTTGGAATAGAGATAAACCGGGAACTAGCGATCTAAATAGAAGAAATCAGCAAAGTTGCAGAGCAGGCGAGGATCGGCCGATCTGGGCAAAGGACTCGGCCGTGTACCTCGGGCGGGCCAAGGCTGGAGAGCGGCCGTGCACTAACGGGTCAGAAAACACACCTTCTGATGAATGGTGCTCGGCCGAGCTAATCTAGCGACTCTGGCGAGCTGCTCGGGCGAGCATGGAAGCGGGAGCGGCCATGCAGCTGCTTGATGGGAATATGCTGAATTTTGGGAATTCTAATTAGACTAGGGTTTGGTCTCATTCTAGGTTATGTATATAAACAATGTTCCGCCCCCATACTCATTGTAACTCCATATTTACATATTATAGTGCAAGATCCTGGCTTGGTAGTGCCCCCAGACGTAGTCAAACATATTAACGAACTGGGTAAACAATTTCTTGTGTTCTTTTGTCTTTTTCTTTGGTTATCTATTTCTTGTGCTTGTTTGTGGTGCTGTGATTTCTTGTGATTTTCTTGGGTGTTGGGTTGGGAAGGGCTTATTCCACAACACATGTATACTTTACTACATTAATTTAGTTTAATCCCGTCATGTGTAGGATTCACAAGCATGGTAGAATCCGATGAGTATATGAGACCGCGAGAATGTCTATATACTAGTGTGACGATTCACTATTTTCTTAGGAACCCAAAAGGTACCCCGTCCCTCTGACTTATTAAAAAAAATCTTTTTTTTCTTATGTGGTTCGAGTCATGTGCTCAATGTGTGTTCAAAGCCTCTTCATGGACCGAAAGTGTCGAAAGTGTTACTCAAGACTGACAAGGGTCTCTTCTTCAATTTAGGCCCGATTGGTACTTACCGTATCTACCGAGACTCAACAAACCGGCTAGTTCGTGAATTAATCACTCCGAAAACTCCAACAACATCAATGGCCGGTCCTTCTGCAAGTGACTCTAACAATACCATGTCCCTCGAGCAACTCTCCGCTCTGGTTCAAACTCTTCAAGAGCAAGTCTCCACCCTCAACAAGGAGGCTCAGAACAAAGATGACTTTTGGCAAGCTCACCTAGAAAATCAAAAGGGGGCTCATGAAGCCGAAATGGACCAAATGAAAGCTAAACTCCTTAAGCTTTCCAAAGGCAAAGACAAAGATGACACCGGGGAATCCGAGTGGACCAAGGGTTTGTTTGAAAGCCCGTACGTTAGTACTCATAGTAAGAAAATGGGGGAACCTAGCACCGAGAGAAATGATCACAAAATGGTCGACTCAATCATGGAATATATCGACCAATGCTTCAATGGGCTCAACTTGGAAAAAGGTCCCGACACAAGCCTTTATCAGTCATCAATTCTGGTCTATCTCTTATTTCAATTTTGTTATTCGGAGGTGGTTTTTTCATTCGTATCTTCGTTCATTCATTGTAACTTGTTAATAGCAAGAATGACACAAATTACTCTGATATAAAACATAGTTGCTGGTTTTTTGGCAAACCAGCAAGGCGGTGCAGGTGGTTCTAGTCCCGCCGGAGGAGGTAATAATCATCGCAGTGGTAATGAAGTGGGAGAGGCCATTCGACTAAGGGTGGAGAGAGAAGGGAGAGAGCGGGCGGATCTTTTGGGAAATCAGGATGGTGGAGGTGACCGGCAAATTCAGCCTGAGGAGGAGGCTGCAGCTATCGCAGAGGTTGAACGGCTGAAAAACCAACAATAATAGGTTGGCATAGCTCGGACAGACGACCCCTACTCCCATCCCGCAAGGGGTAGTGCGTCAAGAAGATAATGACAATGGGGGAAACAGGTTGGAAATAAATCAGGAAGGTCAAAGAGATAAGGGAAAGGATAAGGAGAGGGAACTAATTCCAGGGCAAGCTGGGATGAAGGCCAAATCTGATGGGATGCCCAAGCGTAGGCCGCAAATAGTCATGGAAAATGAGAGAAGGAAAAAGATCTATTGCCAATTAGGTAATACAATGGATGATTCGTATTTTTACGAGTATGAGGACGAGTAATACACGGCTTCAAACCAAGAAGAAGGAGACAGAGTGCAAGCAAGTTGGCATCAGGACAAAGTCCAAGGCAGAACAGACGAGGCGAGATGGATGCAGGAGTTCGCTAAATGGTTAGGGAGGTTGGAGAAAGGAAAGAAGGATGATGACAAAGATTCTTAACCCCCTTTACTAGATACATCCAGGAGGCTGACCCTGACCCGGATTTTCGTTTGCCCAAGACTAAAAGTTGTTTACATAAATCATAGATTGCCATATGAAGAAGAGCAGAAACTGGTTGAGCAACTAGCTTCAAGTGGATGTAAAGTTGAATTTTCAAGGGAGAGTTGATCTTTACGCACCGGATTTTGAAATGTGCAGATTTCACTTTGAGTTTCTACAAAAGTTTAGTTTGTGCAACACTAGTAGGTAACCCGTGCTTTGCACGGGAAACTTATTTATTATTTTTGTTTTTATTTAATAAAGTTATATAATAATTTTATAATATAAATATATAGTATATGAATTAAACGTTAACAAAAACTTGGATGAGAACACCATGACCCGTCTCATGGTAGAGACATGCATTTTGACCCATGACTCGAACCCATGACCCAAGGGCAAAATAAATATAATAATAATAATAATATGTTTTTTTGCTTTATTTTTAGTTTTTATTTTTTATTTTGGGTTTTTTTTTAGTAAAAAAAGTAATAGTTACTATAACTAAATGTAACAAACGTGTTACTTATATGTAACAGTATGTATACATAAAAGTAATACATATATACAGAAAAGTAACAATGTTTTTTTTTATGTTTTCTTCGTTTGCCAAAAGTAATACTTACTACAACTAAAATTTAACGAACGTGTTACTTATATGTAACAGTGTTTATACATAATTGTAACACATATGTATAGAAAGTAATAATTCAGCCATTTACATTTTAGAACTAAAAACACTCGTGTTAGTAACACTGTAAAAATAAGAAAGTAACAATTTTATAAACGAATGTTACACTTTACTTGTATAATAACATTGCATAGAAAGTAATAATTCAGCCATTTACATTTTACTTGAACAAATAATTACATTCATGTATATAAGTTGTTATTTTTGCAAATGTTACTTTCTTTCAAAAAATAAAATCAAAATACTCAAAAATAAAAAATATTCTGAAAAAAACACTATTACATTTCAGTATAACGATAATTACATTTAGTTATTGTTAGTGTTACACGTATTTATAGTTAGTATTACAGTTGAAAGATGAGTAATAGTTAACTATTAATAGTTAACTATTACTAATAAGAGTAATAGTTAACTATAATGGTTAACTATTATAGTTAACTATTACTAATGATAGTAATAGTTACTATTAATAGTTAACTATTATTTGCTTAATGCCATTAGCTAATACTATTAGTTACTACATAAGGTAACTATTATAATAGCTATTACTAATAATTGTACTCCCTCTATCCCTAAATAAGTGTCCATTTTCAAGAAATCTTTGTCCCAATGAGTGTCTTTTTTTAACATAATTTTCTCCCTAAACGTTTTTTTTCGAAAAAAAATTCACCGGTTTCTTTATACGTGCAAAACTAAAGGTTTGGAAAGGAGATTACAAAATTATATATGAATCGTTGTCCCCAAATTGTTCAAAAAGTTGAGATTTTCAGTGTCCCTTAAAATGAAATTTGAACACTCATTTAGGAACAGATGGAGTAATAGTTAACTAATATAGTTAACTATAATAGTAACTATTACTTATAAGAGTAACAGTTAACTATAATGGTTGACTATTATAGCTAACTATTACTAATAATAGTAATAGTTACTATAATAGTTAACTATTATAGTTACCCTTTATAGTAACTATTATTATTAGCTAATAGTATTAGCTAATGAAAAGAAAATGAAAAATCACTTATTTATTAGTATATTGTTGATGTGGCATCTCCAAATGCAAGCTTTCTCTTTTGTTTGTCCACATGTCAATACCATAGCTCTTTTGGCCAACTTTAATATATATATATATATATATATTAGATAGCTCATTGTAAGAGGCAGGCAAAATTTAGTATCAGTTTTAAATTCTCTCTAAACACTTCTCTCTCTAAAAATCTCTTGTACTCATCATCTTGTACTCTCAACAATTTGCAATAAACAAAGTAAGTTTACTACTCCCGCCTCGAGTATTTATTGTTGTTTACAATTTACTATTTTTCAAAACAAAAACGTTACGAAAGGTGGAAACCACTAACCTTCCAGACCTACGGGTGACGGATAAACTGAGGTTGAACGAAAGCCTACGTATACGTATTTTCAAAAGTCAAAGTTACTGTAGCAAAAAAGTCAAATTTACTATTCACTATTCATGCGATATTTATTTTGATATTTTTATGTTATTTATTGTTATTATCTTAATATGCATGCTTTAAAATCGGACCTCTGATCTTTGGTATCAGAGCCTAATATTCAACAAAGTATTTAACTAGCTTAAACAATTTACTTATTTGTCCCGAGTCGTGTGTCACCTAGGTCTAAGTCACGCATTAGGAAGTGTAAGTCGTGCATCCATTAGGTAAGGAAGTGTATCCGAAAAGCAAGACAAATAGTAAATCATGAGTTGGTTAGGTAATTTTACGAATAGAAGGCCTCCTAGAAATCAAGATCCTATGAACGATTATAACATACATATTGAAAATGATAACCATGATAACAATGAAAACGATCAAAATATTTTATCAAAAGAATTTTCTTGGAATACTCAGTCTTTGACTAATTGGAAACCACCTCTTATTTCAAACTCAGAAATTTATAAAGACAAAGGAATTCTTAACATAAGATCAAGATTAGCTATTAAAACAAAAGAAACTATTATCCCTTTATTTTCCAATAATCAAACTATGAGTCTGTTTTCAAAATCATCTATAAAAAAATATATATATCTCAAGGATACAAATTTTTACATATCGGACTAGTACAAATTGCTATTAAACCCTTAACAATGGAAGGATTAAACACAAGCATACAGATAGCCTTAAGAGATGCTAGACATCTAAACTATACAGATTCTTTATTAGGAGCTATTGAAACTAGTTTAACAAATGGACCAATTCATTTTAATAGTTATCCAAATTTTACAATTTCTTTAACAGATCCTCATATCATGGACATCCTAACTTTAGATATTTTAACACATAATTATCATATGAAAAAAGGATCTCATGTATATGAAATATTTTATAGATTATATTTTAAAGTTATGAATACATGACTATGTCCTAATGCTTTTAACAGAAACAAAATAGGAGAAACCATTTTTTGGGAAATTGATAAAACAAAAGCTAATATAAATATACCAAAAACAATTAAATGGAATGAAATAACTTTACCCGACAAATGGTCATATCCTGCTAAAACTGTCCCAAGAAAAGAACAAAATCAAACAACTGATATAGAACAAATTACACAATATGAAGATGGATCGGTAGATCTAAAATTCAAAAGAACTCAGTCACTAAGTCAAAACAAAAAATTTAATTTCCAAACACCATCTAGAAGATCTACATCAGGAAGATATGAATTCCCACAAAATATTAAATACGAAGATAGTTCTTCACAAAATGAAACTGTTTTTGAAGATGAAACTAATATTGAAATTCCACAAAAAACAAATAATACTGGAGCAAATAGGGAAGGAATTAATGTCCACCCATACGAAGGAATCAATGTCCAATCTTACGAAGATAGTGAGTTCACCTTAAATATGATAAAAAATGATTTTATTCTAAATAAAAGTATTTTAAGAAAAGATTTTACAAGTAAACACAATGAAGAAAATAGAAAACTATTTTTCCAAACGTATGATACCAATGAACAAAAATTAATAAAAGAAAAGTATTATGAATTTTGTGAATTGCAAGAATATCACATACCATTTTTTGATTTCTTAAACCATGATTACTTATACAAAATAACTACACTACAGAAAAAACTAAGGCGATGGTACAAAGTAGGACCAGATCTTCTACCAACTCACGAAGTATATGAAAACGAAAAACCACCTTTAGAAGCCACTTATTTTAGCAAAGACAATATCCAATGCGGTGCATATCCCATTGATAAAACTAATCAATTAGACACCGATGATAAAAAACAAACATCTTTACATTTACAAAATAATTGGACAAATTTATACTTATATACCGTAGGACAACAATTAGATAGAGTTGAAGAAAAAATTGATAATTCTACTAAAAATTAACCACAATAGGAGAAGAAATAGCACAACTAGATGTAGAAATGGGACCCACACCAATACCAACCAAAAATGATGAACATTATAAATCCCAAAGATTTACAGAATATTCAGAATTATATAAAATTAATCCATCAACTAGAAAAAATAATAAAAATACAATGTTTACTAAACAAATTCCCCCTCCTAAGAATACTTTAATAATACCTGAAGTCAAACCAACACTACATGATCCTCTAAATGACTTAATGAATAAAATTAAAACACATTTAAAAGTAAAAGAAGAAACAAGTACAAGTACAAATATCCGAATGCTAACAGATTATAATGACAAAACCTCAGAGTCAGATACCTCTTCTAATAATGAATATAGTTCTACTACAGAATCAGAAGAAGAAGAATTCTTAAATACAATTCCAATTCAAACAATGAGACATGATTTTTATAATCATAAAGACCCTGACGACTTAGAAATATTAAAAAACCCAACAAAATCATACAATGCAAAAAACATTTATGAATGGAACATTGACGGATTAAGTGAAATGGAAATAATAAATATTACAAAAGAAATGATAATTGTAGGAAATATATACAAATCTACAAATATTACAGAACGGCAAGCAGTTGAAAACATTATATTAGGATTCACTGGTCAATTAAGAACTTGGTGGGATAAATTACTAGCACATCAAGTAAAAACACAAATTTTAGAAGCTATAAAAGCAGACCAAGATGGACACCCAGTATTAGATGAAAATGGAAATCAAAGTCCTGCACAATTAATTTACTTAATTTTTAACATTACAACTCACTTTATAGGAGATATAGATTTATATACTGAAAGAAATTCTGAAATATTACAAAACCTAAAATGCAGAAAATTAGAACAATTTAAATGGTATAAAGAAAACTTTCTTAAAAGAGTTTTTAATCTTGCTGACCCAAATAATTATCATTGGAAAGAGAAATTTATTACTGGACTACCAGGCCTATTTTCAGAAAAAGTAAAGGATACAATAGAACAAAAATACGGACAAATATCCTATGATAATCTTACCTATGGAGACTTAATTACTTGTGTAAATATTACAGGATTAAGATTATGTCAAGACCAAAAACTACAAAACAAATTAAAAAAGGAAACCACTCAGACAAGAAAAGAACTAGGACATTGGTGTGAACAATTTGGTTTTGATAAACTAAAATCTCCATACAAAAAGAAAAATTACACTCAACATAGAAGCCCGTATTACAAAAATAGTACATATAGGAGAAAATATAGAAAAACAAATAAAAACTATCAAAACAATCCCCTGCTTATTACAACAAAAATAAAAAAGCACATTTTCAGAAAAGATACGACAATAATAAGAATAATACAAAATATAAAAAATCCTTTAAGTCTTTTAAGCCATATAATAAAACCATAAAATGTTTTTTATGCAAAAAACCTGGTCATATTGCTAGAAATTGCCCAGCAAAAAGACAAATACAACAAATCTGCCATAATTTAAAAATAAAAGAAACAGAAGAAATATTACAAAACATAGATAATCTTGAATTATCCACAGATATTGATGAATATAACTCTTCTGATCAAACTGATACTAAATTTTGCCTGCCTCTTACAATGAGCTATCTAAACTTATATACTACTCGATTTTTGTCTTGCATGTAGGCAGGAGGAATCTTCTTTTGAAAATTGTGACCAGTGGGTCAGGGCGGCTGAATGCTTTGTTGAAAATTGTGGCCAGTGGGCCAGGGCGGCTGAATGCGCTGAATGCTTTGTTGAATTTTGTGGCCAGGCGGCTGAATGCTTTGTTGAATTTTGTGACCAGTGGTGGGCCAGGGCGGCTGGTGCTTGGTGTCGTCTTCTTTTTTAATTTATTTGTTGGAGATGCCTGTGTGGGTCATGGTGACTGAGATGCCTTCTTCTTTTTGTGCAGCTTTACAGATCTAATTCTAGATCGTCTGGTTGTGTGTAGAAGTCATCATTAGGTTGAGTATCCCCTTCATTCATAGAGGATGAACTGCCTTCGTCGCTGAGTTGGACCATCAGTCTTTCCAGATCCGTTGAATTTGTACATTTAGCCATCTGGGACATAATTTGTTGTTTCTTGGCTAAAAATTCTTCATTTTGTTGAGATTGTTTGAGAGGAATTGTTTTGCAAAATTCTGGTTTTGAGAGAAAGTATTTTGTCACTGCTCCAGAATTGCAATGAGAAATTTCAGTTTTGTCCCACCATTTTATTTTGTATTTTCGAATCAAAATTGATAAAATTGACTTTTGTACACACTCACACTTTTGTTGTTTCACAACACACTCACACATTTGTTCCTCTCTTAAGTCAAATTCTGTCATAAAAATCCATGGGACTTGGAAGTTGTGACAAAATAAGGCCCAAAGAGGAGTCTGAGAAATTTGTTCTGGGTAAGAAATCTTTGTTGACCATTGTTTGAAGGCTATTTGTACATCTGAAGGGACGATTGAATTGTCTAGTCCGAAAGTTTTCCACCATTGATGAAACCAATAAGGGGTTGGATAGGAAAAATTCGGACAAAAATAAAAGAAATATGAAAGAGAAAAAGATTTGTTTTGTCTGAAAAAGGCCCTTGACCAAGCCAAGATATAATCATAATAATTAAATCTTGCTGAATTGTTTGAATTTAATAAATCTCGAGAATCATTTGGCTTTTGGCCCCAATCTGATAAAGTCAGGAATTTTAAAATTTTGACTTTGCAATAACGAATTTTCGTGTTATCAACATGATCTGTGGAATATTGAAAAGTGGCGGATTTTGTTTGTGTCAGAATGGTTTCATAGTAAAATTGGTTTTTCATAAAATTATCAGGAATATAATTATGCAATGATGGTAAAATATATTGTGATAATTGATAAGGATGCCAATTGTCAGTCATTTCATAGATTTCTTGTTCTAGGACGCAAATAGAATCAGTATGATTTTTATAAAAATAATTTGTGGGTGGTGTTTGTTTAGGGTGAGGATTAGGAACAATTTGTCTATTGGGCTGAGAAGTTTGAGGGTTTTCTATTTTGAGGGCAGATTTGTAAGTAACTGTCTTTTGGGGGGATGGTGTTTCTTTTGAGATTGGGGGAGAGAATGGTTTTGCATCTGGGGAAAGAGTAGCAAACCTATTTTCTAATTTTGGTTGAATTGGCATTCTGTCAGGAATGAAGTTTGGGAACTTTGTAAGAGGTCTGATTTGTATGATCGATTGTTCTTTCTTGGCCTTTCCTTTGAGCGAAGTTCCTGAAATCATTCTAAATAGGGAGAAGTTTAGTATGTATTAGTCTCGTACGAGGCTATTTTAATCTGGCATATGTAGAAAATCCTGAAGATTTGGACAATGATCATTGTAAATACAATTTGTAAGCCTTTTAAAAGTTGAGATTTCATTTTTAATAAGAATTGAAAAAGGTGAGGAGGATTTGTTTTCAAAGATTTCTTGTAAATCATATAAATGAAATCGAAGTATTTGAGTTTTGTGAAAAGGGGTTCTCTTGTGAAAGTTTTTGCATTCTTTTAGTAATATTGGTGATTTTTGTAGTAAATAATTTATGTAATTGGAAGTATTTAAATAAACACGGTTTCCATTAATAAAAAGGCTCCAAGTTTGTTCCTGTTCTATTTGTGAAATGAGTAAGGTCTCTTTATGTAATTTTTCTAATTCTTGTAATGATTGGTTTGAAAAGAGTGCGGTTTCTTCATTTATATTTGCCATTGCCTGCAATATGAACGATGTCAAAATCAAATATTGATAAAAGGGCTTGCCATCTGGCAAAAATTTGTTTTGCGGCTAAATTTTTTACATCTTTTTGTAAAACATCTTTTGCAGCTTTGCAATCTACTTTGACTATAAATTTTTGATTGAGTAGATCATCCTGAAATTTTGTTATGCATAGAACTATAGAAAGAATTTCCTTTTTTATTGTAGAATAATTTGTTTGTGTTGTGTTCCATATTCCCGAATAATATCTTATTATTTGGTCTTTCCCATCTATGTTTTGAGTTAATATTCCCCCGTATCCTATGTCTGAGGCATCAGTGGCTACTGTCTTAGGGGCATTAGGGTCACATATAGTTAAGCATGGTAATCTTTTCACATGTAATTTGATTTGTTTAACTACATTAGTATGCTCTTTTGTCCACGGTTTTGGATTTGTTTTTAATCTATCAAAGAGTGGTTTACAAATTTGTCTTAATCTAGGAAAGAAATCTGCTATGTAATTTAATGATCCTAGGAATCTTTGTAACTGATTTTTATCTTTTATCTCATCTGGGAATTTGTCAGCAAAATCTATAGATCTTTGTATTGGTATTAAAGTATTATTGGTTATCTCATGTCCTAAAAACCTAATCTTTGTTTGATAAAGTTTTATTTTTGTTTTTGATAAAACTAGGCCATTTCGTATCATTGTTTTATAAAATATGTTTAAATGTTTGTCGTGTTGTTCAAGAGTTTTACTAAATACTAAAACATCATCTATATAAACAATAATAAAAGTATATGGATTAAATATTTCATTCATTATTTTTTGAAATTCGCTTGGTGCATTTTTTAATCCAAAGGACATAACATTCCATTCGTATTGCCCAAAGGGTACTGTAAAAGCTGTTTTGTATTTATCTTCTTCTGCTATTTGTATTTGCCAAAATCCTGATTTCATATCAAATTTTGAAAATATAGATGCATCATGTAATCGTTTTAGTAAATCTTGTTTATTGGGTATTGGATATCTAATCCATTTTAGTGCAGTGTTTAAAGGTTTGTAATTAATTACTAATCTTGGTGCACCTCTTTCTATTTTTGCATTTTTTGATACATAGAATGCCGAGCATGACCTAGGTGATTTACTCTTCCTAATTAATTTTTTATTGAGTAAATCTTTGATTTCTTTTTTACAATATTCTAATAATTCTTGATTCATTTGTATAGGTCTTGCTTTTGTAGGTATTGTTTGTTCATTAAAATCTTTTTCATATGGTAGTGTTATTACATGTTTTTTCCTTTCCCAAAAAGCTGTGGGTAAGTCAGAACATAAGTCTTTTTCAAATTTTTCTAATTTTTTAGAGATTATGTCTTTGTTTTGTTGAAGTTGTAATTTTTCTTCAATTTTGATATTTAATAATTCTTCCTTAAGAAATTTCATTTGATTTTGTAAAGTATTTAATTTAGAGATTCCTGTTTTTTGTAAATTATTTACATCACTATTAGATACAGGATATAAAAAATCAAATATAATTTTTTGTCATAATATTCTTGATTCTACTCCTCTTTGTGAAACTGAAAAGGGATATAGCATTTGTAAAAAAGGATTTCCTAATATCACTTTTGTGTTTAAATTTTTTACAAGCATAAGACTTGTTTTAAAACAAATACTATTATTGCAAATATGTGCTTCGGGTATTTTGTATTTTACTTCTAATTTTGAAGAATTGGCTGCTGAAAGACTTTGTTTTGTTTTTATAAAATATTTTGTTGGTATTATTCCTTGTTCAACACAATTCAGATCTGCTCCTGAGTCCAGCATGGCTAATCCTTTGTATTCGAAATCTTTGATTTTCATATGTATATGTACATACCATTTTTGATATCGGACTCGAGTAAGAGCGTATATACTTTCTTCTGTGTCTGTAGAGGTATCTGTTTCCGAAGAAGATTTTTAGCAAAGGGGTTTTTAAATTGTTTGTCTAATTCTTTATTAGCCTTAGAAGTAGAAGCTTCATCATTGTAGGTTGAATGTATTTGTTTTTTAATTTCTTGTAGTGCTAATTTTGTTTCTATTTCCTTTTGTGTTTTTTGTAAATCTAAGTTACTTTGTTTTAATAATTTTATTTAGTCATTTCTCAGTTTCTTTTAGCATTTCTTACTTTGTTTCTTTCTTGTCAAGTACATTTTAGACAAGTTTTACATATATAGGCTATAGCTGAATTCTGCTAGACAAGTCAAAACTTATATGCACATTGTTTACAATTCAACCCCATTCTCCTTTCTCTGTCATTATTTAGCCCATCAAAGTTAGGGTGTGGGTAATTGAACAGTGTAATCTGATAAAGTCTAAGGTTCCATCAAAAAACCAATTGGCAATGGGAGGAGTAGCCCAGGATCTTTATATAGTCAATGCTTGGCTAGTTAATTCCCGATGTGGGATAATTGTCTCTAACACGCCCCCTCACGAGTAGCCGGGCTTTGCCAAGGCTTACAACGTGGACTTGTTACGGGTGGCGCGGAGTAACATCGTGGGCCGTTAGGCCTGCACGTGTAACGGGCCAGCTCTGATACCATGTAAAGTAACCAACTCATCTAAAAGCATAAGCTGTTAGAGAGAGCACCCACAGAGAGCACCCACAATGAATATCATGCTCATATTAACACTCCCCCTCACGTGAAAACGTGGATTTTGTATAGGGGTGCAATCGGGTAAATACGTATCTTTTATAATTTTTTTTAAGGATAAATGCAAGCGGGAAGATTCAAACCCTGGACTTTGCCAAACCTAGAGCTCTGGTACCATAATAGACAAGAATGAAGCATAAAGAAGAAGAGAAGAACTAGCTCGGACGGATCGAGGAGAAGACACTGATGGAGCTTTTACACACTCAACATAAGTTCTGTATTTTGTTTATTAACCCATTATTATAGAGATTACAAAAGAGTCCTAATACTAGTACTTTTCTATATAAGGATAACTAATCTAACTAAGAAAAAGATAATATAAAATAATCACAAATATTATCCTACCTAAATAATAGTAACTCTATTTACATAAAATATATTTCGGATAAACACCAAAGATATATATCCGGAGTATACGCTAATATAATCGTTTGTCTACCTACAACAAGGCATATACTCCCTCCGCTCCAAAATGATCTTCTCATTTACCATGTTTCATTGTCCCTCAAAGTTTTTCTCATTTCTACAATCTAGGTTTTAAAAGTACACAACCATAGTGATCTTCTCATTTAGGACGGAGGAAGTATTAACCTCAATTATGTTAAATAATTCATTGTTTTTTTGTTTTGTTTTTTTTTGAAACAAAATAATTCATTGTTGTTGTAGGAGTAGAGTCGAATAAACTCATAAATTTAAATTTAGATCCAACTATTGAAATCTTAGATCTTTTTTGTTGCTAATATTCTCGGTTTTTTTAAGCCCTAAGAGCATCTCCAATGGAGAACACCAAATTTGGTGCAAGTTTTGCACCAAATATTACACTAATTTTTTTTTGCTCTTCACTAGTCCTCATTATTTTACAAACAATACTTGAAGTCTAATCTTTTACTCCCTTCGCCTCTCTTTTAACTTACAAATTTTGGGTTGGGCACATTATTTAAGTAAAAAGTGAAAAAGTTGATGTGTTGTGAGTGTAGATAATTGAGTAGGAGAGAGAAAGTGTGGTAGAGAATAGTAAGTGGATAGTTGTTGTGAGTATGACAAGTGGATCAAATTATTTTAAAGATTAAAAAGGGACGGAGGTACCTTTTAGTTGAGATCATACAATCTCTAAAAACACTACTCCCTCCGCCTCATTTGAAGCTTCACTTTATACCCTCACCTTATACCCAAATGGGTGCCCCGTTAAAAGTTTCATCATTTCTTTAAATGGTAAAAAATGTGGGCTCCACTTGTCAACCTCACTCATTTATTCCTCTCACATACTTCAATTGTGGGCTCTAGGGGTGTAAATGGTTCGTTTTGGTTCGGTCTCGGCCATTTTAGAGACCGAACCACTAGTCATCGGTTTGGGAAAATTTCAGACCGAATCAAACCACAAAAAAGTTCAAACCGAACCGAACCAAACCGCCATGGTTTAGTTCGATTTGGTTCAGACCGCGGTTCAGTAATGTGGTTCAGACTGCGGTTTAGATCATGGTTCAGACCGTGGTTTAGATAGTGGTTCAAACCACCATTCAAACCGAGGTTCATATGACGATTCAAATCATGGTTTAACTTTTTTGAAAAGAGAAAATTCAGAGAAAGAAGAATATTTAACGAATAAAGAAGCCGAATGAAGTGAACACACATCATAATTTTGTTAACTATGTGCCTCAACAAATATAACATGAGATGAAATGAATAAGGAATAAGATATAAAATGAGATTTAAGAATGGTCTAATGTAATGTAGTTTTTTTTTTTTTTTAAATATTTCAAAGGTGGATGTTACTTAACATACAAATATATGACTAATATACGCGGTCTGATGGTTTGGTCTGGTGGTTCGGTCTCGTGGTTTGGTCTGGTTTGGTTTGAAGGGGTCAGACCACAAACCAAATCGAACCACGCGGTTTACCAATTTTTGAGACCGAACCGAACCACTCGTGCTTGGAAACCAAACCAGACCGTATGGTTTGGTTCGGTTCGGTCTCAAACCACGGTTTGAACCGAACCACTGACACCCCTAGTGGGCTGCACTTGTTATACCCACTTTCTCCATCACATATTTAAATTGTAGGCTCCACTTATCATACTCACTAACTTTTTTCCTCTCACAATCCTTCTTCAGTCATCACTTTTCTTAATTCTTGTGCCCTCATTAAAATGGTGAAGCTTCAAATGGGACAGAGTGAGTATTTAAATTGAGATGGATCCGGAAGTTTAGATGGGTCGGGTATACACCCGAATAATTATTGTTGTTATCCCATAAACCCCAAAATATTTCGGATCACCACATGAACATTTCCAATTCCTTTCCCTACTAACCGCCCCTCAATCCTCAACAGTCTCTCTGTTTTCTCCATCTTCCTCCTCCAAACTTTCACAAAGATTTCATCTTTTTCCCAAGATTTCAACAACCGAAACCCTCTTTTTGTCTCCCACACTCTCTTTATTTTGTGGGTCCTTCTTTTTCAATTTCTTGTTTTCTTCTTCTTTCGTTCTTGATTCCCCCCCCCCCCCCCTTCTTTGAAGCTAGTGGGTCTTCTTTAGGGCAAGATAACGGTCACCTTTCTAGGATTCTTCTTCCATTCACACCTTTCATAAAGCAATTTGTTGAATGCTTTCTGGGTTTTTTTAAATATTTTATTTTTGTGGAATATTGTCAAACTTGATTGGCGGGTAATTAATTAGTGTTGGTGTATTTAAGAGTTCAAATTTGTGGGTTATTAGTACTGGTGTTGATTGAATTTGATGTCTTTGGCGGTTGGAGCTGCTTCTAGTAGTTCCACAAACATGGGGTTTGAGGATAACAAGGAGGGAGAGAAGAGTGGGTATCAAGAGAGTGGTGATGAAAGAGAAGAAGATGATGATAAGATAGCCAAGAGTGAGAGTTCTTTCTATGCAACTGAAGATGAGGATGAAGATGGGGAGGGTCATAAAATTGAGTTGGGCCCACAGTGCACTCTCAAAGAACAGCTTGAGAAGGACAAGGTAGTTTTCATTTCAATTTCACACTTCCTATAGATGGTCAATTTCCAAGAAATATAACTCGTAATTGTTAGGGATAATAATGTGGTTTTGTTTAAGGGTGATTCTTTTTGACAATACAGGATGATGAGAGCTTGAGAAGGTGGAAGGAGCAGCTACTTGGGAGTGTTGATATCAACAACGTTGGAGGTATTGAATTTTTACATCCAGTCTCTTACTTTTGTCTCGAAAAGAATGTCTTCCTTGTCCATGGATTCAAGTTATTATAGAGGTGAAGCGTAATACTCCTACTCCCTCTGTCCCTAAATGAGTGTCCATTTTCAAGAAATCTTTGTCCCTAAATGAGTGTCTTTTTTTAACATAACTTTCTCCCTAAACGTTTTTTTTCGAAAAAAAATTTCACCGGTTTCTTTATACGTGCAAAACTAAAGGTTTGGAAATGAGATTACAAGATTATATATGAATCGTTGTTACCAAATTGATCATAAAGTTGAGATTTTCAGTGTCCCTTAAAATGAAATTTGGACACTCATTTAGGGACAGAGGGAGTATTACATTGTGTTTGTGTGAGATTTGAGGACTATGCCTTAAACTAGTTGCAATGAGTTTCGATTCGAAGAAAGTATGTGTTTGGTTTTCTGTTATTCCTTTAATCTTGTCTCTAGGTCAGGCGATTTTATGAAAACTCTTCGTTAGTTCTTTACTTGTGCTAAGTAGGCGTAAAGGGAATGTGCTCTAAAAACCTGCATGTCCTTATGAATTCCATTTCCATCCACTAAACTTTCAATGGTGTTTCACTTCAGCCATCATACTTTTTTTTACCGTCATAAATACCATTTTAGCTTAGAAATGTATTATTTCAACCCCATAAAGGCGGATTGAGGCACGGATTTGGGGTCAATATGGTACATTTCCAAGCTACAGTGGTAAGCACCATGCAGTGGTATTTATAATATTTTTGAAATCTCACAGATGTAGTTCCCTTCTTGGTATTTCACTTTCATGGTGATATTCTTTTCAAGTTGCAACATCTGCACACTTTCTTTAAATCATTTCCTCGAGCGGGGTTTCAAGGTATCATTTGCCTAAGAATTAGAAGTTCAATGCATTAGTTACGAACAAAAAGCTTGGTAACGAGCTGAGTTTCCATCATCTTGCTCAATGACTCCCAGATACTACATTTCATTGTATAACTCCTTCAAAGCCGACAGCAAGCTCCACTATACTTGTTGTTTTTTGATTATCTTATTTCCAACATAATTCTTTAACTGGAGGCACTAGCTTTCAATCAGTAATCAATCCACCTGCCAGTTACTTCAACTACCACATTTTGTTCTACTTGAGCTACCAAATCCTCAGTTTAGCTTAAATCTTATTTTCTCAAAAACTTATGGCTTCATTATTGCAGAAACGGTGGATCCAGAAGTGAAGATCCTCAGCCTTTCGATCATATCTCCTGATAGACCTGACATTGTTCTCTCTATCCCTGAAGAGGGAAACCCTCAAGGTCTGTGGTTTACACTGAAAGAAGGTTGTCGTTACAGCTTGAAGTTCTCCTTCCAAGTTAGCAACAACATTGTTGCAGGCCTCAAGTACACCAACACTGTTTGGAAAACTGGTGTCAAAGGTAAGCCAGCTGTTATTTACTCGTGTCAAGAATTAATTTTTATCAAAAAAATTTAACCTTGGAGTCATATATTTTATTTTATTCAGTGGATAACACAAAAGAGATGCTCGGAACATTTAGTCCTCAGCAAGAGGTATATACGTATGAGATGCCCGAAGAGACCACTCCTTCTGGTTTTTTTGCTAGAGGATCATATTCTGCAAAGTCAAAGGTAATGAGTTTATAATACTCTCAGTATTTTTTATTTTTTATTTTTTATTTACCCGTGTGTCACCTTGACCTAGTTGTTCAAACATCATTAAACACATGAATACATTGCTACAGAAATGTGCACAGTATAATACTCCCTCTGTCCTAAAATGATCTTCACATTTGATCAGTGTTCTGCCGCCTAGGCCCTCCTAGGCGCTAGGCGTTCATGAAACGCCTAGGTCCCGTTTAGGATATTATAGTTATTTATGAATTCTCCGCCCCGCCTAGATCCCGCCTAGGCGCTAGGCGCCCCTGCGGCGCCTAGCGACTGCCTAGCTTTTTTAGAAACTTTTTAAGGATATCTAACACTTGCTTCACTAACCATGTTGTGTTTATGCACATTTAAACCTAAATTGTTGAAATGTAAAGAACTTTTTGGGACAACGAAAAATGGCAAATGAGAAGGACTATATTTAAATAAAATTTAGGTGGTACATCATAATATTCCATTTTCAAAATACCCGTTTAAGAAAATTTCTGGCTCCTCCACTGCATTATTTGCCTTTCCGAACACAAGTAGAATTTAACTTATGCTGACATGCAATTTGTTTCTGATTTGATGTCAGTTTGTTGATGATGATAACAAGTGCTACTTGGATATCAGCTATACGTTTGACATCCGAAAGGATTGGGCCAGCACTGAATAGATGACTTCCTTGGTACCATATGTTAGAACAAACTCCTTCAGTCTTCCAAATCGTCCTCTGATGATGAATCTCTTACATTAGTTTGAAGCATTTTAGGTAGCAACTGAGTGAGGGGCGTATTTTCTGGGGGGTCAGCCCTCAATAAATCATTTGATCTCCTGTTTTAGTCATTCGAGTTCCTTTATTAGCCAATATGTGACCGATTTGTTTGGGATTTTTACGTTCTTTTTTCTCTTTTGTTTCACTCTGTTTAGCGTTTTGCTCTTTTGGTGGAGGCTTGTTAACAACTTGAAGTGTATGATTGTTCAAAGGTGAAAATATTTTGTGGTTGTTGAGACATTAATAAACAATGAAAATCTTTCTGCATACAATTTGCTTGAGCTGCAAAAGTTAGATGAGACTTGCTTTTACCTTTTACTTTGCATATATCCTTCTTCTGTACTTTGATGTCTACTTTCGACTTGTACTTCCTTCTGGTTGAGGTGTACTTACATCATTGATTATTCTCAGTTATATTATGTCATTTACCGGAGGATGTCTTTGACCTAGATTAGTTTGATCAATACTTAAACCATGTTTTGCTCACCAAGTGAAATCCTTTGCAAACTGGTGAGCGAAAATTGGTTCAACTGCACTAATGAATAATGATAAGCAAAATTTCGCTCAAACCCGTGAAATTGTATTGCTCACATTGTGAGCGAAATCGAGAGTGAATCGAAAACTTATTTTTTTAGTTTTGAATTACCCCAAACGACGTCGCTTATGCTAAATATCTAAAATGTTTATATTTTTTTTATTACATATAAATGGAGTCCAATATTGTGTATGTTTTGCACACCTATGTATTCATATGCATGTGGCAGTTTAAGTTTTTATTTTCATGTGTATAAATTTTTAAATATTAGGATTTACGTTTATTTATGAGTGTGTGCTTACAAAGATAAGTAATTACGGTAGTACAATAAAAGTGAAAAGTAATATTATTTTTTATTTTTTTGTAATGTGAACTAAAATTAATTAATTTAAATAATAATCTATATCATGAATCTTATAATATAAAAGTACTAATTCTAAATTTTTTATTGTTTTATTGATAAAAATGTTTTTTTGGAACGAAAAATCCCCACACACTACAGAATGTCAGTTTTTGTGAACGAAAATTCGCACAAGCACTTGATTCTCTCACCCAATGAGCGAAAAAATCGCTCACCATTACACGTGCCCTTAGTGATGAAACTTTAAACCAGGACTAGAAAATTCTTGCCAAGGAGTAAGGACTCCGCGAGTAGCCAAAATTGCTTGTGCCCACAAGAAAGAAGAAAGCTTTATGGTACGTTTGGCCACTCAAAAACAAGTAATTTTCGTTTCCGTGAAATTCATTTTGTTCTTCTAACAATGTGAAATTGAGACTTGGAATAGAGGTTAATGTTATCCAACTTATTCTGAGAGTTATCAATGTGGTTGCAGTTGAAATAGAACGTTTGTGATACCTTCTAGTAGTGTTTAATTTGCTTAGAGCTGATATATATAGAGTGTGCAGCTAATAAAAATTATTACTGTTTCCGTCTTAAAATATAATCAAATTTTATGATAATAAAATTGAACAGTTATTTTGAGACAAATGTAGTAATTTTGTTTTTTGTTAAGCAAGTTTTCATATATGAAAATACTGGTCCCCGCTGACTGGAGAGGGTCTGTAATAGTGCAATGGCATGTTTTTGGTGGCAAAAAAAAAAAAAAAAAAAAAAAAATAGAAATAGAAAAGTGGAAATAGTCAGCTTTTATTAAATTAATGAAGTTGACTATCGTTAAATAACTGAAGATGTCGATGAATTTCTTGGCATTGGCTTATGTTTGACTTTCTTCTAAAGATCAAATTGCCTTTAACAAGAAAATATGGAAGCATGGTTTTGTTAATAAATGATGCTTAAAACAAAAGAAAAAACAATAAGCTGGAAATTGATGTTTGTAGAGTGCAACTTTCAAAAAAATCCTGGCCGTAGGATACTTGAGAAAATTTCAACCTTTCTCTGTTTTTTTTTTTTTGTTTTTTGTTTTTTTTTTGTCCTTTTCCGATGTGTTTATATAAAAGATTCTGAATTAAAGTTTTATTTTTTATTTTTGAGTTAATAATTTAGGGCCTGAACTCAATAGGGTGTTTCCCAAGCGGGGCTCCAACATTTTTTTTTTTTGGTGAAAAAGGGCTCAATGCATGTTTTTTTCATCAATTTGGGGCTTTTTTGACGGAATTCGTTAGAAATCCTGTTAACTACTCATGTGCCGTGCACGTGATGTACGAATTCGTTAGTTTGAAGTAGACATTAACTTTTAAGGGGTTTAACGTAAATATTTAAATTTAAAGGGTTGAACATATTAAATTTATTTTTGAAATATCATCTTTATATGAATATATTTTTTTGAAACAAATATGAATGAAATTGATAACTAAAGTTTAATAATTTTCATATATTCTTTTAAATTCTTATGTCAATTATTTATACATACAATTTTCACACACAAACAAATTAAACTTTTTTTTTTGAAAGGCAAACAAATTAAACTTTAATATTAGTATTTGAAGATTTTAATTGCAAAGTGAAAAAAATATATAAAAACCAATAATAGTATATTTTATATATACTACTCCCTCTTTCCCTAAATGAGTGTCCATTTTCAAGAAATCTTTGTCCCTAAATGAGTGTCTTTTTTAAACATAACTTTCTCCCTAAACGTTTTTTTTCGAAAAAAAATTCACCGGTTTCTTTATACATGCAAAACTAAAGGTTTGAAAAGGAGATTACAAGATTATATATGAATCGTTATTACCAAATTGTTCAAAAAGTTGAGATTTTCACTGTCCCTTGAAATGAAATTTGGACACTCATTTAGGGACAGAGGGAGTACCTTGTTTGATTCCAAAAAAAAACAAAAACAAAAATAAAAACAAAAACAAAAAAAGAGAAGAAAAAAAACCCACCTTCATCCCTACCAATCTGCCCCCTTCCCATACTCCCCTACCCAACCCAGCAACCCTTAACCCCTCTCAACTAAATCCCTCCATAACTTACCTCTTCATCTTCCCCTTCCCCCAACCTCCACACCCAGTCTGAATATCTTTCCTCCCCTCATTCCTGCTCCTTATTCCCCCTCATCATCCCCATCCATTATTCCCCAAAAATCTCCATCTCCGTCTAATTCCCTCAAAAAATTACCCAAATGTGACTTGAAAAAAAAACAGAGCTCTCAAAACCGTGTTCGACGTATCACAAGGGACCATCCATTATTCCCCAAAAAGTCTCCATCTCCGATGGTCGTCGGCATCTTCTCCGGCTAAAACCTTGTTCAAGACCCAATCCATTTTTAAGGCGCCTTAATTGGGTTCGGCGTCGGCAGAATGGCCGGGCTGCACTCACGTCTTCTTTGTTGTTGTCGTCATTTGTGTTGAATTTCTTGATTTGGCTAAGAAATGAATTTCATGAATTTGGGTGTCTTGATTTGATTTTGGGTGCTTGGTTTTAATTTAATTTCAAATGGTTGGTGGTGGGTTGTGGTGGAGTCAGTTGGTGATCATGACGGAGGGACGGTGGCGTTGGAGTTAGGAGGAGCGGAGTTGTTAGTGGCGAGGAAGAAGGCGTTGGGTGGTTTGACCGGTGGGAGGGTTGAATCTGGGTGAGATTGAGGAGAGAGAGAGAGAGAGTTTGGGTTTGTGTGTAATATTTGGGAGAGAGAGTTTTTAAATTTCACCCACCATCTCCACAATTGTACATTTGACCCCATAGGAATATTAACTTCAAACTAGCCATTTCGTACATCACGTGCACGGCACATTAGGGATGACCAAAACCGGTTCCGGGCCCGGTTCCGGTTCGGAACCGCCGGTTCCGGTTCAACATATATGTGACCCTGAACCGGCCCGCGCTTACACCGGTTCCGGTTCCGGTCATCACAATCCGGTTCCGGTACGGTTCCGGTTCAGTCCACGCTACCTTTTTTTATTTTTTTTTATCATACAATAATGAATAAACATGTTAAAATTTATTAAAAGACAAGAGATTTTTATTTTATAATACACTAATGAATAAACATGTTAAAATTTATTGAAAAATAAGGGATTTTTATTTTTTTTTAATGGAAATGCCGATCTGGTTCCGGTTTCGGTTCGCCATATATGTGACCCTGAACCGGCCCGCGCTTGCCACGGTTCCGGTTACTCCGGTTCCGGTTTACTTCCCGGTTTGCTCCGGTTCCGGGCTTTTCCGGTCCGGTTTTCCGGTTCCGGTCCGGTTTGGCCATCCCTACGGCACATGAGTAGTTAACAGGATTTCTAACGAAATCCGTCAAAAAGCCTCAAATTGATGAAAAAACACGTATTGAGCCATGTTTCGCCAAAAAAAATGTTGGAGCCCCGCTTGGGAACACCCTATTGAGTTCAGGCCCTAAATTGTAATTAACCCTTTATTTTTTATAAAAGAAAACACAAAGTCAAAGGGTGCAAAGGGGAGTTAACGTAAAAATGAAAGGGTGCTGAACTTAGTAGGTGCAAAGACACATTCATAAAACTTCCAAGTTAACCTTTGGGAGATTGGAAAACTTATTTCGAAAAATAAACAAATCATGCAATTCATACTTAAGAATAAAAATGATTCTCATAAAATATATTAGTTTCAGTAAATAAGTGTATATAGGGATCCAAACCAAACCACTGCAGCTAGCTCTAATGCCGCAGTGGGGTAAAAATCTAGCCAATAAGTACATTGTATATCCACTGCAGCGAGTTTGACTGCTACACTGCAGCAGTGGTCGCAATTAAGCCACGGAGCGAATAATTAATTGAGATTAAAATACAGCCCAATAAATCTATATATATATATATTAAAGTTGGTGAGGAGGGCTATGGCTTTGACACATAGACAAACTTATGTTAAAGCTTCATTTGTGTGAAGCCACATCATCACTATCCTAAATGTGTGTGACTTTTGATATTCTCATTATTAGCTAATACTATTAGCTCATAATAATAGTTATGATATGAGTTAACTATTACTATTAATAGTAATAGTTAACTATAATAGTTACTATACAAGTTAACTATTACTATTAATAGTATTAGTTAACTATAATAGTTACTATACAAGTTAATATACAAGTTAACTATTACTATTAATAGTATTAGTTAACTATAATAGTTACTATACAAGTTAACTATTACTATTAATAGTATTACTTAACTATAATAGTTACTATAGTAGTTAACTATTACTATTAATAGTATTAGTCAACTATAATATACAACGATTACTATTAATAGTATAATTAACAATAATAGTTACTATACAAGTTAACTATAATGGTTACTTTATAAATTATTTATTACTATTAATAGTATTAGTTAATCATAACAGTTATAATATATGTTAATTTTACTATTAACAGTATTAGTTAATCATAGTAGTTACTATATGGGTTAACATTATTATTAATAGTATTAGTTAATTATAATAGTTACTATAAATATTAATAAGTATTATTAATAGTATTAGTTATTGATATTATTATATAGATTAATTTTTACTATTAATGGTTTTAGTTAAGATGATGTTTACTATTTTAGTTAACTATAATTAAAAAATAATTTTTTATATACAATATATTTATATTATAAAAAACTGTTATGCTACTTTATTAAATAAAAATATAAAAATAGTAAATGTAAAAAAAATAGCAAATTAGTTACCCGTGCAGAGCACGGGTTACCCACTAGTACATTGTAAATCCGATGCAGCGAGCTCGACTGCTGCTACACTGAAGTATTAATCGAATCACAAAGTAAACGATTAATTGTAGTAGAATCCCAACCATGAAGTATTCTTTACCATTTTAATAAGATTTTTTTTTCAAATAATTCTCTTTTAAATCATTATCTACCTAAATGACATTTGGGAAACTTTATATACCAAAATGATCATTTTTTGTGAAATCGGCATTGGCATTGCCGACTTTGGGATGAAGTCGGTACTACCAATGCCGACTTTAGGTTAGCAAAAATTCCGGATTAGGGTTAAAGTGGGTCAAAGTGGGAATATTTTGGGAGTCTGGAATTTGGCAGAAGTCGGCAATGGGAATGCCGTTTCTGGTGAAGTCGGCACTCCCAATTCCGACTTCACCTCCAGACAATTCATCATAAATCGGCAGCCTCCTTCCCCCTCAAACCCTACCTCCCATTCCCCCATCAACCTTCAACCTTCGTTCCATCACTGTCTTCTCTGCATCTCAGTGTCCCTTTGGTCAGAAAATTAATTTGTGTTGGGAATCTTGTCACAATTTCCACATTATAAGGTTAGTGCTATCATATTTAGTGATTTTCTTTTATATAATTTGTATTTTAATTATCTTTTTCGATGAAATTAGAATATGTTAATTTGTTGAGTTTATAATATACATGTTAATTTGCTTATGTGATTTTGAATTAATTTAACAAAAAGCTATTTATTAAAAGTTGATGAAAATTCACATTATCGACTGAATTTCGTTAGAAAGTTAACAACAATGCCCATTTTTTGTTAGAATATTAACTGATAATACATGTTAATTTGCTTATGTGATTTTATATTAATTTAACAATAATCTATTTAAAAAGTTGATGAACTTCACATTATCATCCGAATTTCGTTGGAAAGTTAACAAAAATGCCTACTTTCCGTTAGAAACTTAACTAAACTGTCCGAAATTTAACAGGTTTTGCGTTTTTCTGTTAAATATTTAACAAACAGCCCCTCTTTTTATCAAAAATCCCATTTTCTGTCAAAAAGTTAACTAAACTGTCAGAAAAGAGCCCTTTTTCAGTTAAATATTTAACGGACCAGCCTCTTTTTTAAACGAATTTTAGTTTAATAGTTTTGTTGTTTGTTTCAGATGGACCAATATCATGATAACCAAGCATTTGTTGATCCCGGGCCGTTAGACGACTCCGTATTAAAATGGCAAGATAAACACCGGTCACGTTATATTTGGGCTCAACAAGAAGTTGAGAATATTAGATTTAGGCGCGGTCCGGAACCTCCTAAAAACTTGGATGTTAGGATTCAGAGTAAACTTTTAGATGTTGGGTTTTACGGTGTTTATAAACTAGGTTTTTTCAAATATGATTGGCATTTGTTAGAGGCTTTGGTTGAGAGATGGCGTCCAGAGACGCACACATTTCATTTGCCAGTTGGGGAGATGACCATCACCCTTCAGGATGTTGGAATTTTATGTGGCCTTCCTATAGACGGGGATCCTGTGATTAGTTCCCAAACCCATATGCAAAAATTGGAATGGGTTCAATTATGCCACGAATTACTAGGGATTGAACCACCTGATGGCGTATTGAAGGGTGGTAGATTGTCTATTAAATGGATTATAGACGAACTGACTCAGTGGGATGAGCTTCCTGCAAATGCCCCGCCCGAATTGGTTAACCAGTATACTCGGGCATATATTTTGATATGCATAGGGTCACATTTAATGCCGGATACGAGTAATGTCTTAGTGAAACTCATGTACCTCCCACTGCTTAGGGATGTTGACACGATCGGGAACTACAGTTGGGGTAGTGCAATGTTAGCCTTTTTATATCGGGACTTGTGTGTAGCGACAAAGCCCGATGCGAAAAGTTGTGCTGGATTCTTAACAATTGTACAGGTATGTCAATTATATTTTCTTATATTATTGTAGTGAAGAAAATATGTTTTGTACGTAACACAAATTTTTTTCTTTATGTTATTTTTTTTTAGCTTTGGGCTTGGGAACGGTTGTTGTGTTTACGACCCGTAAAGACACGTGGAGATGTCATTCTCCAGGATGCATTATCCCCATATGGTTGCAGGTATTCTAAAATAAATTAAATTTAAGTCCACATAATATTCTATGTACTTAATTTTTATTATTACACATTAATTTGTATGTCAAATTGCTCCATATGTAGGTGGCAATGTCCTTTATCATATACGCATCTTACCGTCCACAACTTGCGTGGATACCGGGATCAGCTGGCGTATTTGAATGATGATCAGGTTGAGTGGCAACCGTACTTAAATGTCCAGGGTCCACCATATTGCTTCCAGGGACAGGCTATATGGAGAGCGAAGGTGCCCCTCATTTGCTTTGATAGGGTTGAGTGGCACCTTCCCGATCGAGTAATGAGGCAGTTCGGGATGTTACAGAATATCCCTGACCCACATGACACGAGTGATTACCTGCATGGACTAGATCGACGAGGTCGGTCAGAGGTTAATTGGCCTGAATTCCACATAGTTCCCATCGGAATGTGGAATCAACGGGCTAATTTGGTGGTGGCTGGGCAATATGGTACCGAGGATGTAGATTACACACATTACTATATGTTATGGTACCATAGGATTACACGGTTATTGATCCAGAATCCGAATGCTATAGAGGATGAGGGGTACAGGGCGCATGCTAGTCGTTATGAGGGTTTGGTAAGCTAAATAGTACATATTTACTTTAGTTCATTTTTATTTGTTCACAATTTATCTTATCGTTATAATTTATTCCTTTTTTGTTATTTTCAACAGATTCAAAACCTTCAGCGTGCATACATATCCAACGAGAATGCCATATCTAAGGTAGAGGGATACGGCATACGCTCACAAAACCTATATGTTACCCGTGGTGTCATCAGACAATCCTTATCATCTATTAGACAGCAGAAACGACTGGATGCCCTCCAACCTCCTCCACCACCAGTAGATCGTGTTCAAGGGGTGCCACCGAGACGAAATCGGGTTCGTAGACGTGCTCAACACGTGCAGGATGATCCAGAGGTACATGTTGAGGAGGCAGCGAATGAGGGGGACAATGACGAGGAAGGGAATGATGAGGGCGGAGATAACGAGGGTCCAAACACATTTACAGGACACGACGCTTTCTCCCAGGCAGGAAACTATGGATTCTCTCATACACAGATGGATTATACTCCAACTCCCCCGCCAAATTTTGGTTTTACATCATATGGTTCGGAGAGTGGGAGTGGAATTCGAAGAAGAAGCGTTGACTATGCTCCAAGTCGACCTCTAGGGACGGGTTTCACATCGTATGCTTCTGGGAGTGGGAGTGGAAGGTGAAGCTTTCAAATGGATTATACTCCAACTCTACCTCCGATGTCGCTTCCGGAGGCTACACCTTTTGGTCACATAGACCCAACTCAGGTACCATCGCCATCTCGTCAAACTAACACATCACGAATAGGTCGTGTAATTTCTCGCCTTATGCCTAGGAGAAGTGGAAGGCCACATAATCCTCCTAACAATTACACCCCATCTGCATATCCCTGATGGATTTCCTATTTGACCGGGATGTGGTCAATAACTATTTGGATTGATGTAGTATTTATATGTATATAAATAAAATGGATATTTTGTGGAATTTTTGGAATAAATTTAGACCCCAAATATTGACATGGAATTTCATCACAAAAAATCAAACAAAGAAGGATTTACATAAACATCTCAAATAAATTTATCAGAACTGTCAAAAACGGCACTACCAATACCGTTTTTATCAGAACTGTCAAAAACGGCACTACCAATACCGTTTTTATCAGAACTGTCAAAAAAAAATTCATTCATTTCTCATCCATCTCTCTCAAAACTAATCTCTCTCAAAAATTTCTAACTGTCATAATGGATCCATCGCTCCCCCGCTGGTATCGTGGCAAACAACCTCTTTATGGTAATCCCGTTCAACACTCCGATGCTCAATCTAATCTCTCTCAAATCGAACGAGAGTTAGAATCTCCACTGCCTCGTATCATACCTGGTCCCGCTGGTATTGCAGCAGAGGCCGTGCGGCGGCATCACTCCGGAAAAGCTCATGTCTCTCAGGATCCACCTCAGTCGACCCAAGAGGCCATAAGGAGAAAGCTTGAAGAGCCGGAGGAGGATGAAGATTTCCAGCGCAAACCATGGATTTCTGCAATGGATTATCTCACTGCAGAGGGTACATATTTCCCGTTGAGAACGATCAAGGAGAAATGCAAACAACATGACAGGGTGGAACAGGTATAATATTTTACATTAATTATAGTTAAGGTTGATATTTAAAAATAATTGGTCGTTATGTTTTTGTTTTATTAGGTTGTTGTTGTCGTGAAGGAGTGCAAACCAACTGGTTATGGCTCTGTTTCGGTGACTTTGAAGGATCCGACTGACACAATTGAAGCTTTCATTGCTGACAAAGTGGTTAAGGAAAGTCAGTATGGAAGTGACATAGGTGTTGGTGCTGTTCTAATACTTAATCAGGTATGAAATATTTTACTTAACATTACACTCCCTAAGGATATATTCCTTAACATTTTGTTCTAAATGTTTTGTTTTGTTGATCTATTAGGTTGTTGTCTTTGCCGTCACACGCTCCAAAAAACTACTTAACATTACACTTTCTAATGTTTCTAAGGTCTTCCCTAAAGATTGTTAAGTTAATGTGTTGGACATGTAATATATGGATTTATGTAATATTTTCCTATGTGACCGGGCTGTGGTCACTGAATTTATTTGATTTTGTTATATTTCCTATGTGACCGGGATGTGGTCACTGAATTTATTTATTTATGTAATATTTTCCTATGTGACCGGGATGTGGTCACTGAATTTATTTATTTATGTAATATTTTCTTATGTGACCGGAATGTGGTCACTGAATTTATTTATTTATGTAATATTTTCTTATGTGACCGGGATGTGGTCACTGAATTTATTTATTTATGTAATATTTTCTTATGTGACCGGGATGTGGTCACTGAATTTATTTATTTATGTAATATATTCCTATGTGACCGGGTTGTGATCACTGAATTTATTTGATTTTTGTTATATTTCCTATGTGACCGGGACAACAAATAAAAAACATTCACGAATAGTTAAATATATCACAAGTTCAAATATAATAGCATCCACAAATACTTAAATATATTACAAGTTCAAAGTTCAAATAAAAAAAACATTCACGAATAGTTAAACAAACATATTACAAGTACTAGAAAATAACATTTAATCTTCCTCCCTAAGAGTTGGACATCTTCTTTTAGTATGACCTTCTACCTTGCATATCCCGCAACGAAACTTCCTTTTCTCCACCTGCCAATCCATCCTATTTCTAATCCGCCTTGATTTAGGTCTTCCTTGCTTCTTATCACGACGGTGCATCGGGTTAGGATAAAAACTTGGGACAAGATGATCTACATTCCAATAAGCCTCGTCATGGATCGGATTAAAAGTGCCCCTCCATGTATTGTAGTACGCCTCAAGACTGTAAAAGAAATCAACATAATTCAAACCGTCAATATGTTGGGCTTTGAAGCAGGCAAGAGCATGCGAACAAGGGTAATGATATTGCACCCATTTGCCACAAGTGCATGTTCGAGGACCCAATTCCACCACTTGAACCCTTCCGCCCCTTTCACCGCGTCTCCCCGTTGTCACTTGATAAACACCTGATGCAGTATTGTTAAATCTTCTAACATTATGATACCCAGCCTTCTTCAAGTTGAAGTCATACTTTTGTTGGACCCTTTGACTGAATAGTAGTCTCGCATTTACGTTGGGGTTACCAGGATACCCCCCTAAAGCCCTTATTGATCCCGAGAGTCTACTTTGAAAGTATTCCACACACCTATAGAAGGCCATCTCAACAATACCTGAAACAGGCATCCCACGCGCTCCTTTCATGACACCATTAAAAACCTCAGACAAATTGGTAGTCTTAATTCCGTACCTATATCCACCATCATGCGCCATTGACCACTTTTTAACATCCAAAAACTCAAACCATTTAACTGCCTCGCGATTGATGATACGAATCTGAGCCAAGTAATTTTTCATCTTCCGTTCCTGGGTGGCGCTAACAGCACGCCAAAAAAGATCTTTTAAGCCAACACCCTTATGAGCATAAAGGAAATTAGCTCGTAAATGCAACATGCACCACCTGTGCACAACATCTCGTGGCCATCCGTTTTCTCCCACAGTGGCAAGGATCCCATTATGGCGATCAGATATCAAACAAACTTCACGACCCCTAATAACATGTCGGCAAACAAGATGTAAGAACCAAGACCAGTTTTCATGGTCCTCTTTTTCAACAAGAGCAAAAGCAAGTGGAAGTAAACTATCATTCGCATCAACACCCATAGCAATAAGTATTACCCCTTTATATCTTCCATGCAAGAATGTGCCATCAACAGAAATGACAGGACGGTAATGAGAGAATGCTTCCAAACAAGGGCCAAATGCCCAGAACACGCGGTCAAAAGAACCTGGAGGACCAGCGTCAGGACGGTTAGAAAACTGCACAATGGTTGAAGGGTTCCACTTTTGAATAGCTGCTAACAAACGTGGCAACTTTCTATAAGATTCCTCCCAATCCCCATATGCTTGAGCGATGGCTTTTTGTTTACCACACCATGCCTTCCGATATGAAACATCCTTACCGTACTTTGATTTTATATTTATCATGATAAGCTTAATCTTGTACTCTGGATCAGCCTTGACAAGATCGAAAACTTCTCGTCCTATAAACTTAGCATCTAAATTAGGATGATCGCCGCTAACATCTGAAGCCAAGCAAGAATGTGGACCCTTGTACTTAGTTACTTCCCAGTACCCACCGTTCTTCAGACTCACATTCACATAGAAATTGCAGGGGAAATCTTTCACCAAACACTCAATAGCCCACTTTTGCGGTGTGCTCTTTCTCACCTTGAACCTCAAATTCTTCATAATATGGTACTTCTTTATTTGGTACTGCACATCAATCTTCTCTGCGAAGCGAATTCCCTTGGCGATTCCATCACTCTCCGCATTCCATTCTGCAAACTTGTATTCACTATTATCATAATTCTCTGACCTTTCACCAATATCACGGTAAAATGGATAGTCTGCTCTCCCATACATTTGATTATGTGGTTCACCTTGAAAAGTAACCATGTGTGCTCCTACATCACCACCTTCCCCATCATCACCCTCATTCTCGCTATCAGTTGGACTCGAACAATCTTCATATCCAGAATCAACATCAGAACTTATTGCAAGGATATGACCTTCATAATCTGAATCATCATCATTTTCACGTTCCTCTACCTCTTCCACTTCCGGTTCCACTTCCGGTTCCACTTCCGGTTCCACTTCCGGTTCCACTTCCCCATGTGTTTCAAAACCACCAGTATATCTCTCAAGGTAGTTAACATTATTATCAAAAACTAAAAAATCCATGATAATATACAACTGCAAGCTACCTACCCCACCTAATTGAGCAGAAACATCAAACATGACTTTCATACACATATCATTCTCGACTTCAAACGGAATGTAACTTGCAAACCCATTACCCATCATATGAGGATATCTACAAATAACTTTCAACTTAGCATCTCTTGGATCTATATCAATTTTCTTATATAACTTCCTAATCAATTTTTCGTAACCCCAACGAGTTTTTGCCCTAAGTGGAAATTTCGGCCCCTGTTCAAGATTACTATCTGCAAACGGGTGTTCATCATCTCCTCCCCAGTAGCACATGAAAATAAGTGGAAGTCCACTCATATTTTCCCCTAAACAAATTAATTCAACAGTCAAAATATATATAAAAAAATGCAACAAATAACATCATTAAAATTTGTTACATTAAGAAAATTTCTTGATCTTAAAAAATTTATATGAAATGTCAAAAATTTAACTGAAATATGCATGGAAATTTAACTGAAATGTCAAAAATTTAACTGAAATTGTAAGAAATGTTAACAAAATAACAGTCAAAAATTGTTAATGTAATACATTAAGAAACTGTAAATCATATATGCATGGAAATTGTAAGAAATGTTAACAAAACAACAGTCAAAAATTTTGACTGAAATGTCAAAAATTTAACTGAAATATAAAAAATTTAACGAGTTTTGCGTTGGATGTTAAATGTTTAAAGGACAACACATCTTTTTTTTTTTTTAACTGAATTATAGTTTAATAACTCTAGTTTGCATTCACATTATACAAATAAAAACATATAACAAAGATTAAAATGTACCTTAGATGCTTGAATCAAATTCACCAAATACAACTTTTGAGCTTTCAACTTGAAAGGGAGAGAAAAAAAAGATGAAAGATGAGAATCAGATATTAGAGAAGTTTGTGTTTTGAATATGAAACGAGTGAAAACTTCTGAAGCCAGTTGTGGGTGTTTTATGGAGGCCTAAAGTCGGCATCCACAATGCCGACTTCAGAAACCCTAGTCAAAGTCGGCATTGTGAGTACCGACTTCAGTACAACACAAAAACCCACTCTGCCCCAAAATATTCCCTCCTAATCCTTCTTAACCCCTAATTATTCTTAACCTTAACCGGGTTGACCTAAAGTCGGCATTGGTAGTGCCGACTTCACAGTAAAGTCGGCAATGCCAATGCCGATTTCACAAAAACTGGTCATTTTGGTATATAAAGTTTCCCAAATGTCATTTAGGTAGATAATGATTTAAAAGAGAATTATTTGAAAAAAAAATCTTTTAATAAGGCGGAGAGTATAATCTATATCAATTATTAGAAATAAACTCATGGTGACTTATTGCGAAAGTAGTAGAGAAAAATAAAAATGTGGAAGTGTCGGTGGAGGCCCTCAGGGTTGCTAAATCATAAACTAATAGGTAGCATTTGGTGAAATTGTGACAGCAATGTTTAGTTGGCTCAAATGTCATGTTTTTTTTCACCCATTTTGGCTTATTCTATACCAATTATTAATGTAACATTATTTTTAGAGATCAAGATGTATGTAGCTGTAGGTAGGATTATGGAGACAGGAGGTTGGCTAATTTCTTGTTAACATGTACATTAGGTTGGTTAGACTACATGCTCAAGAATGAAGACCCCCAATAATATAATTCCTCCCTCTCTTTAAAAATTAAAATTTTGAAAAAATTGATAAGTTTTTAAATGTTTATTTTGAGAGAGAAGAAATAATTTGAATGGTCAAGTTCGCTAAATTCATTTGGGGCTAATTATTGAAGACCCTTCCTTTTTAGAAACGGAGGAAATAATATATCTTTAATATCTAAGTCTGGAAACTCAGCTATATAAGCATCACACAGTGATTGAGTACAAATACATTGAGTTTATTGTACCTCCGGGCAAGCTAACAATCATTCCCGGCCAGATTTCATCTAATCAATCCGAATCCGAAAATTTAGGTCCGGTGCATAAGGCATCCCGTACTTCCTTTCCTTATCACAAGTACACCAAAAACTTTAAAAACTCTATGAATAATATTGATGTCCGGTAGTAGCATTTAGTATTAAAAAGCACAATTGGCCTGGAAATGGAAAGGGATCAATGTTGGGTAAATAATGAAAGAGACTGAAGTAAGGACAACCCAACCATAATCTTCAATTGTATACTTGAGCCGGTAAATTCTATATACAAGGCATATTACATACAAAGCACCAATAATGGCAAAACTACCCTCGCGTGTCGTGTGCAAAATGACTGAATCGTTAGAGTCATGTTTCTTTGAATATCATAAAGTTCCCAAATTCTCATAATATGATGAGATCTCAAGACAATATTTTTGGGAACATGTAATATACTCATTCAGTCAGGTAACAAAATACTCATCACAGTGTCTTATAAAAAAAGTACCACTTATTGAAGGAAAAAAAAATCCCTTCACTTTCTCTCTCCATTCCACTCACAACAATTATTCGCTCGCTATTCTCTACTCCACTTTCTTTTTCTTTCTCACTCACAACATCTACTTTTCCAACATCTTTTCTTAATTAATGTGAAAAAGCAAATGAGTACTTGATTATAAGACGGAAGGATTACAGTGATTATGATAGGGTAGAGTACAAGATTGAATACATAAAAATATACAAATTACAAATACAAAATCAGTATGATTAAGAAAGCCCAACCACATAAACCCTTTTCTTGAAAGTCTTTCCACTTTAATATTTAATTATTGCCTCTCAAGCAAAAATAAAATAGAAAAAAGAATCCAATATGTATGTTTACAAACAAAAACAAAACTTGTGCTTTGCTGTAAATTTGGACCTACTTTACCCCTTTCCCCTCTCCAGCAGTGCCACTTTTACTGAACTTAGCTATTTATGCCACCTCTTTCTTTATATACTCCTCCATTCATCCAAATCTCAGCTGCATTATCATCCAACTTTTCTCTCTCTGAATTCCTCCTGCCAAAGGTCAGTTCTTTCTCATTATTATTAGCTACTTTGGTGAAAAATTGTGTTCTTGAGGTTTTTTTTTTTTTTTTTTTTTTTTTTTGTGTGAACTGTGTGTATTTTCTTTTCTTGTTTGAATTGTTCTAGATCTGCTTTAGTATCATAGTTAATGTACTACATTGTTTGTTGATGGGTTTTTTGTTTGATTTATAAGGGTAGTTTTAATTTTCTTGCTCGAGTGGAAATTAGTTTTGATCTGAGGGAAATTTACTTGTTTGGGTATTTTCAAGAAGTTACCCAATTTGGAAAATTAATGGCATTATACTTAGTTAGCTGATCTTTCAATTCATACCATTCACTGATTCCAAGTTCAAACCTTTTGATTTTCTTGATTTACTGTTATATCCAAATTCATGAGTAATTCTAGTTTCCAGTTTTACCCCCCAGTGAGTTCTGGGCAGCTTTAAAGATCTGATAGTGTTTGAATTTCTTGAAAATATACACCACTAATGGGTCAGAAAGAGGCAAATTCTTGATTATGGCCTGCTATCTCATTTAGGGTTTCTCGGTTTGTTCGTTCGTGCATATCTTCTCTGTTTTTACTTGCTAGGAGTGTTGTTTCTGCTGATGTTATGCATAAATGTTGGGACTATGAGATGGAGGGGGGGGGGCAGTTTAGGGATTGGGTGTATATATGTGACATCCGACAGCAGTGTAGTCGGATGGAATGTGCAGTCACAGTTCAAATCTTCTTCAAATGGACGGCCCCTATTGGTAGGTGGGGCGAAAAGACAATCAAGCCCTTCTAATTCGGTCCGATGGACCACAACTGGACTGCCACGCAATCCGGTGTCATGTCACTGCCCCCGAACCCCGGGGTTCAGGAGGAAACTGAACTAGTTTTGATGTTTTTCACTTTCATGATGTTTTACTGTATTATTCACTTTTAAGTTTATGTTTTAACATCTGACCATATTGTTGATTTGATCTCGATTTGAAAATCTATTCTTGCTCATTTCTATAATATTCAAGTTGAATTATTTTAGTCGTTAGAGATTTTGTAATTATGCTCACATGCTCAGTCTCCTTGGATCACGGCGATATTTATATAAAATTTTCTAATAAGTTTTGTTTAAGTATTATAATTCTATTAAAATTATATCAGTAATTGTTAATGGGTGTTACTTAATATTGCAGGAATCCAGAGAGTATTTGTTAAACAAACTCCGAAGTAAAATTGGTGACAAAATGGAGTCAACCAAGATCTTCATGGCTTTCTGCACTCTAGTCCTGATATGTACATCAGCAAAGGCTCAACCTAGTGCAGAAACTCCAACCCCAACCCCTGCCCCTGCACCCGCCCCAGACTACGTCAACCTGACGGAACTACTCTCCGTGGCGGGCCCATTTAGTACTTTCCTTCGCTACCTCGAGTCAACAAAAGTCATTGAAGCCCTTCAAAACCAAGTCAACAACACCGAAGAAGGGCTCACTCTCTTTGTACCCAAAGACAAAGCCTTTACATCCCTAAAAAGTCCGTCCCTATCTAACCTCACATCCGACCAGCTTAAATCCCTATGCCAATTCCACGCAATCCCACATTACTACTCGTTAGCGGAGTTTAAGAATCTTAGTGGGTCCGGTCCGGTCAGCACATTCGCGGGCGGGCAGTATACCTTAAACTTCACAGATGTTGGGGGGACTGTTCTTATTGGTTCTGGATGGACAAACACAAAAGTCAGCAGTAGTGTTCATTCTACTGATCCGGTTGCTATTTATCAAGTTGATAAAGTGCTTCTCCCTGAAGCCATTTTCGGGACGGACATTCCTCCAATGCCCGCTCCGGCTCCTGCTCCAGTGACTGATATTGCACCGGTGGCAGATGCTCCGGCAGCTGATGGTGGAAAGGGAGTAGCTTCTTCGCATAAGCCTTCGTCGTCTTATAGGATTGTTGGAGGTAGTGCTTGGAGCTTCTTGATTATGGGAGTTTCTGGTGGATTTATGTTGTTGCTGTAAGGTGGGATTAAATTTGTTGGGAGGTAATGTTATTTATTTTTAAAGATAATCAGATTACTTTGATTGCAAGCCAATTTTTTGGATCATATATTGTATTGATATATACTGTGTATGAGAATGTGATTTATTATTGTTGATGCCTAATGATTATTGGTTTACACTTTACCTTCTTACATTGATTTTTTAAATACTCCCTCCGTTCTAAAATGATCTTCACGTTTGACTATTCAAACTTTTTAATGATATAAAATCTTGCTTCACTAGCCATGTTTTGCTTAGGCACTTTTAAGCCCAAATTGTAGAAATAGGAAGAACTTTTTGGGACAATGAAAAATGACAAATGAGAAGATCATTTTGGGACGGAGGGAGTATCATCTTATTATTAGAAGTAATGATCTTTTGAATTTCTCAAGTAAGCCCTTTTGTTTTTATGATTATACAATTATAACTTTAATATAAAGTATTAGAAATAAAAAATGCATTTCAAGGCCATGGTTGCGTCATTTGAATGATTATATGTAGACGCACAAGCGCGACATCTAACATTTCAAGCCAGTTGCCTTCGTTGTGCCATTTGAACGATCACTTATAGACGCGCAATCTACCTCTATGTGCCATAGTAACTCAATAGACGTCCTTGCGCACCATCTGAATGATCACCTATAGACGCCCAATCTATTTCTAAGAAACATAGTAACACAAATTCTCCACTTTACTTTTAATACAAGAGAAGAGGGGGGAGAGGGAAGGGGGAGAGGGAAGGGGAAGTGGGATTCAAACTTAAAACCTATCAAACTAAGGCCCAAACCTTACGCCACAAGAACCAAATGCTTATGGAGTTGAGGGCATAAATTTGACTTTAAAGGCTCATGAGCATAAATTTGACTTTAAAAGTGTACTTTTTATGCGAAATGAAGTGAGCGTAAACATATAACTCAATTAAAGTAAGAAAATGATCAAGTTTAAGTTTTGAATACTCTCAAAAATATAATATTGTATCTCTTTCAAAAAAAAAAATATTGTATCATTTAAATTTTAATAGTCAATATGAATAAATTTTGATTAAATATTAATGATAATTTAATTTGTTTAATAAAATTTAAAATTAGTTAGATATATATAATTTATCAATAATAATATATAAAATATCACTAAAATAATCATAATAATATCAATATTTGATTAAAATTAAATATTAAACTAAATTAGATATGAAACAGATGGAGAATAAAATAATTGTAACGAAGTTCAGGTTAGCAAACATGATCAGTAAAAAAAATCCAATAATCATACCATGCATATCAGAAGCTTTGAGTGCCATTCAACTCCAACCCCCCACCCCAAAAAATAGCATATGACTTTTTTGCTAGAATTTCTTAAACCTTTTGTTTTTCTTGACTAATTTTTTTACGATAAACTGGTGTCTATCTAATAATCACAATAAAATTTTAAAAAATAATATTATTATCATTTAATAATTTAACAATTATAAATTTTAAAAATTTTACTAAAATAATTAAATCGTTATCAATATTTAACTAAATTTTATTTGTGTTGACCGTAAAAACTCAAATGTGACAAATTTTTACAAAGTATACTTCCTCTATTCTATAACTATGTGCACAAAATGAGTTGTGCACGAGAATTAAGTGATGAATAACAGTGAGTAGTTGTTGTAAGTGTGAAAAGTAAAAAAAAAAAAAAAAAGAGAGTGGAGTATGGAATAGCAGGTTGATTGGTGTTGTGAGTATAAAAGTAAAATATTAGAGAGAATGAGTGGGAGGAATAATAAACATTCTTTATCATTTTAAAAAATGTGACTTATTAATAAAACGCTCGAAAAGGAAATTTGTGCACGTAGTTATGTGACGGAAGGAAGGAGTATATTTGATTGAGGGCGAATTTTAAATACAAGGCATCCTTGTGTACAAGGCACAATAATGCCAAAAATGCCCTTACCCGGATACGCGTGTTTCGTGTACACGCTCACGAAATAAGTTGTTTATTTCGCGTAAGGTTACACGAAACATGGAAAATGTGGAAGTTGTTTTTTCGCCTGGTTTTACACGAAATAATGCTTGATTTTCACCTAATTGTACACGAAATGTAATAGAGCATTTCATCAACTTTTACACGAAATAACAACATGCATTTCACCTAAATAGACACGAAATAAACAGTTTTTAACAAGGCTGATGCATAATTCATACATCCAAACATCCAAACAAACAAATGTCATGCAAACTGGATGATTCAAAAACCAATACATGATACACACATACTATGGCCTATTTCTTGCGATTCTTGCTTCGTTCGCCGCATTTGAGAGTTGATTGAGGAATTGATAGAATGAGAATAAAATTTGGCAGCATTGGAAATGTGTAATTGGGGCAAGAGTAGGATAGCAGAGTAATCGCGTCGCGGGGTCCTGGTAAAACGGGTTCTCTCTTCTCTCTCTCTCTCTCTCTCTCTCTCTCTCCATCTGTCTCTCAACACACACAAATTACACACACTTTCTCTGTTCCCCCATTAATCTAAACAAACATTCCTAAGAAAATCCATACCAGCTCGATGATGAGAAGAACACAGCTTCAAAATCTCCCCCTCGGCTAGTGCGTTTCCACTTAGGTTTCCCCCTATCATTTTAATCGTTATTTATCACTAATCCATCCATTTTCGTTGAAAAAAATTGATCATTTTTTCTTTCTTTATGCACCTGTTTGGCTGACCACAAAAGTTGGCGAAAATGAAAATCTTGAATCAAGAAAATCCCTAAACACGTTTATCTGACAAACTGCGTTGTACATTTGTAGATTGTTCATGCATGTCGATATTAGTTTAATTTATACTTTTATTCGGATCTCCATTTGAATCTTTGATTGCATATTCTTCTTATTGGATTATCGTCTGAGTAAATTGTAATCATTTGATTTTTTGTTCTTGTTGTTGGTGTTCTATCAGTCGATATAGTACTAATTAAGGATTCACACAAGAACAAGGTGAAACATGTCTAATTATCAAGGTGTTGTTGTTTCTGATCCATGGCTTCAAAGCCAGTTTACCCAAGTCGAGCTTCGCAGCCTCAAATCCCGAGTATGTCTTTCCCCTCTTTCTCTTTTTGAGCGTAAAACTTATGGTTTGGAATGGTAATTTTGAATGCATTTGGGTTACAGTTCATTTCAGCAAGGGGTCCGACTGGTCGGGTCACATTGGGCGACTTGCCACCCGTGATGGTCAAATTAAAGGCTTTCAGTGAAATGTTCACTGAGGAGGAGATTAAGGCCATACTGGCCGAGTCTTCCTCTGACATGAATCAAGAAATTGATTTTGAATCTTTCCTTCGGGTCAGTGTTCTTATAATCATTATGTTTTTATGATTACTAGATGAACTATTGTAATTTGTATTGATGGAAATGAAACAAAGCAATAATGGGATTCTGTGTTTAACAGGCATTTTTGAATTTACAAGCTAGTGCAACAACTAAATTGGGTGATTCAAAAACTTCATCATCTTTCCTCAAGGCTTCCACAACTACTCTCCGTCATACTATTAGTGAATCAGAGAAGTCTTCATATGTTGCGCACATTAACAGTTTTCTACGAGAAGACCCGTTTTTGAAGAAATATCTTCCTCTTGACCCTGCCAATGATGGTTTGTTTGATCTTGCGAAGGATGGTGTTCTCTTATGGTAATTACTGTCACTAAGTTCTAGGGGTGGCAATTTCTGACCAATGTGTATACCCATTAAGATTTTATCATGCCTTGAACTATTTTAACAGTGTATCATGTACAATAGTTTAAAGCATGTTATTTATGTTGTTCATTGATCCATTTATGTATTCCATGCAGTAAACTCATCAATGTGGCTGTCCCTGGTACAATAGACGAGCGAGCTATTAATACCAAATCTGTCCTTAACCCGTGGGAAAGAAATGAGAATCACACCCTTTGCCTTAATTCTGCGAAGGCAATTGGCTGCACGGTGGTTAACATTGGCACACAGGACTTGGTGGAAGCAAGAGTATGTAAAGAACATGATACTCATACAAAACATGATTTTATTTTCTTACATTCTCTCTTTTGTAAGTTCTCAACTCTGTTGTTTATTTTTGTGGCTATTTCGTGCAGCCCCATTTGGTTCTTGGGTTGATTTCACAGATAATCAAGGTATTTCTACTTAGGTTCTTCCTTGTTTTGATTTTGTTAGATTTCATACTGTCAAGATTCCTAATTGATATTGTATTTTCTTGCTAGATACAACTTTTAGCTGATCTCAACCTCAAGAAAACTCCTCAGCTCGTGGAATTAGTGGAAGACAGCAAGGTGTCCAATCCTGCCTTGTTTCAGTTTCTTACTAGGGTTACTTGAACTCGTTGTGCACTTAATGTTTGGATTGTATGATGCAGGATGTGGAAGAGCTCATGGCTTTACCCCCAGAAAAGGTTCTTTTGAAATGGATGAATTTTCAACTGAAGAAATCTGGCTACAATAAGCAAGTCACAAATTTTTCATCTGATCTAAAGGTAATAATGTTCTTTACTCTATTAAAGTTGATTCACGCTTTCAAACTCCTTAAGTAGATTTGTTCATAGCACAGAAAGAACTTCCCAAGTCTATGTAATGCTTTTGAAAGAGATACGTACATTTACAGTTAAGTTGACCCTTCTGCAGTTTGTTGACATATAATGCTTCTTAGCTATTCATTCGTGTACTAGAAAATTTATTACCTTGGATACCACTTACGAGCCTGTGCCTTGAATCCAAACTATATACATTTTTTTTATTTCGAAAAAAAACATTTTTCAAATATAATTGAAAGTTGTATCGCTCCGTCTCTTAGGCCTTTTGGAACCAACTATTTCCGGTTTGTTGACATGTAGTTTTGTAATAGTTCAGCTTTTTCATGCAAGTATTAGATTTTTATTTTTATTAATGAATGACTTATTCTATTTCAAGAGTACACTCGAAAATGCTTTTTCATGCAAATGCATTTGACCCGCAGTTGAAAACTTTCTTTTTTCATCTCGCCCTCCTCTTCTTAAAAGAGAGTTTTGAGAAAAGATCTTCAAAATTGAGCATTCCAGTCGCTCCATTTTGGAGCTCTTTAAAATGCTTTCTTTCCTGTATTTTAGAATTGGTATAAATTTTCCCTCAAAATGTGGCCAGTATTCTCAAAGCAATGTGCCAGACAGAGCCTTAGATAATATTGTGTGCTTGTTCGTTTGCAGGATGGAGAGGCTTATGCTCACTTGCTCAATGTTCTTGCCCCTGAACATGGTACCACCACCACATTGGATACAAAAGATCCTACGGAAAGAGCAAGTTTAATTATCGAGCAAGCAGAGAAGATGGACTGCAAAAGATATGTGACCCCAAAGGACATTGTTGAAGGCTCAACAAATTTAAATCTTGCATTTGTTGCCCAAATTTTCCAGCACAGGTCAGATTACTTCATCAATTAATTTTACTTTCATTTATCATCCGAATACATAACAATTATTGACTATTCTATTATATACAAATGGGTGTTTAACTTCGATTACTAATTACTAACATAATCTATGTCGACTTTATTTGACCCTTTCTTGATTATACTGGACAACTCTGTAATCAATATGATTTTTTTACAGGAATGGTCTCTCTGTGGACACCAAGAAGCTATCCTTTGCTGAGATGATGACAGACGATGCTCAAACGTCAAGGGAAGAGAGATGCTTTCGGTTGTGGATTAATAGTCTTGGAGTTGATACTTATGTTAACAATTTGTTTGAGGATGTCAGAACTGGGTGAGGTTGCCACTCCTTATTTTGCAATAACAATACCAGAACACTCCAAAGTTTTCTTGATGTCTTTTGTCGGTTGTGTATGCAGATGGGTTCTTTTGGAAGTCCTTGACAAAATGTCCCCAGGATCGGTTGTGTGGAAGCAAGCAACAAAACCTCCAATCAAGATGCCTTTTAGAAAAGTCGAGAACTGCAACCAAGTTATTAGGATTGGAAAGGAATTAAACTTCTCCCTTGTCAACGTGGCGGGAAATGATATTGTTCAAGGAAACAAGAAGCTCATACTAGGTTAGTGTGCTTCATCGCTCATACTATCTTATCTTACTCCCTCCGTCCCAAATGAATGTTTTTTTTTTTGTCTAAATAACTTTGTCCCTAAATGTTTTTTTACCTATGTTACTTTTCCCCACATTTCATTATATACTTGTAACACTAGAAGTTTAGAAGTGGATAACAAAAATATCTATACTCTTTGCCATTAAATTACATTTTCAGAATATATCTTACAACCTTCATTTTGGGACGGAGGTAGTACGATTTTAGGTAGAGCAGTAAATATGTTTGCATTTTGCATGCAGCTTTTCTATGGCAGTTGATGAGGTTTACTATGCTTCAACTCCTCAAGAACTTAAGGTCTCGCTCCCAAGGAAAGGAGATAACTGATAATGATATCCTAACTTGGGCAAACAAAAAAGTGAAGAGCTGTGGAAGAAAGTCACAAATGGAGAGTTTTAAGGTAAGAAAATGAAATAAAGTTTGATTTCATAAATATAATATACTTACATAATTAATAAAGTTGAAAACGGTAAAAATCTGTGTTAGGATAAAAACCTTGCAAATGGAGTTTTCTTTCTTGAACTTCTTAGTGCCGTGGAGCCCAGGGTTGTCAACTGGAGTCTTGTTACGAAGGGTGAAACTGGTATTTTTCATTTTTAACTTGTGAAATTTGTTTTGTATTGTCATAAAAGATATACTTTTGAGAAATTTAACAATGTCTCGTTGGAACTGCAGATGAGGACAGGAAGTTAAATGCTACGTATATAATTAGTGTCGCTCGCAAGATTGGGTGCTCCATTTTCTTATTACCTGAGGATATAATGGAGGTAACACTAAAATCACCATCAACCATGTCTTCCTGGCTCCTGCCTTCTACTCCCTCCGTCCTGAAAAGATAGTCTCATTTGACTTTTGATGGTCAACACAAGTGAACATTGAACAAGCATTAATCACAATCTAATCATCCTAATGAAATATTGTTGATAAATTATTAAAGTGATTTATCAATAACAATGTTTTTGAAAAATCATCAGGATAATTAGATTGACTTTAATATGTGGTCAAAGTATTAAAAGTCAAATGAGACTATCTTTGGGGACGGAGAGAGTATTAGAAGCTGTTTTGAGTGGTTTGTTCCATTTTTTTTAAAACAGGTTAACCAGAAGATGATGCTCACCTTAACAGCAAGCATCATGTACTGGAGCCTTCAACAAAATGCTGACCAAGAGTCAGCACCATCTTCTCGAGCTGGGTCCCCAACTGCACAAGAGGACGGAGCTGTTCCTGCAGGTGAAATGTCCAATTTGTCCATCAACAGCTCCCCGTCTGATGATGCTCTCTCCAATCAGGGATCTTCTCCGCAAGTTGAAAAGGAAGATAACTCCTGAGCAGAGTAAATTATAGTTTCATTTCCGGTTTTTTCTTTTCCTTTTTTCCGGTCCTCAGTTTTCTTGCAAGGGAGAATGCATTAGATCAAGGTTATTTGACATCTCTGTTGGTTTCTACTGCATTGGACAAAAGACCAATATCGTCATTTTGTTTAGGCAAAAGAAAGGAGTCAAGCCAGGAGGCAACTGTAAATTTTTTGAATGTAGTTAGTGAATAAGGTAAATGTGATAAGAGGTACTTATTGAATAGGTCATACTATGTTTTACCTGTCTCAGAATTTTGGCAGTGGTGTCAAAATTTTCAATAAGGTAAATGTGCAATATGCAGTTTCTCCTATGCGCAAATGTGTTTTTAGAGTAGTATGTGAAACTCCATGCCCAAATTGAAGGGTTTTTTTTTTTTTTTTTTTTTTTCGATTTAGCCAACACACATATTACTCAGTTCTCAGCACAAATAAACGCGCTTTAAAGCTGATTCAGTCTGAAGAAACAGCCAAATTTTCTGTTTACTCACATAACAAGCCACACTTGAGTATTGGCTCAGACATCATAGACCCTTACCTTCTCGAAGGACAGGGAATGGGTTTCGATCACCTCCCCCTATGTTGTACTCCGTATTTGCAAACTAGGAAAAATGCAATCAACATTTCTCGACGGGAATTAAGGTTTACCAGGACAGATTTAGTTAAGAACGACGAAGATGATACATACTGTGAAAATGCTATGTTTGAAAATGGCAGTTTCACCTTGGAAACATGACTATTTTTTCAACATGGTCCATAGATAACAAATTCTGATAATTGAAATTGTTATCATATGAAACCAGTAACCAAGATTACACAAGAAAATTCAAACTGGAGGGGATTAAGATTGCTTTAGTTGGTAAATTAAAGTTTACATTTTCACACCTACATACATGCATCCTTGGAAACAAGTGCCCATGCACTCAGTTCTTCTCTCTCAGGAACATTACCAACACAACTTGTACATTGTTGGATGGAGAAAGAAGATTAAAGCAATATACCTTCTGATACAGTATTACACAGTTATATATGTTTTCACAACAGATGTTATTTGTCAACCACAATCGACGTTGAATTTAGCCGTCTCAATCTCTGATCAAGTTCAGCCATAACCGCTGGTTCTTGCTTCTTCCTTTGCTTTGATATATTCGTCCATATCATGGACCCAATCTTATCGAACGCAACCTGAGGTCCAAGATTAAAAATAAAGGTTTCGTTACTTTGGCAAGTGATGGACATACTCATCAGATAACCAACATTGACCCAGATGACCAAACAACTTCGACAGAGTCATTATTATTATTGTGTGTGTGTGTGTGGGGGGGGGGGGGGGGGGGGAGGGGAGGGTTAATACTGTTCTCACATAGTGATGTGTACATCCAGTTGAAGAGTCTACTTCAATGGACTAAAGAACAATGCGTTTCTTTAAGGGCCTATCGATTTTTTCAACCCTAGGGCTTTGCTTAATCTTCGGTTTTAACCACTCTTGTTTTTCTTTAGCATTTCTACTTTAAATACGCATTCATTTTCCCCAAAAGTGATGAAATTAAGGCACATTTTTTTAGCAATTTCAACCATCGCACTTTAGTTTTTTTTTTTTTTTTTTTGGGGGGGGGGGGTGGGTGGGTGAATGAGTGCATATTTAAAGTACAATGGTTAAAACTACTACTGAAAAAGCAAGAGTGGTTAATATAGAAGCTTAAACTTTATGAGGGCTAAAAATGTCGATTGGCCTTCTTTAAATAGCATCAAAACAGAAGAAAGGTCATAATAATCCCAAACACGGAATGGAATGGCCTTGGGCGTTCTTGATATTGTTTGATATGATGTAATGTTGAGAGGGTTTTTTTTTTTTGGCCTTCAAGTAGCACTAAAACAGGTAAAAAGTTGCAAATATGACAATGAAAATGAGTCTGCTTCACAAGATGAAGTTAGAACCAAGCTCTCCTCCCAAACTTGAAAAGAAATCCGATCGAAAGTCTCAACTCTCAAATAATGCCACCATCTTAACACTAAGTGACTAAACCAAGATTTTGGTCGGGTGCGTATGTGTGAAGAGAGAGAGAGAGAGAGAAGGTTCATATGGAGAGTTGACTTACAGTCAATAGGTCATCAGGATCGAAGAGATGATGAGTGGTTCCTTGTATTATATTAATGACATCTCCAACATGATGTGCTGCGACTAACTCCTCTTCTTTCATCTGCAATTGATAACCTCAATTATTTACTTATAGATAATCTTTTTCTGTAGCTTGCTTAGAAAGCATAAAATCGAGGCATGCTATAAGTAAATGAGAAAGCTGAATTACCATGAAAATGGCCAAAGCCACATGAAATAGAACCTTTGCCCCTTCGTAAAAGAGAACATCCCATACCCGCATGGTTGTCTGAACATATTTTGCAAGTTGAATATTAGTAAGAAACTGGTCCAAGCAAATGAAGGTTTCTTACCATAATATAAATACACACACACACACACACACACATATATATAGAGAGAAAGAGTTTAACCTCTGAAGGCAAGCTCTTGGAAAAGAGACACAAAAACCACTCAGTAGCAACCAAGGAGACATCGAACTCCAAAGCTTCCAAATGAGCATATATTCTACATTTAAAATTTGGAATTAAACGAAAAATTAAATAAGCTCTTGGGAATAAAGAAAATCTGAATAAAGATACACTACCAAACGCAATAAAAAAGGATTATACCTAGGACATTTCTTGGCGAGCATATCTTTAAATACCCTTTGCTCAACATGGCATCCTGATAAGTTATTTGTGTAGCAATCGCTGACCAAAACATTTTCCAAGAGGACCGCTAGCATCCAAAAAGCATCTTCTTCTGTTTTCATCACAAGTAACAATAATGCTGCAACATAATTTAAACCCTGCATCATGTACGCCCAGATCACTGCAAATTGTAAGTATGAGTTTCACATCATTTGTTAGAAGTAAGCATTCAGTCTTTTTTGTTTTTCCGTTCCTTTCCGGTGATTAAATTAAAAATTCCCTGGCGTCATGTTTTCTGGCTCAAGAAAACTTTCCACAATCAATTACCAGTATCTCGTCAATTTCTGTCATTTATTTTTACTGACAATAAAGTAAGGAAATTCAATATATGCTCGCTTGGTGTTCACAGGGATTGAGTTAAAAGAAGAGTATAAGACTTCATTTTATGTACATAACAATAGTATCTCAATAATGACCTACCTGACAATAACCAACTTCAGAATCACGGAAAGAATAGCCTACAAGTACACGTCTCAGAGCAGCATGACCCTCTGGAGTGTCCAGCCATGGATGGCCAGGGAAAGTTCGGGGAAGGTCCTGCAAATGCATATTTCAAAGTGAGTAGTAGTAAAAGCAGGTACAATGATTTACTTTTGGACGATGAATGTTCTTGGGTCATATCAGAAATAAACTATAGACGACAAAGATTTACTAAGAGTTGGACTATAATTGATCTTGGAATACTTTTTCAAATATAAAACAATTGTAGATATGATTTAATTCATGGAAGATTGGCTGCGCGACAACATGCATAAGTTAACACTCCATTGCAGGCAAAGATGCAGTTGTTCCATATACAATGTTTCACTTAAATAGTCCGCCTTCAAAACTTATACTACTTTATATCTCCATAATCTTTCAACTTTTACCTTCACCTTTGCTATGAATAGACTCAAGTAGAGTAACTATTACCGAGAATACTAGTATATTCCCTCCGTCCCAAACAAATGGCTACTTATTTCCGTTTTGGGCGTCCCATACTAATGGCTACTTATCCAAATGTTCAATTTTCTCTCTCCTGCACACTCACAACAACTATCCACTTATTTAATTTCTCTCTCCTACTCACAGCACTTACTTTTCAAACATATTTTCTTAATCTCCGCGCATTTAATTTTAGTAGCCATTAGTTTGGGACGGAGGGAGTAAGCCTTAATTTCAGTTGCGGACTAACAGAGGGAGTATTTAACAGAGGCATTAAGTGAACAGCTAATGCATCATCCTACGAAGATAATTACCAAGTCCCTCTGTTCTGCTCAACAGTCCACACATTGGAAAGTAAAGGATTACAAAAATTATAAGCATACTTTTAAAACAAGAGTATATAAATGTAACTGGCACATGGGATATTGGGATCAGGAAAGAATTTAGAATAAGAGGTGTTGGGTTGTAAAGTCAAAACCATGGAGAGAGAAGTCAAAACCGCGAACGGAGGAGTCAAAATAGAGCGAAGGAGAAAAAACGTTGTCGCGCTTTATTAAGCGCGATCGCGCCTTTTCATGTTTGGCCTGATTTTGTGTGTGCGGAAGAGTTGGAGGTGTGGAGGTGATTGACTAAGGAAAGGAATTAGTTTCCTATTATTCCTTGGATTCCCAATCAACGTGGAGTAGCAATCCTTTGAGAAAAAGGATCTTGGGAATTAGTTTCCTAATTGTAATAATACTCATTCCGTCTTTGATATACTCCGGGTAATTGGTTTTAGACTAGGTTTAGGACTTGTAAACCCTATATAATACTGTGACAGCCACCATATTATTGTGTACTTGCTTTGTGCTAGGAGTAAGTTATGATATCAAAAGAGAGCCACAAAATAGTGTCAAGGAGGGGCCGGGGGTCTAGGAGAGCCAATGGGGGCGATCCTACAACCCGGCAATGACCGTGTTGTGTGTGTTCTTGGGAGAAGTGAGATAATAATATATAGTTGAGAGAGATTGTTCTTGGAGAGTAGCCATGTTTAGATCTTAGTGATTGCATGTGCAAAGTTGTAACGATCTTCATATATTATTATAGTGATATCCTGGCTTAGTGCCCCCGGACGTAGTTCATGTGTTGAACGAACCGGGTTAACAAATCATGGTGTTATTTTCTTTCATATATCACGTGTTGATTATTCTCCTATGTTAAAACTGCTAGTATGGGCTAGGCGGATGGGGAGATCCCCCCGAATCCCATACAACTGATATCAGAGCTCTGGTTCGGGAGATCCAAAGGGGGCCGGATTTGATTGAAATGGAGGCTGCAGAAAATCAAGATTCAAGTGCATAGATTCGGAAGATTCTGATGCTAGGTGCATGCGAAAGCAGATTCAGATGGTTCAGATTGCAAGAATCCATAGTAAGGAGGTTGCAGAAATTCAGTCACAATCATGGGATAAATGTAAGGTAAGATTTGCAGGGATCCGATGTGGGATTTGGAGATGCAGATATGGATCCATGTGTTTATGGGGTTATTGGCAGTCAACTTTGGTTAGAGAAAGATCGCTAGGGAAAATATGAAAGAAGAGGAGGGATGCCAGGTACTTGCGAAAGCAACCGACGATGCAGAGGTGGGTGGTATAAGCCAGTTGACCACGTGGGAAGAGGAGGATTTTTCGCAAACGACGGATGTGAGCGACCGGTGGTAGCTTTTGGGAGGAAGGTGAAGATGTTTTACTCTACCGACAACATTAAAATTTGCTCTGGGTGGGAGTAAGAGGCTTATAGACCGGCATGTTAGGGGAGAGAGGTGACTACTGATAGTTGGCCAACAAGGAGAACGAGTCACAAAGGCGCTAACAGAGAGCGAGATCGGACCAAGAAAAGTCAATGCAAGAGACAAGGTGTGTCTGAGTTTCACGGGGGAGCATTGCGAGGAGGATGGGTCTGGAGGGAGAAGGCGAGGTTAGACTTGCAGAGAAGTCAAGGTAGAAGTTGATTTAGGGAGGCAAGAAGAATCTAACACGGAAAGGTTGAAGCGTCGCTTGGTTTCAACTCACCTTATTACTTGGGCGTGGAGGCTCATAATGGGGGAGAGCGTGGAGGCTCATCATGATGGAGGGGAGAGTGTGGAGGCTCATCATCATCATAGAGGGGGAGCTTAGTGCTCGATGTTACGATATATGGTGGATCATTCTCTGGTGAGAGTTTGATAGGAGTTTGTCACAATGGTGGTTTATATCTCCAGGTGGGAGATTGTTGGGTTGTGGAGTCAAAACCATGGAGAGAGAAGTCAAAACCGCGAACGGAGGAGTCAAAATAGAGCGAAGGAGAAAAAACGTTGTCGCGCTTTATTAAGCGCGATCGCGCCTTTTCATGTTTGGCCTGATTTTGTGTGTGCGGAAGAGTTGGAGGCGTGGAGGTGATTGACAAAGGAAAGGAATTAGTTTCCTATTATTCCTTGGATTCCCAATCAACGTGGAGTAGCAATCCTTTGAGAAAAAGGATCTTGGGAATTAGTTTCCTAATTGTAATAATACTCATTCCGTCTTTGATATACTCCGGGTAATTGGTTTTAGACTAGGTTTAGGACTTGTAAACCCTATATAATACTGTGACAGCCACCATACTATTGTGTACTTGCTTTGTGCTAGGAGAAAGTGAGGATATCAAAAGAGAGCCACAAAATAGTGTCAAAGAAGGGGCCGGGGGCCTAAGAGCCATGGGGGGCGATCCTACAACCCGTCCATGACCGTGTTATGTGTTCTTGGGGGAGGAGAGATAATAATATATAGGTGAGAGAGATTGTTCTTGGAGAGTAGCCATGTTTAGATCTTCATATATTACTATAGTGATATTTTGGCTTGGTGCCCCCGGACACAGTTCATGTGTTGAACAAACCGGGTTAACAAATCTTGGTGTTATTTTCTTTCATATATCATGTGTTGATTATTCTCCTATATTAGGACAGCTAGTATGGGCTAGGCGGATGTGGAGATCCCCCTGAATCCCTTACAAGATGTTGCGGTATTGAGTGGGGAAATGGTGCATAGTATCCCTTCCATCCCTAGACGAGTGTCCATTTTCTAGTAAAGTTACTGAAGTCACCTTATAAACTATCATGTCCTAATCAACGCTTGGAATGACACACTGTCCTCATTAAGAATATTTATGTATATGTGCTACTAAAAGTATGTAAAGTCAACTTCCTTAAATTCCTTGAAAAACTTAGAATGAACTTTCATTTGGATGGTGGGTGTATGACTCTTCCAACAAACTGCACAGAGTAAACTTAACTGTGTTGTGCTGCAACAACTATTCCAGTTCTTGCTACGATCTAAGTTTCCAAATTCACTTTGGAAAACAAAATGCGGAACGGAATTTGGAGAAGTTTAAACGTGGAAATGAGTTGCAAACTAAAGAACAAAGAACGAACATATAGACTGAAAGCGCACATATTCTTCCTGACTGCTATGCCAATCAACTCATCCCATAATAGCTGCCAAACAAGCTGATGTTTGCATCTTTGGATACATTTGAATCATCAGCACATCATTACCTCATCTACTAATTTCAAGTTGACACTTTCTCCTTTTACATTCGCTAACACATTTGACATGCCTAAACAGATTCAAGACCATCCCCAATTTCGTGGATCACGGTTCCACGTGAGCATATAGGGTATGTAACTTTGGTGCCACATAACAAGGAGGAGGAGCCCATTTAGATTCCTTTGTCCTTTTTGCTTTTTTTCTATTTGATAATTTCAGGTTCCATTTCTAAATCTTCTCAAAATAAATTTTTTCTGCAACTAATACAATTATATAAAACGACAATTTTTGTGGTATCAAAATGAGATACTCCCTCTGTCCCTAAATGAGTGTCCAAATTTCATTTTAAGGGACACTGAAAATCTCAACTTTTTGAACAATTTGGTAACAACGATTCATATATAATCTTGTAATCTCCTTTCCAAACCTTTAGTTTTGCACGTATAAAGAAACCGGTGAAAATTTTTTCGAAAAAAAAACGTTTAGGGAGAAATTTATGTTCAAAAAAGACACTCATTTAGGGACAAAGATTTCTTGAAAATGGACACTCATTTAGGGACAGAGGGAGTATTATTTGCATTGTTGCAGTTGAAATCAGAAAACGACCACAAAATGCTATCCAAATGGTATAATCATTTTCAGCTTTCTAGTTTCCATGGATATCCAAAGAACACTTCATGCTACAACATTTACCAAAATGTAGTCATAAATTGCAAACAGCATTGACATAGACCAAACTCGTCAAGCATCTTTAATAGACCAAATTTACACATCAAAGAACATGGTTTGCAAACATGAAAGAATGTAGTTACGCCAATACCATCATCATAATACCCAGAATGACAGGTCAAATAATGTGATCCATACATGCATCTAGAAATATAGTAACTAGGAAAGACAAATAACATCCAGAAACAACTCACATGATCAATCTGTTTTGTGGCCGCCGTGACCTTACCCTCCACAGCAATGGTCAAATCATTGTAATAACTATCAGGGACGGTCGATTTCTTCTTAGCAGCCCCAGATAAAGCAAACCAGACTTTAGGCCTCAAAACGGGCGGAATCCCCTTCCTGATGAGCCTCTTCAAGGTAATGTTATTGACCAAGACAGAGAATTTAAGGGATGATTTCAAGGTGGATGACAAATGAGTCTGCAAATACCAATTTGCACCTTTGCTAGCTTCTAATGCCCACCAAACCCTACCTTGTTGCTTCACCTTTTCCCTAACCTCATTCAATATATTCACATCATCCACATTTCCTTCCACTGTAAATCCATATATATCTTGAAATTTTACCACTATGTTTGCTCTCCTGGCATGAATGCTTGGCCTGAGAACTGGAATTTGGGATTGAAAATCAATGGCCATATCCCTCTTGCTTTGAGTTCCAAACATCTTTCACAATTTCAAGAACAGATCAAGAATTGCAAGAAGAGAGAGAGAAATAGACAGAGAAAGGGTCTAGGATATCCACTAGGGGAAAACCATGAAATGGTCAAATTTGAAAGGTAAAGCTTTGAATAGAATAATTAAATGAGAAAAAAGAAATTGAAATTATTATTTTATGAATATGGGTATTCAATGAAATTAAAGAAAATATAAGAATCTCACATTTATAAACAAGATTATGTCAAAAAACTGAAATCTGAAACCTTTCTCCAACTGGGTGCTTGAAAAGTTGGAACTTTCTGATGAAGAACACCTCAGGAAGAGAAAGCTCGAAAACGCAAAAAAGAGAATAATAAAAACTGAAGTTAAATATACATAAACAAACCAAAAGAACAAGAATTTCCCTCAACAGGAAAATAAAAATCTTTGCCTTTGTTCAGTAATTGCAAATAAAAGGATGGAGAAATTGAAAAAAGGGGTTTGATTCAAGAACAAAGGAGAATTCAAGCAAAAGGGGAAAGAAGACTTTTCAGATGACAAAGAAATGGATGAAGGATAATGAAAGAAATTGGCCTATTTTTATGGATAGGGCCTAGGGGAATACTGATAGAGGGGCTTGAATTTTTAAGGAAGGAATAGGTGGCCTGAAAATGGAGTGTGGGAGCGTAGGGGGGAAGAAGCTGTTTTCTTAAATTAATTAATCAATCGAGTATTTAACAAATTAATTTAATTTTTCATTAATTCAATTTTCTTTTTTTGAACCAAGATGCACAGTTTCTTAACGTTGGGAAAATCAAAATTTTGAATCAGGAAATTGTGCTTTTGTGTTTGGTAAATGCTTGTAAGTTTAATTGGACTACGGCAAATACTCACTCCGTTTCATGTCACTTGAAACCAAAAATTTTGGCACACAAATTAAAAAAAGGTAAGAGAGAGAAATAGATGGATGGGTGTTTGTGAGTATAAAAAATTAAATAGGAGAGAGAATGAGTGTGAGGAATAATAAGTTGATTGATGTTGTGAGTGTAAAAGTAAAGTAAGAGAGAGAATAAGTGAGAGGAATAGTAAAAATTCTTTACCATTTTAGGCAGTCTCAAAACACATACTCCCTCCGTCCCGCCGGAAACTTCAAAAAAAAATTATGGCACAAGAATTAAGGGAAAAAGTGAAAAAGGTGATGTGTTGTGAGTGTTGATAGTTGAGTGGGAGAGAGAAAGTGGGGTAGAGAATAGTTAGTGGGTTAGTGGATGTGAGTATGAGAAGTGGGACCCACTAATTAAAAAGTATTAAAAACTTTCCATTTATGGAATGTGCAATTTCTATGGAACGCCCATTTTGGTAAGTTTTGCAATTTTCGGTGGGACGGAGGGAGTAGAACAGACGAAAAAATAAATAAATTTCAAGTGACGTGAAACGGGGGAGAGTATTACTCACGACTGTTCACTTGTGTCTTGTATAGTTGGGCTCACGGAGTGAGGATTTTTTTTCAAACCAGGTCAAGAGATGTGATTAGTGGTGAATTAAAATTGACTTAGTCTCCTTCTCCGCTTCGACTCAACCATCTTAACCTCTTAGAAAAGATTCGATTTATCTGGGTAGAAAGGTCAAGGCACCTCTTCTTAAGAGCTGCTTCTTCGATGTCGTCCAGGTCCTTTCCAGATGCCCGCTATGGACTAGAGTCGGGTGGAGTTTCATTCGAGATCGTGATGGAGGACATAGCTTACGATCATCGGCTAAAAGTAATTTTGTAAACTAAAGTTAGTTCATGGCAATTAGTGGTGCACGAATATTCGTTCATGGTCGTGAACGTAAATTTTCGGTCATTAGTTCATCAACGAATTCGTGAAAGAAAATTGGTTCGAGCTATAGGTGTATTTTGCAATTTTGCCATTTTCAAAATTATACTTCTTCCGTCTCAATTTAAACTTCAAAAAAAATGGGTTCAAAAATTAAGAAAAATGTGATGTGTTGTGAATGTAGATAGTTTGGTAGAGAGTAAACTACCAAAGTGACCCACGTACTACTCCAGATTATCATATTTACCTTCGTACTATAGGAACGATCATTCTAACTTGCGTACTATTCATAAATTACTCAAATTAACCTAAATCGTTAATAAATGTTATAAAAGTTAACTGATGTTAATATTTAACGGATATTACAAGAAACAAATTCAAATCTTCCCCATAAATATAAGGGGTAAAATGGAAAATAATAATTTGGACATTAGCCCCCTTTTGTTAAACTACGCATACCCACGTCTGCATCAAAATTGAAAACCCATAAATTCCTTAACCTTCTTCTCCGGTCACCCATCCCCACCGACCACCCTCTCCTCCAACAAAGTTTTTAACCTTCCCCTCCCCTTCCCCACATTCGCCACCCACCAACCCGTCCCTTTCTCCCATCCCCATCAGATTTTTTCAATCCCTGGAAACCAACAAAACCTCCATCTAAATATCTGGTCCCCAACTCCCTTCATGTCTCACCTTCTCTCCGACCAAACCCCTCACCATATGAAGTGCTGAACCAAGCCATATACATCAGATCCACCCTCCTCTCTCCCCTCCGCCCCTTCCTCGTAAGTCGCCCCCTCCCATGTCTCCCCTTCCTCGTCTCACACTTCAATTCTTCTGCAATCTGCTCCAGCAATTGAGTTTGATGCAGTTACCTGCTTATTCTTTTCTCTCGCTGCTTTTTTTTTTCTTTTTAAATATGCAATTTAATTTGAGGCTTATGTTTATTCTAGATCTGAACCATTAGAGAGTGATTTGTCAATCTAAATACTAAATCTGCAATTTTTTGTTGGTATATCAAAATCTGGCAAGAGATAGAGTTCAAGATTAAAATGACTGTGAACATCAACGATTGTTTTGATGGTGTTTGTGGTAATTTAAGTTTGTTGATTGTTGGTTGTTTTGAAAATTTTGTTTTGATTGTGATGTATTGTGACTTTGACGAAAATGATGGTGGAAAGGGTATGTGAAATTAATAGTGGTTGTGGTGGTGGTGGTGGGGATGGGAATGGCGGTGGTGAGATGGCGGTCTATTAATGAAAATTAATTCCTTTTTTTTTTTTTACATATTTTTCAGCTAATAAAAAATTTAATGTTGTTTTTTAAACCTTAAATATTAAAAGAAAGATTGGACCGGAGATGTTATTTATGTTAAACTAAAGTTAATTTAAGTATTAATAAGATAAACAAGTCATTTTAACACATAATTAAGCAAAAAAGGATATGTTGGGGGCAATTTGAAAATTTCAATAGCAATATCTGTTAAAAACCTAACGCTCATTAACTTCCGTTAACAATGGTTAACGATTTTGGTCACTTTTGTTATTTTATAAATAGTACGCAGGTTAGATTGTTTGTTTCAATAGTACGAATGTAAATATGATATTCTGGAATAGTACGCGGGTCATTTTGGTAGTTTACTCGTTTGGTAGGAGAGAAAAAGTGAGGTAGGAAATAGTTAGTGGGAAATTGTTGTGAGTATGACATGTGGGGCCCACAAATAAAGAAGTATTAAAAAAAAAAAAATAGGTTTTGAAGTTTAAAATATGATACCCAAAATTAAAATTTTGAAGTTTAAAATGGACGGAAGGAGTATTAATTAAATAAAAAATAAAAATGTTTATAAATTATGTTTCTCTATAAATCAAGTCTAATTTTGTAGTATTTAACATAATTTTAATATTTTACTATTTGAAAATGATTTAATTTTTTCTTGTGCATATTAGACGGGGTTAATTGCAATTTTGTTCCTGACTTTTTCAAAAATTTGCAATGTTGATGCTGTGTTTTCAATTTCGCCAATTCGTATACTCACTTTGTCATTTTGTTGCAATCCGACTATAAAAGTAACTGGGTGTTAGTTTTTTAACAGATTTTATGTCATATGACTAGCACATGACGATTTAAGATGTTTGTGAAGCTACACATATCCGATTGGTATGATTCTTTTTTTAAACAGAATCTAATATTTAAGTCTACAACATATATTTTTTGACAATTCTTTTGGTGAACTAATTATATTATATTAATTTGTAATTTAAATAAATAAAAATAATTAAACATTTACTTCCCCCGATTCATCATTTTCACCATCTCCCTTTTTTTCCTATCAAATATTTTTATGAACTAATAATCTACATATAACATTTACTTCGTATGAAACATATTTGGGGCTAACACATTTTTTTAGATTATTATTTCACGTGTTTTCTCTTTTTAATATTTAAAATTAAGATTTGATATAAAATAATCCTATCACTCGAATAATTGCCAAAAAAATTTATGTTGTAAATTTAAATATTAGTTTCAATTTAAGAAAAGAATCATAACAATCGGATAAGTGTAGCTTCAAAAATATATTAAAACGTCCCTTCTAACGTTATGTGCTACTCACATGACATAAAATCTGTTAGAAAGCTAACACTTAGTTACTTTTGTAATTGGATTGCAACAAAATGACAAAGTGAGTATACCAATTGGCGAAATTGAAAAGACAGCATCAATATTGCAAATTTTGAACAAAGTCAGGAACCAAATTGCAATTAACCCTATTAGACGCAGTTGCCCCTTTGTACACACTCTGCCTCTGCAAGTGCTTAGGCTGAGTTTTGTGCTTGATTGTATATCTAAGTTGCTCGAACTCCTGTCTTCAAAAAATGATTTAGTGAAAAAAAGTCAAGTCTCATAATTCAATAATTCGTGAAGTTTAAAGTTCAATTTCTCTCATTGTCTCTTGACAACTGCAAGTCTGCAAAGAAGAAAAAACTCATGGCCACCTAACCATTTCTCGGATTTTGAACCGCTGCACCCTCCACCCAATGGTTTCGATTGGAGCCACCTCATTTTAGCTCCACTCAACGGATGACATGTATCCAAACTCGGTGGGACCCACAAAAAATTAAAATCATCTTAGCCGCACAGATGATGAGCTCGCATATGTGGCCTCGATCTGAGCCATTGGGTGGAGGGGTGCAGCGGTTTTAGGTGAAGCGGTTTCGGGTCCCCATTTCTCTAACCTTTTCTCTTAATGTAGTTACTTATTCTTTCTTCAAAAATACAATAAAATAAAATATTATTGTATTTCAACTAAAGTAATGTAACGACCCAAACTTTCCAATAATAATAATCTTTAATTATCCATAAACTAGGAAATCTCAAACGTCAAACATAATTCAAAAATCCAACATTCAAATATAACGGCTAGTACAACCCAATAGCTCCAAAATAACTGTAAAATAACTGTCTTAAACTCTTCAACAAAATACGTGTCGCCTTTCCTTGCGATCTAACCATTCCTCTTACTCTTTACTTGGGGAAAATAATATAAGAAAGGGGTGAGCGAACAATGCTCAGTAAGTTCATACGGGATCTCTCCGGGTACTAAGAAGAGATGACCGAAAGAACGGAGCCAAACAAATACTTCAATGAAAGGCTAATCATCAATTAACTTAACTGTACTAATCTCAATATACAGTTACGAATACTTAAAATAAGTTATGGCACTATCACAAGTTCGTCAATTCCATAGTAACAATACACCTTTTTAGGGTGTTTACACATTTTCAGGGTGTTAAGAGAATAAGAGACCTTACACCTTTTCAGGGTGCTCCCTTATCAATTTAGATCATGATCATTAAGCTACTTTATCAAATAGCATATAGTGTCTAAGTTCTTTTCAATCAAACTAGACAGTTTCATTTAGTCCTTTTCAATCAGACTAATTCAGTTTTCATTTAGTCATTTTCAATCAGACTAATTCCTGCTAAGTCCTTTTCAATCAGACAAAGCTAACTGCACCTGTTTCAATTAGATACAGCAATATTCCACGTAGTGTTCGAAGGTACAAGAACACATAACACAATTTCAATCACTTCAGATACCCATTGAACAAAAACATATCAATGGTAAGATTATTTCAAAAGACGTTCATAACGTAAGAGTTTAAATACTACCGGCCACTTGGTAGCTACACTTTAGAAAGAATATGAGGATCATATTTCAAATGATGAATCTCAAAAAGACTTAGTAACGTAATCCCTTACCTTGGCTTGCGTACTTCTCTTTACAAAACCACGCGCACGAATCTACAATCATGCAAATAATATTCTTAGACAAAAGTAACGCTATTTACTTCTGTCTCCAAAATACTTTACTTTCTTTTGTTAGCCTATGAGTTAATATCTTTTTAACTCCTTCTAGGGTTAACTATACTTCTAAGGTTTCACATATTACCCCTTTAAATTTACCAAAGTACCCCTAGGGTTTCACCCAAAATACCCTTAGGGTTTTACATATTAAATTCCGATCAATATTCTCTGGTACTCAAATACACACACTAAAAACACCTTCACAGCACACACATAAACTCACACACTAAAACACCTTCACAGCACACACATAAACACACACACACGTACACTCATACACTCTGCACTATACACACACTGTGCACAACACACACACTCTGCACTATGCACACACACACACACACACAGTTACACGCACACACTTACACAAACCATTAATCTTCATTCTTAACCCTAATCTTAAAACCCTAGTTCATCTTATTATTCTTAGGGTTCCTTAAAGCATTAATTCTCAATGATTCAACCTAAAGAGAAAAGATTAGGGCGATTGGAAGTACCTTCGATGAACAACTTGGACTCCTCTTCTTCCTTCTCTCTCCTTTCCCGAGCTCTCTCTTTTTCTCTCGGTTTCTCTCTGTCTCTGCCCGCCTCTCTTTCTCTCTCTGCGTGTTCTTTTCTTGGTTGACAATTAAAAGAGGCTAGGGTATCTAGAGAGGGGTTTATATAGTAAAAGGGTTTTCAACTCCTAACCCAAAAATGATTCATTCTCCTCTTAAAATAATGACTTGGGCTATTCTATTTTGACTTAACAACTAAAGCCCAATACTTATCATTAATGACTTGGCCCAAATAATAATTAAAAGAGTCCCAAAAATAAAATAAAATAAAATAAGGGAGAGGGGGCCGGGTATTACAATTAGTGAAAATCTGGGAAAAAACGTGTTTTTCCTTAAGGTTGCGTAAAACGTGTTTTTAAGTTGGCGCGGTGGCATTTTAATTAACGGGAAGTTGTTTAGCGCTGATCGTAAGTGTCAGCAATAGTATAAAAAAGTGTCAGCACATGTACACTGGCACTTATTGACACTACAACTTGCACTTTTTTAATAAATGCCAGTGTCAATGTTAACAAGTGCTAGTGTAAATGGCTGGCAGTTATTAACACTACCACTGGCACTTTTAATAAGTGTCAGTATCAATGTTAAAAAGTGTCAGTGTAAGCTCTGGCAATTTTTAACATAACCACTGACACTTAAGAAAAGTGTCAGTTTCATGATTTCAAACGTCAGGCTTTTTGTAATACTAACACTGGGCATTTACTATGGTTGCCAGTATTTACGAAAATGCCACCGCTTGATTCGAAGTATAATCGACAGCGTGCTTTGAAAAACACATTTTTCCTTTGCTTAAGGAAAAACGCGTTTTTCACGAGACTCACTCTTACCATTAAACTTCAAATTCCATTACAGTAAGTGTACTATAAATGATGCAGTTTTTAATTAATGCATCAAATAACTATAAAATTAATACCCCATCCACCCCCGAGGCGAGGCCCCAACCATAATAAAAAAAAAAGTTTAATTTTTATGCCAACTTCATTGAATAGTAAAAAAAAAAAAAAAACTAATAATGATATTTTTAGAATAGATATTCATAATGTTCTTAAAGCTTCATCAATAATAATTTTTAAAATGCTAAGGGCTAATTATAATTTTTATTAAATTTCAATTAAAATAATAAAAATTGTAAAATAAAAACGTTTATTTTGAGACTTAAAAATACTTATTGTTTTGTTAGTTTGGATCTCGTATTGTTAGCATTCCCTTGCAGTTGAAGGGACACTCATGTCCTAAACTCATTTCATATCTACAAGATAGGATCACACATGCTTCCCAGTTCTCACCAGCACCTTATCTTTACTACAAAGGCATCAAAAGACCTTTTGATTTGCTCAAGTGAAATCAAATACTACTTCCACTATCTATTTTTATTATTATTATTATTATTTTTTATTCTTTTTATTTTTACAATTTAAGTTTAATTGTGCGTAAACACACCATAACTAGTGAAGCAAATATTTATATTCTTAGTAAATTAATTTGTTAGAGTAAAATATACATAAGAATGATGGCAAGCGAAATAACTAATCACAACACAAGAATTTACGTGTTTCACAACATGGCTACGTCCACGGGCGGAGGGAGAATATATTATTATTCAATGGCAATTATAAAAGACGATCTTCACTAACCTAGTTACACGAATTATTGAGCCCAATAATTCCGTCAACCTAAATCTAGATCTTAGATCTCTACTTGTATCTCTCAAAGATGACCGGCAGAAATAATGCTAGAGGAGGGTTAGTATTTATAGGCATAAATACTAGAAACCCAAAAAGGAGAAGGAATCATATTACTTGTGTACAATGTAATTGGAATCCTATTTCTTGTGTACAAAGTAATTTTATTTTCATTAGGAAACGGCTTTCCTAATTCTTGAACAATTCATTGTACCAATAAGAAACCTAATTAAACCAATAAACCTTAATCATTGTACCAAAAGGATTTCCTTTTACCAATTCAAGTCCCAAGAATTACTCAACTTGTTGCGGACATATCCTTAACCAATAAACATTGATTCAAAGGCATATTCCCAACAATCTCCACCTTGACTTTGAATCTCCTTGACCATAATTTATATCCACGAACCGACCTCAAATCCACCTTGAGTTGAATCCTCCGCTTCCGAATATATATCTCCACCTCCGCCACCGCCTTCTGTCTTTGTCAAGACACCATCTTTGTTCACTCAAGAACAACCACGTTTACTTAGTCAAGGAAACGATTTTTCCAGCTCAACTTGTGCAATGATTTCTAGATCTCTAGAACCTTCACCACAACATTGACCACCATATCCGAAACACCAAATCCACAATCACCAAATTCGAATACCATATTACCCAAATGATGACAGTCGATCTTGTCTCAAACTTCAACGTGCTTCGAACTATTCTTGGATCACCAACGAACATGAACAAACACCCTTGAATGACTTGAACATATCACTTCTCATTCTGGCAATGTATATCGAACCCGTGACTACTTATTTAGATTTCTTCCCCATAAGTATCTGCATAAACGGAAATTGTACATGAACTGCACGACTGCGCAATGTCTGCAAGAAATACTCCACTAACATGTGCTCTTACTTATCTTGTTTCTTCGACCTCGACATAACGCCGATGAGAGCCAAGAAACTAGTATTGATGTCTCAGAAAGCCTTCTAGAACATCAACATAGTGTTTCGCCGAACACTTGAGACTGTACACCTCTAAAATTTAAGAACCCCTTTTGCCGACTAGACTTGTGTATCAACTTCCGGATCCTTTGAAAAGACTACACTTAAATCCTCAGATTGTACTGTAGACACCCCATTTTGAACTTAAATTTATGATTACACTACTCTCGTGTCTCGCCTTTGTGTTTTGATGAAAACTCATTAGTTCTGTCATGTTTCGTTAAGTTTCTGACTGACTCCGTTAGTTAGGGGCTAAACTGAACAAAGAAACTATAGACAAGGATAAAACAGTAATGTTACACTGGATGCCTCGTACAAGACATCTCCTTTGTCTGCGAGTCTGATTCACTTTCCTTCTCCGTCCCGATCTCTTTCTTGGCCAGCACTCTCCTAATCCGGGAAGCATATCAGTAGGAGACTTCCTGGAGGTTTCCTATTGATTCCTTACCTAATTAAACCTCTCTACTTGGTCCCTAAGCAATCTAAGCCTATAAATAAAGAGTCTTTCACTCCTAATGATAGTTAATGATCCCTTGACCACAAAAAAGAGGTTAACAACTCTCCAATCAGTCTCTCTCTCAATAATCCCATATTTCCTCCTCCCTCACACCAAAACACCATAAAAAACCCTTCTTTTCAAGCCAAAGTCATCAAAAAACTCTTGGATCATCAAGGCCTTAGTCAAGGCCATCAATTGGAATCTCAAGAACGCATTAGGTAAACTCCTACGCTTTTAATCTCTACTTCTCATCTCATTCTTTGTTTTAGAGTAGTGTGATCCCATCAAAAGGATCAGCCTATAGCCTCTCCAATCCATGGAGATGGTCTCGAAGCACATGATCTGACATTCCAATAATTAAGAAATTAATTATTGGATTTATTTATTTTAATTGTTTGTTCTTTATTTGATTAAAAACACCTAAGCAAGACCAATCCTAGATTGGGTGGATTGGGTGCTCCTTGACCTTCCCAATCCATAACTTAACCCCCGAACTCAAGAATCTCACGGTCCGTGTTCCGTTCAACAACATGGTGGCGACTCTCAAATCAAAAAGGTAAAGCGGGTATCTTCTCGGGTGCAAACAGTAGCGACTCCGCTGGGGACAATTTAAGTGGGTTATATTTACGTACAAATTAGGTGGTTTTAATCTCTGTAATTTTCTGCTAAAAATATATTTTTTCTGAATTTTTCTGTGAATTTTCGGACTGCTCTTTGTTTTAATCTGTTCTGTCTTGAATCTGGGCTCCGGGAGATATATCTCGTACGAGACATCATATCCCTCGTACGAGGCATCTCTTCTGACCAAGAATTATTTGCAGAACAGTCCATGCACTTCAAACTGCAGAACAGTCCTTAAATTTTTAGAAAACTGCAGATCAGTCCCTGGACTTTAAAAAAAAACTTTTGTTTGCTTGTTTTACTCCGTCCCCATATGTGCAATAAATGATTTATGTCATATACATGTTATGTTTTTTTGCACTAACATCTTTTGCAGCGGAGTATAAAAAATGAATAAATTAGGAATGACTACTATACTCATTCCCTAGTTTATTTTGCACCAATTAATGGCTAATGCACGCACTGTGAGTACTTCTATCCCTCTCTTCTATGTGCTCCTACGTGCTTATGTGCTTCCTATCTTCTAAAAAATCTTTGCAAACTCGAACTACGTTGACCTGAGTCTCTCTTTCTTTTTCTGAAGATTGAGAGAAACGTAGGCAACCACTTTGGTCCGGTCAATCTTTTACTTGCTTTAAAAAAAATCTCTATTTTTCCTTTGACACCTAGAACTTGACTCTCACACACGTGCACGCATGTAGAATAATTTCACTATATACCCTATAAACCCGGGTCCCAATCGGAGGGCGGATGTCGGTCAGCACCCTCATTCTAACGAATGGCCCTCGCCGGTCTCTCCAAAGATGGTGTACCCACTCCGTGACACACTCCTAGACTGTGTTCATGGGGAGCCTTAGCCGTAAGCCCTGCATCAACCTCATGCATACATAATAGCTAATAATACACTCCTCGAGATCGGTTGGTTTGATTCTTAGGGTTGTTTTAACCTTTGCCCAAGATAACGCATCTTTACAATTTATAATCCTCCTTTGTGAATATGACGAATGTTCCTTCGGTAAAATGTTGAACAAAGGATTTTGAAAGAATTGAGAACCTCTCTACGAACATCCGAGTTTGTATTTTCCTACTTCCATTATTCTGTGCGGGATTGTGGATGTCATTCGGCTTAGTTTCGACCGCACCATTCAACAAGTCCCTTTCGGTTGTCCCTTAAAATTCACAAGGTTTGATTGCATTAATGCGTTGTTTAACAAATTGCAAAACAACTACAGAATCACTTAGGTTTGACTAAATTGAATGGTGGATTCCGATGAGAATATGGGACCTTTGCCCAAATTGTCCGTTTGGGAGAGTGCAATACAGGTGAAAAACAAGGGGCTCATATTCTAGGGTGACAGAATCCACTATTCCAGGATATTAGATAGAAACCCCCCAAAACGGATTAAGTTCCGTCTGACCAAAATTAGGATTTAAAACCTGAATTCTGTGTTCTGTGCTGGATGCCTCGTACGAGACATCTCTTTCTGTCCGTGTCAGTTTCTGTGCTGTGCCTGTTTGGTCAACCTGCACTCACTCCTAAGCTTATACACCCCATAAAGCCGACTTGTTGGGACCTTAATCTGGGTTTAACGCAATCTCTATACCATTAGGTCCGTCCGAATCGTAACTAGATCGTTCCAATCTTCCGACGCCATGTCCGACACAGAGTCTATGCAAGAGGCCCATGATCTCAAGACCCGACTAGAAAGGGAAGTAAGTCAAATGGTCGAAGTAGGCGCCACTGCCCTATACACCAACTTTAAGCAGAAAATGGAGGGAGAATTCATGACTCGCTTGCGAACCCAAAGGGAGTACTATGAGAAAGAAATTACAATCCTTCACAGACGTTTCCAATCTCAAAAGGATAACTATGAAAATAAGATTTGTACTCTTCAAGCATGTCTGCAAACCCAAGAAGAATGCTGCAGCGAAGTAACCCCCGTTAATGCTTTCAACAAAGGAAAGATCAAGTTCTATACCGTTCCCCTTCCTAAAAGAGAAAAAAAAAAGAAAAAATAAAGGCGCTATGACAAGCTTGAAGGTATTACTCAAGAGGGTCTCCTTGACATCCTCGTGAGGGAAGGAAAGATCACACCAAGAAGTCCTCCTACTACACCAAGGGAACTCCCCCCTTATCATGCTCACCACCTCTTCTGCAAGTTCCACAAAGCAACCGGCCATGACACCAACTCTTGTAAACACTTAAAGGATGTGATCCAAGATCTCATTGACAACAAGGAACTTGAAGCGCCGAATGTCATCACCAATCCGCTCCCCTAGAGACGTGAAGAGAATGAAGCCTCAAGAAGAAATCAAGGTCAACCACTTCGGGGCTACAACTATCCTCTCCCTTTCTCCTAGAAATAGAATAGGTTTTAAATTCCTAGTATGAACTCGAAGAGTCGTTCTGTCATTCTAGTCCATCTCTCCCCTTCTCTAGTTTGTGTCAACTAAACTATCGAGCCTGTTTTGAATTCTAGTTATTAATAAAAGTCATTTCTTATTCCTATACACTACTCCAAGGTTGTTTTACCTTTTGAATTTCTCTCTAATTCATGAAATTGATCCGCAAACAATAAATGTCATTAATATAAAACCTTGCAATTGATAATAGAAATGTCTAAACATGTTTTGAGAAGAAGGCCTAGGGGCTACACATTACTATCACCGCGCTCATGTTAGAAGTTGAAGAACCACAATAGAAGAAAGCCAAAGGCGTTATCATTCCCAAAGTAAAATGGGGCTACTCAAGTCAAGCTTTGAGAGTCAAAAAAAAAAAAAACAAAAAAACTCTCAAGCTTTCACAACCCCACAAAGAAAGGAGTTTCAACCACACACAATGAAGTTAAAAAGGAGGCCTCTCATCTCCTCCTACAATGAAGATTAAATCCAAATGAAGAAAAAAATGAGACTCCTAACTTGAAGACCGTCTCCATCATCCGTAGATATCACTCATGAAGAAATCCGAAGGGCGCACTAATGATTAGGCCTTCTCCTCAAAACTTGTCAAGACATTTCTAGATGATTCACTTGCAAGAATGAATTGAACAAACACTTAAGACATAAAAAAATAAATACTAGGGTCCATTAAAGATATAACTATCTTTCTAGTACTTTGAGCCAAGTAGCGTTCATTGTTGAGTCTAGGGGCTTCCTCTCTCATACACTTCTCTTTGAAATCCAAGCATCAAGGCTAGGGGCTTTTTATTCTTTCCGTCCCCTTCCAATTCCTATTCAAGATGTACGAACTCGTCAAAGTAAATCCGCACTAGGGGCTATCCTCTTCGCCTCTAACTCTCATCACAAAGTACGTTATCCCCACCGAGTCGATGCTTGGAACAACTTCCCAAAATCCAAGTCGGTAGCTAAACTGCCTAATACATTCAAACCCAAAAATCTTGCATGTCTCTCCCCCAATAAGAGACAAAAATACTCTCCTCTCTGAGTCATCTTCGAGTACATACTTTGTCAAAAAAAAATGAAAAGAGACACAAAAGAGATGCCCTCTAGATTGAAAACCCGAAAGGGCGGTCTAGGCAAAAATCAGGGGGCGTCACAAAAAAATAAAATAAAAATAAAAATAGGGAGAACATTCTTCAAATCATTTCTTCTTCAACCTCCCTCTTTCCTTAAATCAATCAAGCGGGGGAGCACTCTTTTTCAAGTCAAAACAACCTCATAAGCCTTTTCACGAATTCATCTACAACATACAAGATTCTTGGGGCTTGAGTTAGACCGAAGCATGAGATAAACTTGGGGGAATAGATAACGTCTCTCATCACCTTCACCGGAGACTTTCGGACATGGAATTCTCGAGTGATTCAAAAGTACGCCTAGCCTACTTAGAGCTTGCACATCATTGGTTGTCAGACAAATAGTTGTCTCCCTTGACACAACATGACTAAAGGAACGATCTGGACGGATCATCTTGCATAAGGCAAACGAGTCTCAAACGAGATAACCATTAAAGAAACTCCGCGGCATATCATCTCTGCAGAAAACCTGATTAGGTCCCAACTTGTCAAGCACTGGTCCCCGCATACACACACAAATCATCACATACAGTTCATCACCAATAAACATCCCATCGCGAATCCATGCTATTCACACTACTTACACCAAGGTTGACCGACCGGGCATGCACATAAATTTGTCACCGCCGCATGAGTCTAATCCAAAGATAAAATCGAAGCCAAATTGCTTGCTAGAATAGGTTTTACTTGTTGAATGAACAGGTACACAGAAACCAATCCGTGCTAAAAAAGAAAAAGAAAAATTCAACAGCATTCAGACACCTCTGCATTCAGGACTTTCAATGTAGAGCATTGGAAGAGGATAATATCTAGTACATTCGATCAACCATTGACGAGGACATTCAGAAGTCTACAAATCAACATCAAATTCAGAGTTTCTGCATCCAGAACTTTCAATGTAGAGCATTGGAAGAGGATAATGTCCAGTACGTTCGATCAACCATTAACGAGGACATTCAGAAGTTTACAAATCAACATCAAATTCAGAGTTTCTGCATCCAGGACTTTCAATGTAGAGCATTGGAAGAGGATAATGTCCAGTACGTTCAATCAACCATTGACGAGGACATTCAGAAGTCTACAAATCAACATCAAATTTAGAGTTTCTGCATCCAGGACTTTCAATGTAGAGCATTGGAAGAGGATAATGTCCAGTACATTCGATTAACCATTGACGAGGACATTCAGAAGTCTACAAATCAACATCAAATTCAGAGTTTCTGCATCCAGGACTTTCAATGTAGAGCATTGGAAGAGGATAATGTCCAGTACGTTCTATCAACCATTGACGAGTACATTCAGAAGTCTACAGATCAACATCAAATTCAGAGTTTCTGCATCCAGTACTTGCAATCGGCTACGACCATTGGAAGAGGATAATGTCCAGTACGATCAATCAACCATTGATGAGGACATTCAGAAGTCTACATCTATATCAAAACCGTCCAGCACTTCCAATGAGGAATTGGAAGAGGACATGTTCAGTACTTTCGATCATCCATTGAAAGAGAACATCCAGGGATCCAGTACTTTCAATCAACTATTGAAAGAGGATAATATCCAGCACTCTCAATGTAAAGCATTGATTGAGGATATTCCCCAATAACTTTAACACAGTCTGCAACACAGTCTGCGCCAGTAACACCGTCGACCACGAAGCTCCATCAACAACAGAGGGCATATTCAGAATTGGGTCAAGGACATTGATTCCTCAGTACGGGTAACTCTCTAAACTCTAAACTTTTCTTACTGCAATATTGTTTTCAAAATGATTTCCAAAATACCTAAAACCACCATTTTTTCGTGTTTTCGGAGTCGAACTATGTTTGGTCTGATTTCCTTCCAAGGAATACGTAGGCAGCATTCTAGCACGACCATACCCAAAGTACTAAATGGTGTCTTTTCTATCGACGACGTTACTTCTTCCATAATTATCGTCACCGAGGGGCTCTGTAGACACCCCATTTTGAACTCAAATTTATGATTACACTACTCTCGTGTCTCGCCTTTGTGTTTTGATAAAAACTCGTTAGTTCTGTCATGTTTCGTTAAGTTTCTGACTGACTCCATTAGTTAGAGGCTAAACTGAACAAAGAAGCTATAGACAAGGATAAAACAGTAATGTTACACTGGATGCCTCGTACGAGACATCTCCTTTGTCTGCGAGTCTGATTCACTTTCCTTCTCCGTCCCGATCTCTTTCTTGGCCAGCACTCTCCTAATCCGGGAAGCATATCAGTAGGAGACTTCCTGGAGGTTTCCTATTGATTCCTTACCTAATTAAACCTCTCTACTTGGTCCCTAAGCAATCTAAGCCTATAAATAAAGAGTCTTTCACTCCTAATGATAGTTAATGATCCATTGACCACAAAAAAGAGGTTAACAACTCTCCAATCAGTCTCTCTCTCAATAATCCCATATTTCCTCCTCCCTCACACCAAAACACCATCAAAAACCCTTCTTTTCAAGCCAAAGTCATCAAAAAACTCTTGGATCATCAAGGCCTTAGTCAAGGCCATCAATTGGAATCTCAAGAACGCATTAGGTAAACTCCTACGCTTTTAATCTCTACTTCTCATCTCATTCTTTGTTTTAGAGTAGTGTGATCCCATCAAAAGGATCAGCCTATAGCCTCTCCAATCCATGGAGATGGTCTCGAAGCACATGATCTGACATTCCAATAATTAAGAAATTAATTATTGGATTTATTTATTTTAATTGTTTATTCTTTATTTGATTAAAAACACCTAAGCAAGACCAATCCTAGATTGGGTGGATTGGGTGCTCCTTGACCTTCCCAATCCATAACTTAACCCCCGAACTCAAGAATCTCACGGTCCGTGTTCCGTTCAACAACATGGTGGCGACTCTCAAATCAAAAAGGTAAAGCGGGTATCTTCTCGGGTGCAAACATGTACCTTGTCTCGATTGCTTCTCAATTCCAATCCAATGATGAGCTTCAAACTAGTCCAGAAAGCTTCGAACCCACTCATTTAAAGGCTAATAGAATGAAATCATGTGATTTACCTCAAACACCCTTTGTCATGTCAGACAACCTTGCTCCTCACAAGCAACCAGATGATATGCTTAGCCTAGCATTCCTTAGTGGCTCTAGACTGCCTATCTAGAGCACCGCCCCTTCCGGGCGACTAACAGTTTTTCGTGCTTGGCGAGTTCATTCGGCCGTGAACCTCACTCATCGAGATAAACTGACCCAACTCAATCTGCAGATAGTCATCTTGTACCTCAGGATCGTCTTTCCATCTACTCTTTCTTGTAGAAATCAGCTCCACCTTTTCCTCAACTATCTCACTTTGCTCTACCCTTGGATCTAGAAGCCACTCATCCCGCGCCGTGAGCCTTCTTCCACTATTAGAGCAAAATCACCATTGTCACTATTTTCCATAGCAACTTCCACGAGAACATCATCACCATGATTTGTGAATGCACCTTCTCCTCCAGAGAATCCATCACTTCCTCGCTTCATTTCCCCTCCTTGTAGAAATTACAAACTTCATCAGGTCTCGGGCCTCCCTTGCTAGAATATTTTTGAGAATTCTTCTTCTTGCTAGATCCCTTGCTGCCTTCCGCAACTATCCCTGCTGACTCGCTGTCTGTACTAGATCTACGCTTTCTCGAGGGTGACAATAAGCCTTGTTTCTTCAACACGACTTCTGTCTTGATATGTCCAACCCAGACACCCAGATTTTTGCACGAACGCTTCACATGCACGGCACGATCGCTGCACGCGAACTGCATGTGTGATGCACGTTTATTGCACGTGAACTGCAGGGCCTTTATCTTGATCTTCCAAAGAATAAAATAATATTCCTCCCATTGATCTTGTCGGTCGATGTTTCAAATCCTTGACCCATCTTCTTCTTTCTGCAGTGGAATACCTGGATCTTGTCCTAACCAATTTAGCTCTGATGCCACTTGTTAGAGCAAAATATACATAAGAATGATGGCAAGCGAAATAACCAATCACAACACAAGAATTTACGTGGTTCAAAACTTGGCTATGTCCACGGGTGGAGGGATAATATATTATTATTCAATGGCAATTACAAAAGACGATCTTCACTAATCTAGTTACACGACTTATTGAGCCCAATAATTCCGTCAACCTAAATATAGATCTTGATCTCTACTTGTATCTCTAAAAAATGACCGGTAGAAATAATGCTAGAGGAGGGGTTAGTATTTATAGGCATAAATACTAGAAACCCAAAAAGGAGAATGAATCATATTACTTGTGTACAATGTAATTGGAATCTTATTTCTTGTGTACAAAGTAATTCTATTTTCATTAGAAAACGGCTTTCCTAATTCTTGAACAATTCCTTGTACCAATAAGAAACCTAATTAAACCAATAAACCTTAATCCTTGTACCAAAAGGATTTCCTTTTTCCAATTCAAGTCCCAAGAATTACTCAACTTGTTGCGAACATATCCTTAACCAATAGACATTGATTCAAAGGTATATTCCCAATATAATTAAATGTGAAAATTATTTGAGACGAATAAAGTATTATAAATATACTAGCCAACAGTGAAAGTCTAGTGAAACTTGATGAATGTGTTGGAAAATTGGTTCCAAAATTGGGTTTGACCAATCTTTGACCAAAAATTTCATGTTATTTCATTTTATGTAATAAAAATAAATTGCTTATTTATAATACACATTTGGAGTAGATTAATGTGATGTATTTATATCACACATTGCATAGAAACACACAAAGTTGGAGAGTATTTGAACTCATCAACTTGTGTGGGATAACAATCAAGTGTTATCCTCCTACCATGCAACTTAGTGGAACAATGAGCCAACCATGCAACCAAGTGGGTAATTAGGCTAGTTTTAGTCTAGCTCAATATTGACCCACGACCCGTGAAGGGCGGATGAGCGGTTTTAGGGAGCATTTTGCACTTAGAACGACTGCATCGTCCTTAGGAGCTAAGGAGCCTTAACAGGTGGATGGTTCGGTGGCTCTGCTCAAGGGCGACTTGGTTTGGTCCGAGTCAAGGTTGGTGCGCATGGTTCAGTTTGGGTGGACCAGTCTATGGTTCGATTTAGGTTGGAGCGGCTGGGCCGCGGGTTGGATTCGGTGTACATGTCCGTTCGGACAGGCGCGGACCGGTTCGGGATGGGTGGAGAACCCATTCGCGTGTGGGTTAGGGCGTTTCCCTAAATCTGGTTCGTCGAGCGGATGCGATCGGACAACCAAGATTCATCAGGATTGAATTATGCCTATTCCCAGAAAGACACCTGTAACTCTTGGAAAACTATAAATAACCCCTCCAACACAAGCCTCTTAAAGCATAATTCCCTTCAAGTCCAAAAGTGATTCCACTAACGATAGTTAAAGTCGTTACATTTTAGAGAAGGTTGTCGTTAATCCGTTAGCACTTGTGCATGGCAATTTCTTCTTGCGGAGATTGAGTACAACACAAGTCTCGACTAAAATATGTCCCCGTTTCACTTAGTTTTTATTATTCAGTTATTTTCAAGAAAGAATTTTATTGTTATTTTCCTTACCAGAATGATAGAAGGTAAAAGTTTTTTTTTTCTTTTCAAAACATAATTACTCTTTTAAGGAGAGTTGAAGTATCCATCACTTCCGTCGTAAATGAATACTCTTTCCGATTATGTGCCTTTAGTGTGCATGCGAACTAAAAAATGAATAATACTTCTTCATATTAGAGTAAGAGTTTTACTTTAGTTATACACGCTTATTAATAAAAATATTTGGAAATGAGCAAATACTTTAAGTGGATTGAGAGTATTATTGTCTTAAACATTATTCACAATGCAAGTGTGTAAAAATCTGCTAGTAAAGTATTGGGTTCTTTGTAATTATATAAGCATCACAAGGACAAAGTTGTCCAAAACACTGTTCATTATGTCCCACCCTTTGTCATTTTGAGTTAAGACTCTTACTCTGGGAGCTACTAATATAGAAAGTAAGACTCTTATTTTGGGATGGATGGAGTAGTAGATATTTGTTATGAATGTGAAAAGTAATGTACGAGAGAGAAAGTGAGGTAGAGTGAATAGTTATTGTGATTATGACATGATTATGACATGTGGGTCACAATGAGTAAAGTAATATACTCATTTTGTCCAGTCCGAATTAAGATTATTAGCCCCGGCACTAAGATTAAAAAATGATAATATTTTATTGAAAAACGTAGTTTAAAAAATAGGTGTTGTGGATATGAAAGAATGAGAAAGTGGGTAAATAGTACTACCTCTGTCCCTAAATGAGTGTCCAAATTTCATTTTAAGGGACATCTGAAAATCTCAACTCTTTATACAATTTGGTGGAAAATTCATATATAATCTTGTAATCTCATTTCTAAACATTTAGTTTTGCACGTATAAAGAGACCTGTGATTTTTTTTTTTGAAAAAAAAAACATTTAGAGACAAAGTTATGTTAAAAAAAGACACTCATTTTGGGACAAGAATTCTTTGAAAATGGACACTCATTTAGGGACGGAGTGAGTAAATGAAAAGTTATTTTGAGTATGACAAGTGAGCCTCGTTAATAAAAAAAAAAACATTTCATTTTGGGATGATCTCTTTAAAGGGGTGGGGTACTGAAAATGGCAAAACTTCCTATTTCAAGTAGGACGAAGCGAGTTTAAAACTTCCATTTTAAGAAGGGTTGGCTTATCAATAGGACACCCGGGAAAAAAAGTTTGTGCATATTATTACATGACAAAGAAAGGGAGTAGTATTTATTTTTCTTAAAAAAAATATGTCTACATAAATGTCAATTCCTTGCTAGTTAACTTTAGGATAAATTGCAATTCAGATACCTGAATTTGTCACGATGTTTTATTTGGTTATCCAATTTTTATTGGTTACGAGTTGGTTACTAGTACTGAATGTGTCTTTTTAATCAGTTGTAAATTTGGACAGACCGATAAAAAACTAACGAAAATAAATAAAAAAACATAACAAGCTTCTTTCAAAATTGCAATGATCACTCCTAACATTGCTTAAGAATTTGGCAAACATCTCTTCTTCCTTTCCTTCTGCTTCCTCTTTTTTCTCTATATCTTCTTTCCAAGATTTTTCTTTCTTTCTTTTCTCTCTTCCAATGGCAGGTGTTAAGACAAAACTAACGGCTTAGTTAAAATCGGCAAGTGCACGGGTTGTTGTAATATAGAAATGTGCAAGTACGGGTCGATCCCACGGAGACAATGTTACTTTATGAAATATTCGCTTTTAATGAAAAAAAATAGTAAAATGAAATGATTGGGGGAATAATTTGTTTGTCACTTTTCTAGAAATGTATTGAATTCTACTCTAACTTTGGATTAAAACTCTTATGTTAAAAGAATTCCCGGGGATTGGGACTCGACAACATGCATTTATCAGATATTCATGCTCTATAGATTAAAGTTTCATTTTAAAATCAAGGATGATACGCTAGGTTGTGTCAACTTCTTATGACCAAGGCTTAAAACACACATATTTTAATACTAACACGACTGTTGGGTATGCTTATTATAAACAACTCCTATTACCTAGATTTAATTGATCCCATAACCTAATTTTATCTTTTGTGGACTTTAGGATATATTGTAAGAAGTGTTAAACTTCATTTTTAGAATAGTCCACTTTGATAGTATAGGCTTTAGATTGATAGGCTGAAAATTTTCTAAGTCTGGAATTTCAGTGGTCAAGACCTTGACCGTGAATTCACTTGACCGTGGTAGACCACCTGACCGTGGAAGACCACTTGACCGTGAATCACTTGACCGGAAGTCAGTGACCGTGAGCTTTGTGGCATACCTTGACAGGTCACATTTGACCCCTCGACCGCAAGCCACTCGACCGTGAGGCCTTGACCGCAAATGATGAAGTTGTCCAAGAACCCAAGTTTGTTCAAACTTAACCAAGGTCAAACTATGATTAGTTTAGAACGTTGCAGAACTTGGATCCCAAGTAATTCAAATTTGAATTCATCTAAGTGGGACCACCTCTTATCTGCAAAAAGGACAATCTCAGATTGAGCTCCAATTAAAATTCAACAGCTCACTGTCCTTCAACTTGGAGCCCAAGTATTTCCTAACAGTTATTTTCTCATTCAAGGCTATAAATAGCCCTTAAGTTCTTCATTGAAACCAACTGGGATTTAAAAGAGAGAAATTGCTGTTGAAATACTTAGTGATTGAAGATCATACTTAAGATTTCCAGAATCCTTTGAATCTTCAAAGAACTCACCTTCAAACCTTCAAAGATCTCCATCAACATTCAAGTCATCTCAAGCCTTGTAACACTTAAGATTCATTAGGCTCTACAATCACTTAGATTTTAAAGAGCTTCTGATTCTTACACACACACTCACCCCAATTGATCAATCACATAGATTGAATCAAAAGGGATACACTGGTCTAAGTCTAGGATTTATTCTTCATAGAAAGTAGGTGTTGATTCAAAGCTTCATATCTGTAATCTGTACTCACAAGAATCAATATATACCTCCATTAAAAATCCAAGACTGACCATCTTGGTAAAGGACGTAAATCTTTTAACAGATCGAACCTTTCCAAATACTTGTGTCATTTTACTTTCTGCAAATTTACTTTCAAGTATTGTTCATCTTGTTCTTCATTGTTCATATTAATTTTGTTTGTCGTTTAGTGTTTGATCTTACAGATATTCAAACGTATTGTGAATTGTGTTTGTTTGTTCTCCACATTGCCTAAGTTAAAAATTTGACTAACTTATCTTTTGCCAAAACTTCTAAGACAACAACTTTCAAACTCAACCATCTCTTGACCGCATAACTCTGACCGCTTCTCACTCGACCGGAAAACTCTTGACCGTGAGTGAGCTTCTATACTTATTATCAAAACATCCTTACCTTATTTCTATCGAAAACTTCCGCTGTGCATATTACACCTTGACCGCGTGGTTTATTACTTGACCGCAAAACTCAAGATTGTAAGCACTTGGTTGAATTTTGAAAAAGGGTTGAAATTTTAAGTAGGCTATTCACCCCCCCTCTAGCCTCCTTTCATACCCTTGTTGTGTCTTTGGGACCAACAAGTGGTATCAGAGAAAACACCTTTATAAAACTTCTGTTTTTCAAGCTTAACAGCTTGGGTGCCGATTCAAAATGGCAAGTCAGAAAACTATGGCAACGGTTAACTTTACTCACGTTCCAGCGTTCGATGAAGATAACTTTGACGTATGGAAGCACAGCATTCTAACTCAGTTTTACTCCATGGACGAGCAACTTGGTGATTGTCTTACCATTGGACCATACTTCCCAATGAAAGCTAATCCGAATCCAGAAACCAATGGTGCAAATCCGACTATCAAGAAACTAAAAGCTGAATGGACCGATGAAGAGAAAAGACTGGTTGGAATGGATGTGAAAGCAAAGAGCATACTTTTAAGTAACTTGAGTACGTCACAGCGTCGACAGATCAAGGAATGCTCTACTGCAAAAGAACTTTGGGATGCAATTGAAGATTACATCGAAGGAGATCAAGCTTGCAAGGAAAGCAAAAGGTTTGCAATTCAAAGAAGATTCAATAACTTTGCTAAGATCCCCGATGAATCACTAAGAGCCACTTACGATCGTTATTGTGAGACCGTGAGTACTTATACAGCACTCGGAAAGAAGCTTACCAAGAAAGAAATCAATGTTAATTTTCTTACCGCTCTTGGTTCGCAATATCTTCACAAAGGAAACACTCTTGAAGATACCAAGATACTAGATGATATGTCTCTCAGAAGCCTCTATGCCAACCTCAAGGTCTTTGATATCAAGCTTAACAACATTGCTGAAATGGAAGGAAAAACAAAGAGCTTATCGTTGGTTGCTCAAAAGGAAGAAGTGATCGAGGAAGAAGATCCAAAAATCTCCACATCAGATTTACTTGATATGGATGATGATGATTTTTCTATGTTCGTGAAAAGATTCCAAAAGTTCAGAAAGACAGCAAGACCCGGATCATCAAGCAAAACTCCAACAAGGTTTTCAAGGAGCAGCCCTTCAAAGAAGAAAGAGAACTTCAACTTCTCCAAGAAGAAAGAAGATCTTGTTTGTTTTAATTGCAAGAAACCAGGTCACTTCGCATCAGAATGTCAAATTCCCAAGTACGAGTATATGAAGAAGAAAAGTAACTTTACTCCAAGGTATTCAAAGCAAAAGGGAATGATGGCTGAAGAAGACTCTACCTCAAAAGAGTTAGCTACTTGGATAGAGTCAGACTCTGATGAAAGCGATGAGGATTCTGAAGAAGGTCACATCTGTTTGGTCGTTCAGTCCGATGATGAGGATGATAATGAAAATCGTCGCTCACCAAATGCAAAACCTAAACGGATAAGCTATACGGCCGATGAACTTGCTGAAAAGGGATTCCTAACTCCGGTTCAAAAGAATGGTGATCTCCTATTTTCAAGATGTGATGTGAGTGCAGCAAAGAAGGCTCTACTAAACCCCAAAGTGAAGGAAGTTCTGTCTACCATACCTCAAGTCAAGTTTGACATTTCCCCCGATGAACAAGAAAAGATGTTTGCAAAATCTGAACATGTAATTAGTAAATTCTCTGGCATGAAGGAAGCTTTAGCACTTTCAACTGAAGAAATTTCCCAGCTTAAGACGGAGAAATCTCTATTAAGATCTGAACTCACCCTCCTTAAGGAGCAGATCAAGAGTATGACTCCTCTTACTGATCGAAACCGTTTCTTAGAAGAACAAAATGCTATATTTAAAGTTAAAAACGAAGAATTGGTTGCTGAGATAAACGACCTGAAAAGGATCACTAATGAGTGGACCAATTCTCGTGTCACTATGGAACAAATCTTAGAATACCAAAAGTCTAGTGGTGATAAGGAAGGCTTGGGATTCCAAACTAGTGACAACTTTAAATGTGCATCTTGTTGTGAAAGAGATGAGAAATTTACCCAGCAAACCTTGGAAGGGTCAAAAGCTAAACATCATGTTTCAAAGGGTGTAGGACAAGAACCAAAGAAGAAACTAGAGTTCAACTATGTCTACCCTAAGAAACAAACTGGAAAGGCAAAGTTGAAAGGAATTGCCATGGATGAACCTACCGCAGAGGCTTCCTCTAGCAAGGTAGATGGTGCTCCCTACCGCGTAAACTTGCCGCGAGGTCAATCGACCGCACAAAGGAAAATGGCGACCGCATGGAGGCCATCGACCACTAGTGGCGGCAAGGCAGCAAAATTCAAGAGGATAAATTTTGTTAAGGAGACCTCATCCATACCAGTAAACAATGTTGTGCTCAAGACTTCAACGAAGTTTGTTAACCCTCAGTTGGGTGGCTTCCACCATTTCTCCGTGTGTGATGATTATGGTCACAAGGCTGCTGAATGTGTTTTAAGATTCACACCAAATCCCAGAAGGCTTAAACCCCCTTCTGTGAGGCAAGTGTGGGTTGTTAAAAGTTGCTAACCCTTTGGACCCAAAAGAATAAAAAGGGGGACCTTGTTCTTAAATGTCTATTTTATAGGTCCTCTGCTTAATGGCTGGACACTCCAAGGATAAATCAAGCTTATGGTATCTCGATAGTGGTTGCTCAAGGCACATGACCGGAGATATCAATTTATTGGAAGATGTCCGTGAAGAAAAAGGGCCATCAGTAACCTTCGGAGATAATAACAAAGGAAAGACTGTAGGATATGGAGTCATTCGAAAAGGAAAAATCACCATCCAAGAAGTCTCTATAGTTATTGGTCTACAACGCAATTTACTCTCAATATCTCAGTTCTGTGACAAAGGATTGCAATGCCACTTCACTTCAAATTTCTGTCTCATCAAAGATGGCACATCCGGCGTCACCTTGCTTAAAGGGATTCGTAAGAAAAATGTTTATATTGTTGATTTTACTTCATCTTGCATTTCTTCTAATCTCTGTTTTGTAGCAAAGAATGTTAGCGAAAATAGTTGGCTGTGGCACAAAAGACTAAGTCACTTAAACTTCAAGTATCTATCCAAGATTGGAAGAGAAAATCTAGTTCGTGGTCTACCTAAAGTAGCTGATCACCACGATGAGAAGTGCACAGCATGTCAACTAGGCAAACAACCAAAGGCGTCTTTCTCCAGCAAGACGACACCTTCAATTTCAAAATGTTTGCAGCTGCTACATATGGATTTGTTTGGACCTGTTACTACCGCAAGTATTGGTGGAAATAGATATACCTTAGTTGTGGTAGATGACTATTCAAGATATACGTGGGTTGAAATGATGATCTCAAAGGATGATTGCTATGACATTTTGACATCACTCTTTAGACAGCTCCAAACACAAAAAGAAGATGACATCGTTAGTATTCGATCCGACAACGGTACAGAATTCAAGAACAACGGTGTAGCTCAGTACTGTGATGACCATGGTATTGACCACAACTTCTCTGCTGCTGGAGTTCCTCAACAAAATGGTGTTGTGGAAAGGAAGAACAGAACGTTGATAGAGGCTAGAAAGACAATGATTGCTGAAGCAAAGCTACCTCAATACTTTTGGGCTGAAGCAGTCAACACAGCATGCTTCACTCAAAATAGATCCCTCATCAACAAGACCTACAACAAAACTCCTTATGAACTTTGGAGAGGAAGAACCACCAACATAGCATACTTCAAGATATTTGGATGCAAATGCTTCATACTCTACAACGGTAAAGAACATCGAGGTAAATTTGCTCCTAAGGCCGATGAAGGTATATTTATTGGGTATGCTAAACACTCAAAAGCTTTTCGTGTATTTAATAAAACCACTCTTAAGATAGTTGAATCTGTCCATGTTACTTTTGATGAACATTCTCTCCTTGAGCCACATATGGCTCCAAATGTTGCTGATGATTTTGTTGAGCTTAATGAGACAGGTACAAATCAACCACAAGATCAATCAACTCAAAGAAATCCATCTACCTCAACTGCACCCTGTAGATACCCCGGGGAACCACAGCTTGGCTAGAGCGGTGAATTATCCTAGGATGTCTAACTTGTTTTAGAGTCGCCACCTATGTTTTGAGGAACATAAGAAAAACCTATTGATTGTAGCCTAAGTTTGATTACGAAAACAGAGATTCTTTGTTTTGAGGTTCGGGGGTTAGATTACGAGATGGGAAGTACCGAAACACCCATCTTGCCCAACTAAAGTTGGTCTTGCTTGATCAAAATCTACATGAATAATAACGTTCTTCTTCTTCTTCTTCAAGTCATAAAAAGGGGGGTTTAAAATAGAGTTTGGAATGTAGGAGATAACTCCTTAACCAACCTCAATGAGATGAGGTGATCATTAGAGTCATGTCCCAAAATGATTTGGGTGATTGCACATTTGATTAGAGTAAAAGAGAGAGATGAGATGAAGTAGAAAAGAAAGGAAAAGGTGGACTTTTACCTAAAATTTGAAGACCTTCAAATATTGCTTGATGAAATCCTTGGAGAACCTTTAGAAAGTGATTTTGGTATAGTTTTTGTAAGTTTAATTTTCGGTCCTTGAAAATGGAGGTAAAGAGAGGTTTTTATAGGTGAAAGAGGGGTGTTTTTGGTGCCAAAACTCAGTCACCAAGAAATCCTTCCCGGGCAAAATCCTGTAAATTGAGCAAGGGAGGGAATCCTGGCCAGAAATCTGTAACTGATGCCCAGAGGCGCGCGCTTCCTGCTTTGGGGGCGGGAGGCGCGCGCGCCTGGCTCCTAGTATCTGAGGCGCGCGACTCAGAGAAGGCAATTTTGACAGAATGGACTAGAAAGTCAGCCCTGTCATTCATTTTAGTCCCTGGACTTAACAAAGTCAGTCAGGAACTTAACGGAAGTGACAGAAACTAACGAGAAACACTTAAAACGTGGACTGCAAAGCAAAACGCGTCGACGAAAGTTAAAAACACCCGCCGAGGACATCACCAAGAAAAAGCAAAGACTCGATGAAAGCAGGAATTTGAAATTTCGAGAGATAGTGGTGCGCTCCCTGTGTGAGCGGCTTTTGTTGTTAGAGGGGGTGGCATGATCCGTTAGGTGAACCTGCCGGCTGAATGTTTTGAATGAGGCCGTTAGTGAACCGGTTTGATGAATCCGTTAGTGAATCCCTTGAATGAGTCCGTTAGTGAACACTTGTTGACTAATCCGTTAGTGAATCCGTTTGATGAATCCGTTAGTGAATCCCTTGGATGAGTCCGTTGGTGAACCCTTGTTGACGAATCCGTTAGTGAATCCGTTTGATGAATCCGTTAGTGAATCCCTTGGATGAATCCGTTGGTGTACCCTTGTTGACGAATCCGTTAGTGAATCCGTTTGATGAATCCGTTAGTGAATCCCTTGGATGAGTCCGTTGGTGAACCCTTGTTGACGAATCCGTTAGTGAAATCCGTTGATGAGGCCGTTAGTGAACCTTTGAGGACGAATCCGTTAGTGAAATCCGTTGATGAGGCCGTTAGTGAACCTTTTGAGGACGAATCCGTTAGTGAAATCCGTTGATGAGGCCGTTAGTGAACCTTTGAGGACGAATCCGTTAGTGAAATCCGTTGATGAGGCCGTTAGTGAACCTTTGAGGATGAATCTGTAACGCCCATCTTTATTCTTGTTAAATATTTAACGTGCTTGTTAAATTCTTGGCTAGCATATTTATATGCTATTTTATTTAAGTTAATTATTTAATTACTTTATAAAATTAAGGTGGTTAAATGCCAAAGTTGAAAGTTTAGGGGCCTTTTTGTCAAAGTTAGAATTTGAGGGGCCTAGTTGCAATTCTTGGAAACTTGTTAAGTATATCACCTTGGGTTTCTCTCTGAGAAACCATTTCCCCCAAATTTCTCTACGCATACTCCTTCTGTTCTAAAGTAGGTTTAGGGTTTACCCTATTCTCGACTCCTCGAGCTTAATTATTCCTCTGTTCGTGATTCCGGTCCCGGATAAATATTCGTGGCGTTGAATAGAGCGTTCCAGACCGATCAGAAATTTATTTTGGTCAACTTGATTTTTGACTAGGTAAGCTATTAGCTCCCCCTTACTTGTAATAACATGCCTATATGTTATTCCCGCTACTTGTTCTTGTTAAAATTTTGTTTTGGGCAATTTTTGTGATACTTGTAAAATTGGGACGAAGGGAGTATTCGTATGCTAAATATGAAGGAATAGCTTGTCCTGGGAAGAAACTTGGAAAAATATAGAAAAATTACTCCTATTCGTGAGACGGTAAAATAGCTTACTGAGATTTATCTCACCCTTTATTTGTTTAATTGTTTCCCCCCCCCCCAGGAAAGCAGGGGATAGTACGCAGTGAGGCTCGATTTAGCTGGGAACTTACTCAGCGGGATATTCTTGTTTTGAAGTTAATGTCCTTTTATATTTTGGTAAGGACGATCTTGTATGAGTTGATAAACTCTGGGCTTGTATTGGGGTAGTATTTGTTGTCCCTAGACAGTTCTTGATGCCAGCTTATTTGCTAGGCATGTCTTCCGCTGTATGTAACCTTGTTTGGTTTTAATTTTCTTGGTCTAGAACTCGTGTGAGCTATCTTAGCCCCTACTCTTGAATAGATATATCATGTCAGTTTTGTTTTTAGCAGGTATTGTTCCTGTTTCCCGTTAGTTTCTTGTTTCTTGTTAGTTACGCGCACCAGGTTCGAGGTTCTATTAGGGAATCCCGGGACTTGGGGCGTGTCAGAATCCGTTAGTGAAATCCGTTGATGAGGCCGTTAGTGAACCTTTGAGGACGAATCCGTTAGTGAAATCCGTTGATGAAATATTGCTTTGAAGTCTCGTGCCACTTGGAGTCACACTTGACTTTTTGAATTGTGGGGTGCGGGCACAGTTGATCGTGACCAGAAAAATGTTCCTGCTGGGGATGAAGTGCCTTGAGTAGCGGATGCTGTTGACTTCGTGGTGATACCTGTTATGTGTGTGCTTGGCAGGTATATGTGTTTGTGCAAGAAGATGCATGAAGAGAGAAATTGTGCTCGTGGTGCAATGTGATTTGAGAGCAGTTTTGCATGAGAGAGAGCTTTTGTAGGAATGGAGAAAGTGATTTTGTGTGCGGTGTGATTTGAGGAAAGCCTCAGATGTATTCATACCTTCACTTACCATTGCCGCTTGAGTGGAGATGGATTCCTGATGTCCGCGGAGGATGCTTTGATGGAGAATGTCCATTCTTTTGATGAGAGAACGCTCTTGATGATGGGTTGGCGAGATGGTACTCTGGATGATGGTTTGGTCGTGCCAAAGGCTGCCTACGTATCCCTTGAAGGGAATCAGACCAGCGTAGTTCAAGGATGATGGAGAATGCTGGAGGAGAAGCTAAGAGCAAAGCAAAGTAAAGCACATACTTTTGCACACAGAAGGAGAAAAAGAAAAAGAAAAAATCTCTTTTTTTTTTTTTTTTTATTTAGATTATAAAGGAAAGAATATGCACACATGTGAGGAAAAGATTTTTTTTTTTTTTTTAGTTCGTGGGTGAACCATTTTAACCATTGTGTGCTTATGAAGCCAACCCAAGATCAAGTCATGTTCAGTCGAAGTCCGGATTGCCTCGCTTGAATTCTGTTGTCGCCGGTGTGCCCAACGAAGATTGATGTCTAGCCCCAAGGGATTTGTCGATTATGGGGCTTCAAAAGGCTTTTGATGCCGAGATGAGGGGTTGCTGATTGTAAAGCCCCTAGAATGCCTTTGATGCCAAATTTTGAGGGACTTGCATAGCTCCAAGATAAATCATCTCTTGGCCCATTCGAGTAAATAAGCTTCGAGAGATTGCAAAGCCCCAAGTGTCGTAGGCTTGTAGATGGCGGGATGTGAAGACCTTTCATTGTAAAGCCCCAAATTATCTCGTGATTGGCTCGGCATTGAGAGCGGATGTACCGTTTGGTAGAATTCTTGATAGAGATCTCCTTCTTGCTCTTACTGGGGAGATGAATGGCCTCATTATGTTCGATATCCAAATGGCTGAGGGCTTATGTCAAAGGATGCAGTAATGTCTTGCGGTGCCGTCGAGGTCGCGGAGGATAAGGTCTTGGTGTGATAAAGTCCCAAATGAGTATGCTTGATTAACTCCTCTTGAGTTGAACTAATGACGGATCTTCGGATGCAACTAATGCTGTGGCCCAACTTTATCTGAGCTGCACCTTGTGCTTTTGATCTTGGAGAAGGGGGTGCTGAATTGCAGAAACATTGGGATTGGCCGTGGCATTTCCCGCTATAACCCTGTTTTGATTAGAGTTTAGCATATTGAATCTTTTTCCTTTTCTCTAAGACTTCCTTCAAAATCTCGCTGTGAGTTCTAACAAAAATCATCAACTTCATTCATAACATCAGAGTCTTCATTTAAAACCAAGAGGCCTTTGACTTGAAGTGTTGAGAGACCCTTGAATCTTGATTTTTCTCATGGAACCATAAGACTACTCCACATCGCACTTGCTCGAGTATTGTTGCCCAAAAGACTGTCGGTCGCGAAGCCCTAATACTACCCTTTGCTTGAATTACTGTAATGCCGTAGCCCAAAAGATTGTAGATTGCGAAGCCCGTTGAGACATTCGGTGCCGAATTGAGGAAGCTTCCAATGTTGCACATGACTTGGCTGGGGATACTGCTGGGGAGTTAATTGCTCTTTGCCGAGGGAGCCTTTAAGACTTGACCGTAGCCCCTAGAGTGCCATCATTGATTGCGAGAAAGGTCCACCCTTGATTGGGGAAACGAGCACGGGCACACATGACAAGAGGGCTTTTTGACATCCCTTTTGAGAGACTTTGAGGATAGTCTCACACATCTTTCTTGAGCATAGCCCCTAGGGCGTATTGATTGCCAAATGAAGCAAAAGAATCCCTTGTTCTTGAGTCACATAGCCCCTAGGGCGTCACCATTTGTTGAGTAAAGCAAGAGTGCCTCGTCCTCGTGTGAGGGAATAAACATGAGAGGATATGGCAAGAGCTACTCCATTTCTCGGGAGCCTTTCGGCGTACTTTAGAAGCACATACGTGAAGAAGCCTTGAAAACTGAGACACATGTTGTTGCTATTTTCTGCTCAAGCCAATTGACTAGCTAGGGATTATTTGTACAACCTCGTGCCCTTTTATGATGGGCTTGTTCTCGGATGGATCTTGGTTACCACGGGCCTTCTTTTCATGAACCCAAAATTTCACACTGCTGGAGAATGATGCCGATAACCCAAGACAACCTTTGATGGTGCTATATCTTGTCGAGCCTTTTGCAATCCCAAAGTTGACTCGGTGGGGAATTGACTTGCTGAGGAGATTCAATGTAGAACTTGTCTTATTTAGAGGCCGGGGATCTCCATTTCTCTTTCCCTTCTCTCTCTCACTCTCTCATTTTTTTTTATGACGCACCCTATTTTTTGCCTAGACCGCCCTTTCGGGTTTTCAATCTAGCGGGCGTTTCTTTTGCGTCTTCATCATTTTTTTTTGACTCAATTGATGAGGAAGTGTGCATTGACTCTAGCTGAGGAGATAAGACATGTGATTTTGCGGTGGAGACCTTTTGTCACTAATGATGAGTGACATTGACTTGACTAGGGATGTGTCCCTAGTATTGACATGTATTTTTTATTGAATTGAATGACTCGCGAAGGCAAGTAAGTCATTAAGAGAGAAGAGAAGGAAAGCCCCAATTTGATTGCAAGAAATTGGGAGTATGCAGAAAGAATAGAAGTCCCTAGACTCGATAAGGATCGCGAAATGATTCCAAATCTAAGAAAGTTGTTCAATCTTTTTGGTGATTAAGTCATTGGCAAATGAATCGTACAATGATGTCTTGACAAGTTCGAGATGAAGGCCGATCACCATAACGCGCTAGGGCTAAACATATCTTCTTTCTTGCATGAGACCGGACCCGCAGGTTGCCTACGTTCCTCCAGTGTAGAGGCTCAGGTCACCGTAGTTCTTGTGGATTCTCCATTCTTCGTGATGGAATTGTTGCTTCGTAGCTTCGTCCTTTGTTGGTGGATGATGATGTTGATCTTCGTTGATTGAGGGGGATTTTTTTTGTGCTCTAACTTTTGCCTAGGTTGATTTGATGATTTCAACCTAGCGAGCTCTTTTTTTTTTTTTTTTTTTTTTTAATCCCCACTTTGAAACATTGCTTGATTTTTCTCCATGGTTGTTGCTTCACCTTTGATGTCTTGGCTTTGTCTTCGTCGTTGATGATGTTGCCTTCGTCACAATGTTTAGCCCCTAGGCGTTCAAGTGATGGTCTTCATTCCAAAACCCATTTAGAAATCTTTTCATCATTTTGCCAAGAATTAAATTGAACAACTTGGAAGAGTGTATGAGGACAAGAACGACCTTTATTTGATGACTCAATGGACTCGAACATTTAACATAGGACGAGAGAAAACATTAATGCACACATTAGAGGACTTTTGACTCTTTTTTTTTTATCCTATTTCTAGGTAGAGAAAGAGAAACGGAGATTGTTGTCGTCATCCCCCATGTCGTTGTAGTCCTCATTGTCGTTGTAGTCTTCCATGTCACTACATTCTTCCATGTCATTGCTTGGGAACCCTTTGTCGTTGAAGCTTGTGTCATAGGAGGTCTCGACCACTTCTCGGAGCAAATTGTCAATTGTAACCCCCGTATCATACATGCTTGAAAAATCGGAGTGAAAAGCCCCACTAAGATGAGTGCGGTAGTCCATTTTCAAACTCTTCAAGAAGATGTCCATTTGTTCCTTCTTGTAAGGCCTATCAACCATCTCGGCTAGCTTGTCATTCCAACGGCGGTAGAAGTCCCCAAATGATTCATCACCCATTTGCACGGTGCTCTCCAATTCCTTCTTGGTGGGGCGGAATATGGAGTTGCCTTGATATTGTGACTTGAAGACAAGCATAGCAGCATCCCAATTGAGGCGGGTGGAAACTGGAAGACCCATATACCAATCTTTTGCGACCCTCTCGAGAGTAAGCGGGAAGCATTGTTCCATTATTTGAGGAGACACTTTCTTTGGTAGCATGGCCCAAATGTAGGAGTCGACATGAGCGTCGGGGCAAGAGTTGCCGTTGAACTTGCCAATATCGGGCATCTTGAACTTTTCGGGAAGAGCCTCCATTGTGTTCATGAGGAGAGAAGCTTGATGAAGATCGGTGCTTGGGCCCTTGTGCAAATTTAGCCCACTAAGTCTTTGGTCAATGTAGGACATGAGAGTGTTGACCAAATCGGTATCAATGCATTGGACCTTTCTTTCACCCGTGAGCCCTTTCAATTGGTTCTTGAATTTAGCAACTTCTTTCTTGTGGGCCATTTTCACATGCTCGTAACGGGCTCGCCATAAATCATCCTTGCGGCGGACATTCTCGGCTAGTGTATCAACTTGCCCTTTCAATGCTTCCACCATGCGGAATAACCCTTCGTTGGACACGGGAATGCCGTTGTCGTTGCCGTTTGAAGCCATTGGACCTATTGAGAGAACACGGTCGATCTTAGGATGGCCCCACAAACACCTTTTGAGTAAAGTAATTAACCCACAAACAAAGGAAAAAGACTCAACCACATAAAGAAAAATGACACTTTTTTTTTATTTACAAAAGTCGGAAGGACGTGGTCCTTTTTGGGGTTTCTAGAAAAATAGTGGAATCGTCACACTAGTATATAGACCTTCTCGCGGTCCCATATACTCATCGGATTCCACCACGCTTGTGAATCCTACATGTGTCGGGATTAAACTAAATTAATGTAGTAAATCATACATGCGGGGACGTATTTTTTATTTTCGTCCAAGATAGCCACTTTTGGGGACAGAGTTTTATTTCGTCCATTTCAACAAGTTGGCATGTATGATTTGAAGACATTAGTTTAGGGAAACCTCGGTACATGGAAACCGACTTGAGTCACGGAGTGTTAGACTCTAACTAGAATTGTGTGGTTTGTGCTCGGCTTGAATATGAGGCTCAAAGGTCACCCCCGGCATGTAGTCTTGAACTACGCCACGGGCTGAGGTTTACCGCTTCGAAAGAGCCAAGGTCTGGTGGAGCTTGAAACTTTCTAGGACGGGCCTCGACGGGTTTGGGGTTGGACTTGTGCGACTCGATAGTGAGCAGTTCATAGGAATATGTGCATGTAGTGTGAGGTCTAGCAAGTGACAATTTTTTTTTTATATTTTATATATTTTTTTTTTTGAAAAGAAAGAAAAACACACAAAACACATAAGCACATAAAATTACAACTCCCGAATCACCCGTGTGACCGGTAAATAAAACACAAAATTAAAATAGTCCGAGGGTTCAATTCTGTTCTGATGCAGGCAACTGTGCCCACACCCCTGTTCTGCTCAGTCACTGAAACCTGTCTCTGTTCTGGGAATCAACCCAGAAGCGTGCGCCTCTGAGTGCTGATGTGGGACGCGCGCGCATGGCGCAATGCTTATGGGAGGCACGCGCTTCTGGTCACACCTGTCAGAATGTCAGACTTTGGAATCAGGGGATTGCCCTGGTCCTATGTTCATATTGCAACCCCTGCAGAAGTGATTAGTGCAGAATAACAGAAGAAGAAGATGAAGGATATGAAGAAGTGGGCGATTCTGGTTCTTGATGCGGGATGCGCGCGCCTTAGGCTTAAGAGGCCAGACGCGCGCGCCTCCCCCATCAGGAATCAGAATGCCCAGAAAAGATGTAGATTTCGATCATAATGCAAGTTTAACCCTCAATTAACACTCCCCAGCGGAGTCGCCACTGTAGATACCCCGGGGAACCACAGCTTGGCTAGAGCGGTGAATTATCCTAGGATGTCTAACTTGTTTTAGAGTCGCCACCTATGTTTTGAGGAACATAAGAAAAACCTATTGATTGTAGCCTAAGTTTGATTACGAAAACAGAGATTCTTTGTTTTGAGGTTCGGGGGTTAGATTACGAGATGGGAAGTACCGAAACACCCATCTCGCCCAACTAAAATTGGTCTTGCTTGATCAAAATCTACATGAATAATAACGTTCTTCTTCTTCTTCTTTAAGTCATAAAAAGGGGGGGGGTTTAAAATAGAGTTTGGAATGTAGGAGATAACTCCTTAACCAACCTCAATGAGATGAGGTGATCATTAGAGTCATGTCCCAAAATGATTTGGGTGATTGCACATTTGATTAGAGTAAAAGAGAGAGATGAGATGAAGTAGAAAAGAAAGGAAAAGGTGGACTTTTACCTACAATTTGAAGACCTTCAAATATTGCTTGATGAAATCCTTGGAGAACCTTTAGAAAGTGATTTTGGTATAGTTTTTGTAAGTTCAATTTTCGGTCCTTGAAAATGGAGGTAAAGAGAGGTTTTTATAGGTGAAAGAGAGGTGTTTTTGGTGCCAAAACTCAGTCACCAAGAAATCCTTCCCGGGCAAAATCCTGTAAATTGAGCAAGGGAGGGAATCCTGGCCAGAAATCTGTAACTGACGCCCAGAGGCGCGCGCTTCCTGCTTTGGGGGCGGGAGGCGCGCGCGCCTGGCTCCTAGTATCTGAGGCGCGCGACTCAGAGAAGGCAATTTTGACAGAATGGACTAGAAAGTCTACCCTGTCATCAGTTTAGTCCCTGGACTTAACGAAGTCAGTCAGGAACTTAACAGAAGTGACAGAAACTAACGAGAAACACTTAAAATGGGGAGAAACACAAAATCAAATGTGCAATCGGGGTGAGCGGTCCAAGGCGGGGTGTCTACACACCCCCATCTACCTCTCATGAAGCACCAGAAGCTACCACATCTTCTGCTACCTCAAACGGAGTTGAAGTTGAAACACCCATCAATGTGGAAGAACATATCCCTCAAATTACTTATGATTGGGATGGCACAAATGATGTACCACTAGAAGATTTACAACCACCATCAACTCAACCAGATATACCTCAAGAAGTTAGTGAGGTTAGAGATCACCCAATTCAGAATATCATTGGTGATTTGCATTCTGGTGTTCGAACAAGAAGATCAAACTATGATGCACTTACCGCATTATATCTCAAGTTGAACCCAAGAAAGTTGATGAAGCACTCCAAGACTCAAGTTGGATGCAAGTTTGAAAGATGCCCTTAGTTCCAAGGCCACAAGATCAAGGAGTGATTGGTACAAAGTGGGTGTTCCGAAACAAGATGGATAAGAATGGAAGCATCACAAGGAACAAAGCTAGATTGGTTGCACAAGGATATAGACAAGAAGAAGGCATTGATTATGACGAAACTTTTGCCCCCGTTGCAAGACTTGAAGCTATAAGGATATTTTTAGCTTATGTCTCTTTCAAAAGATTCAAGTTATATCAAATGGATGTAAAGAGTGCATTCCTCAACGGTGAACTTCAAGAAACAGTCTTTGTTGCTCAACCGCCCGGATTTGAGACCCCAAATTTCCAAATCATGTCTACAAACTCCGTAAAGCTTTATATGGACTCCAACAAGCTCCACGTGCATGGTATGATACTCTATCTAAATTTCTCTTAGGAAAGGCTTCAAGCGTGGTAAGATCGACACAACTCTATTCATTGCTAAATATCATGATCATACTTTATTAGTTCAAATATATGTAGATGATATTATTTTTGGTTCTACTAATGAATTGTTGTGTAAGCGATTTGAGAAGCTAATGAAAAGCAAATTTGAGATGAGCATGATGGGAGAATTAACATTCTTCCTTGGGCTTCAAATTAAACAATGTGCTGAAGGCATCTTCCTCAATCAAGCAAAGTACACAAAGGACCTTATCAAGAAATTTGGACTTGAAAATGCAAAGGCATATGACACTCCTATGGCTGCTGGTAACAAGTTAGATAAAGACTTGAAAGGTAAAAAGGTTGATCAAACCTTATACCGAGGTATGATTGGTTCTCTTCTTTACTTAACTGCTAGTAGGCCAGATATCATGTTTAGTGTTTGTGTTTGTGCTCGTTATCAAGCAGATCCTAGAGAAGCACATCTCATTGCTGTTAAACGTATTATTCGATATCTTTCTGGGACTATTAACCTTGGACTTTGGTACTCCAAAGATTCAAATTTTGATCTTATAGGTTACTCAGATGCAGATTATGCAGCATGTACAATAGATAGGAAAAGCACAAGTGGAACTTGTCATTTCCTTGGAAATCGACTCGTTTCATAGGCAAGCAAGAAACAAGCCTCAGTCTCTGTATCTACCACAGAAGCTGAATATATAGCTGCTGGAAGCTGCTGCTGCCAAGTGCTCTGGATGAAGCAATAATTGGTTGACTACGGAATCAATGAAGAAAATTGTCCAATTTATTGTGACAATACATCTACCATTGCTGTCTCTAACAACCCTGTCATACATTCAAAAACCAAACACATTGATATCAAGTACCACTTTCTCAAGGATCATGTGGAAAAAGGTAATATCCATCTAGAGTATGTGAGTACTGACAATCAAGTTGCAGATATTCTCACCAAGCTCTCGATTCGAAGAGATTTAGGTATCTTAGAGGAGAAATGGGCATGCTAGAACTTTAATTACTTGTCCATATATTTTGATTGTGCTAATGTCTTATGTTTTATCCAAGTTCAAAACCAAGTAGATCACGGTCAACACCCTTAACGGTAAAACAATCACGATCGATGCATTAAAATCCATCAGGTATACCGACCGCATCCTTGTTGACCGCAAAATGCTCCGACCGCATGAAAGAATGAAATTTGTTCAAAGGCTTTGGAGAAGCCTACCGCATGGAAAATGATGACATTGGTTCACTGTTTTATAGAAGCTTTTCTTGGCCAAAGTAACACTCTTGACCGCAAAACCCACGGTCAAGCACCTGACCGCAAAAAGCAAGGTGACCAGGTAAGTGTTTCTAACTTAGCAAATTTTAGGATCATCTTAGCCATTCAAAGGGGTAATTCCGTAATTTCCTCTTTTCCCTCGGTTTTATTTAATTCAAATCATTTGCAATTAATTTTATTCCCTTATTTATGTCCGCCGTCACTATCCATGCATTTATGGCGAAAGGACATCTCTGGTCAAATCCCTGATTCTTGCAGAGTTAACCTCCCACTTCCTTCTCTGCACAAACCGTTCTACTACCTCCTTAACCTCCACCTCTCTGCAAATCACTTTTTCAGAAACCCTTTCTCTCTCTACATCTCTCCACTTTCTCTCTCTATACACCCAGTTCGCTCTCTTTCTCTCTCTCGACTCCCAGTTCGCTCACTATATATATGGCTCCCAAATCTTCTCAACCTACAAAATCATCAAAGAAATCGCTAGAACTACATTCTGAAGACTCAATGGTATGATTTCTTGACCCTAAACTCTTCTGTTTTTAGTTTTTGTTCTCATTTTTGGCGGGTTTCAACAACCTTTCGTATTCTATAATAATGATTTGATTTATGGGTTGATATGTGCTATGATAATGCTTATTCTAGTTCATTTCATGATTTCGAGTTCACTATAGTGTTTTGATTCAAATTCTAGTTGATATATCTCTCAATGCCATGTTTATTCTTGAAGCTTTTTGGTTAAAAATGCCCTTTCATATTCTGAGTTTAATGTGCTTTTGATAATGAAATTGATGATATTTTCATGTTTAATCGGTTTTTGTGCTCATTTTGATATAATTTTTATGGATTTTCGTGCACTAAATCGTTTTCTGAGTTCTTCACTTTGAACAATATCTTCGTGTTCTTATAGTGCTCTTCGTGTTCTTGAGATTACACTTTTTGATCCTTAAAATTCATTACACATAGTAATATGGTGTTTGTGCATGTTTTAGAGATCTCATTGAAATATTTCCAAGTGTTTTCGTCTACCGCCGTTTCTGTCTACCGTGGCAAGTCGACCGCATCCTCTCGGTCATTCGACCGCATACTGGTTGACCGCACCAGCGTTACTAACTTCTAAATTTTTTTAGGAGGAGCAATAATTTATTCCTGGATGCGTTATTGATTATGAAGACCTCCAGAAAGATGCTATTGGGAGGCACTTGACCAAAAGAATGAAGAAATCAGACATACTTCACTACTTCACAATGAATCAACCTGATCATTACCTTGCCGCAGTTGGAGAATTTTATTCTACAGCGAAGGAAATCAAAGGAAGAGATGAGCAAAACAACTCTCTTAACTGGATTGCTGCAGAAGTATACAGTCACAAGATAGAGATAGACTACACTGATATTGCCTCCACCCTTGGTCTCGACATTGATAATGAGGCTCCTATCTCTCTATCTGATAATGAGTATGATGGACTGGCTATGAGATTGATTGGATCTACTGACGTGTGCAAGCCCTACCGCAAAACCTTTCCTGAGGTGATGTATTACATTGGTCACTTGGTTGGTCACGGTCTGCTCTGCAAGAGTGGTAACCATGGCAATTTCAATACCACTCAATGGAGGCTGTCTACTGCAATCTATCTAGGCAGGAAGATGAACTGGCCCAAGATTCTATATGATCTCTTGTTAGATCACATTTCTGATTACAAGAAGCTATTATCTAAAAAGGCCGCCACCAAATACAAGAAAAACTCAAGGTTCCTTTCTCTATTGTTCAAATTCATTCCTGAACTCCGAAGGGATATCAACAGAGATAAAGATGCCAAAGTTCCCATCTCTCTATCCAAGGTCTTTGATATCAAGACCATGAGATCTACCTACCACAACCGGTTTGGTGATGATCAATATCAGGAATACAGAAACCGTGAACCTGAGCACAAAAGAGAAAAATACATCCCTCATGCCTACACCAAGGCTGCCAGAATAGCTTTAGGACTTGACGCACTGAGGAAGTCCTCATCTGTCCATGATGATGATGATGATGAAGAAGCTGAGGATGAACAAGTATCAAGAAGAATCAAAGGGAAAGGAATTGCTAGTGCCTCGACCGCTCCTTCCAAACCAAGACCAGTAACTGGAGTTGTTATCAAAGAACCTTCAACCGTTAAGCCTCCTTCCACAATTCCTCCTGCCGCACCATTGAAAACCAAGTCTACCGCTCCCATCTCTAAATCAACGGTCTCCAAACCAACTGTGTCCTCTCCGACCGTTCCATCCAAATCCTTCAAAACAAAGTCTTCTGCACTCCCCGCTTCGTCTTAGGGGGAGAAATTAAAGAAAAGAGATTTGTCTCTAAGTCCTCAGCAGGTTTCCAAGAAGACAAAGGTTTCCAGACCTCCTCCATCGACCGTTTCTCCTGATTTTACCCCATCCGGTTCACCTACTCAGGGCGACCGTGAAGATGTTATTGAGATTGCTCCACCCCAGCGCCTGAAAAGGCAACCAATTTCAAAACCAACACTTGGTTTGGTTGATGAACCTACAGATGAAGAGGTAGAGGATGTATCTGATGATGGATCAGAACATTCTGATGATAATGCTGGTGATAATGTTGAGGTTGATAAGGGTATCAACGCTGATAGCCCGGTGTTTAGTGATGATGAAGTTCCTGCAAATGTTGAAAAGCATCCTGAGCATGAGGGTCACGGTCAAGAAGATGACCATGAACCCAGTGACCGCGCAGTTAATAATACTGGTAATATGACCATGTATCCAATCAGGCAGTCCTCTTCTGAACCTCCGGTCGATCAAATTGCTCATTTATTGACCGCAGTGGAAATGCTTACACAAATCAATCTAGATTCCCAAACCCAGATATCAAAGCTGACCGCCAATCAGACCGCTCTTCATGAAGAAATCTCTGAGCTGAAGTCTGCCAATTCAGTGCTTAAGGACCAGATTATTGCTCTTCCCTCTCAATTGATTGAGACCATTAAGGGGGAGAGAGAGTACGTATCAAAGGCTATATCAGATGCCCTCTCCGGTCAAGCAGGCAGCAGCTCTTCGAGGCCCGGTCAAGCTGGCAGCTCTACTTCTACTGCTCTTGTTGCTCCAAGTGCCTTCATGGTAACTCCAGACTTTATGAACAAATCTTTCCTTATTCTAACAAGAGCCATCATAAAGTGCTTTTCAAAGGAAGTCTTAAAAGCCTCGGTAGACATCTCAAAATCTATGGAGGATGTTAAAGATGAACTCTCTCTGGAAGTAAAGAAAGTAAGAATGTCGGTGGAATAAGATGTTAATATTGCCCTAAAATCCTCTATGACCAATCTGAATGAAAGCTTGAGTAGGAAATTGGAAGCATTCAAACAAGCCATGATTGTCCACACCAACCGCCTCAATGACCAATCAAACAAAATTGATTTACTGTCCAATCGAGCTAACACTGTGCTGAACAGGATCAACCGCCACGGTAATTTAGTTGCAAACCAAGAGGCAGAAGCAGGCCACGGTAATGTAAATGCTCAGGGTGAAGATGATGAAGATGAAGTGACCGTACCTATTCTCATTCCCGGTCTCTCCATGCCCTCTTACCGCTTTCCCTTCTCCGATCTCACTGAAGATGATCTCCATACTTTCGACCGCTTCTAGACTATCCTCTACCGTAATCTTAACCGTACCATTTGAACTGACCGTGTGTGGTCATGTTAAAACAATCTGTTGATGTTTGTCTCAAAACAATTTCTATTTCTGTTTGTTTTTATTTGGGTCTGTAAAACTTCAATCTCTCTTTTGTCTGCACTCCTCACTTTAATGGTTATATTTTTGTGGAGTGCCTTTTGAATGTTTGTTTGATGCATTTGCTTACTTATTGTTATTTTCTCTAAAAATGCATTCAAACTTATATTTCTATCTTGCTAGGATTAGAATTTATTTTATGTTTTTAGGCTGATAGAAATCTATAACACTGGCTTAGAGTGTGCATTGACTTGGGGCATGAAATTAATAAAATATTTATTCTCAAAAACATGTTTTTACCAAGTACAATGAATTAGCTTTTTTATAGTAGGTAATGGTCTCAATCAAATAGGGGGAGATTGTTGGGTATGCTTATTATAAACCACTCCTATTACCTAGATTTGATTGATACCATAACCTAATTTTATCTTTTGTGGATTTTAGGATATATTGTAAGAAGTGTTAAACTTCATTTTTAGAATAGTCCACTTTGATAGTATAGGCTTTAGATTGATAGGCTGAAAATTTTTTAAGTCTGGAATTTCAGTGGTCAAGACCTTGACCGTGAATTCACTTGACCGTGGTAGACCACCTGACCGTGGAAGACCACTTGACCGTGAATCACTTGACCAGAAGTCAGTGACCGTGAGCTTTGTGGCATACCTTGACAGGTCACATTTGACCCCTCGACCGCAAGCCACTCGACCGTGAGGCCTTGACCGCAAATGATGAAGTTGTCCAAGAACCCAAGTTTGTTCAAACTTAACCATGGTCAAACTATGGTTAGTTTAGAACGTTGCAGAACTTGGATCCCAAGTAATTCAAATTTGAATTCATCTAATTGGGACCACCTCTTATCTGCAAAAAGGACAATCTCAGATTGAGCTCCAATTAAAATTCAACAGCTCAATGTCCTTCAACTTGGAGCCCAAGTATTTCCCAACAGTTATTTTCTCATTCAAGGCTATAAATAGCCCTTAAGTTCTTCATTGAAACCAACTGAGATTTAAAAGAGAGAAATTGATGTTGAAATACTTGGTGATTGAAGATCATACTTAAGATTTCCAGAATCCTTTGAATCTTCAAAGAACTCACCTTCAAACCTTCAAAGATCTCCAGCAACATTCAAGTCATCTCAAGCCTTGTAACACTTAAGATTCATTAGGCTCTACAATCACTTAGATTTTAAAGAGCTTCTGATTCTTACACACACACTCACCCCAATTGATCAATCACATAGATTGAATCAAAAGGGATACACTGGTCTAAGTCTAGGATTTATTCTTCATAGAAAGTAGGTGTTGATTCAAAGCTTCATCTCTGTAATCTGTACTCACAAGAATCAATATATAACTCCATTCAAAATCCAAGACTGACCATCTTGGTAAAGGACGCAGATCTTTTAACAGATCGAACCTTTCCAAATACTTGTGTCATTTTACTTTCTGCAAATTTACTTTCAAGTATTGTTAATCTTGTTCTTCATTGTTCATATTAATTTTGTTTGTCGTTTAGTGTTTGATCTTACAGATATTCAAACGTATTGTGAATTGTGTTTGTTTGTTCTCCACATTGCCTAAGTTAAAAATCTGACTAACTTATCTTTTGCCAAAATTTCTAAGACAACAACTTTCAAACTCAACCATCTCTTGACCGCATAACTCTGACCGCTTCTCACTCGACCGGAAAACTCTTGACCGTGAGTGAGCTTCTATACTTAGAGATTTTTATCAAAACATCCTTACCTTATTTCTATCGAAAACTTCCGCTGTGCATATTACACCTTGACCGCGTGGTTTATTACTTGACCGCAAAACTCAAGATTGTAAGCACTTGGTTGAATTTTGACAAAAGGGTTGAAATTTTAATTAGGCTATTCACCCCCCCCCTCTAGCCTCCTTTCATACCCTTGTTGTGTCTTTGGGACCAACAACGACCTTTCTCTCGATGGTTCCGTTCATTAGTAAAAAACCCATTAAGTTCATGAAAATCCACGTACTTTCTACTCAAGGAACATCTCTAGGCCATTAATCTACTCTTGTGATTAATAGAAACCCAGTTACTTCATATGGTTCCGCCAGTCGAGATTCACCGCTAGGTCATTCTCTCGACTAACTAGAATTCATACGAACAAGGATGTCATCATGGTCGTAGGCGTTTAGTTATGGGGTTAATGACAATTTAAACGCTGAAGTATTGTACCACCCTCCTTCCAATCGAACCTTGAGAGTCTTTTTTCGCCAATTTAGGCCTTGAGGTAAAAAATATTCGCCACGTTAGGCCTTTTTGACGATTTTCGTCAGAAAAGTCAGTTAAAGGACCAAAATGAAAAGTTTAAACTTTGTAAAGCTAAAAATCAAATATTTATTTTTTATGCCGAAAATCAAAATAATTATTAGAATATTGAATAAAAGGGTTTTTAAATTATTTTGAAAATATTAAATAATAAAAAATAAATAAACTCAATAAATAAATTTTATTTTATTTTATTTACAAACGTAATAATAAACATAATATTTTTTTTTCATATGTACGAAAAAAGATTTCATCAAAAAGAAATCATCAAATAAATTAAGACATTAAAGTATTTATTTTTATCATCCACTTAATTTATAGTTTTCTTTTATTCAATCTTTATTATTGATATTAAATTAATAAAAAACATTTTTTTGAAAAATAAATATTAAATATGAGACAAGTTGTGTTGTGGATATGGCCCTCCACTACCCAAGCAAATCGCAAGAACAATAAAAGCACACAAACAAAGCACAAGAAATCAAAGCAAGAAAAGACACAAAAATTGTTTACCCAGTTCGTCAATATGTTAGACTACGTCTGGGGGCACTACCAAGCCAGGATCTTGCACTATAATATGTTATCTTGAAGTTAGAATGAGTTTGGGGGTGGAACATTGTTTAAATACATGCCCTGGAATAAGATCTAAACCTAAACAAAGAAGGAATCCCGAAATCCCGTCAGCGGACCAGGCGCCCGCCTGGACTACCCCAAGCGCCCGCCTGCCTTTTATTTCCGAAGAACCAAACCTTCTGTCCAAATGAGCGCCCGCCTGCTGGGCACCGAGCGCCCGCTCGTTCCCTCCGCCTGGATTTCTCCCTTTTTGTTCCTTTGAGGATCTCTACTCCAACAATCTCCCACCTAGAGATCAACCGCATATACAAACCCCGTATCCGTCTTCAACTCATCATTGGTGTCGTCCTAGTGCTCACCTCGATCATGGTAGTGCCTTCCTCCTCTCTTATTCTCCAAGCCCAATTGAAGCTTTACATAGCTTCAACTTTTCAAGGTTTACCACCTTGGTCAACATGTCAGCCGGGTTCTCCGATCCCAATATCTTCTCCAGCCTTAAGATCTTCCTCTCCAAGAGATGCCTGATGTAGTGAAACCTCAGCTCAATGTGCTTCGTCCTAGAATGAAACGCCGGATTCCTAGCCAAATGAATTGCACTCTGACTGTCACTGTAGAAAGCATTACCACTTCGCGTCTTCCCAAGTTCACCCAAGAAGTTCTGCAACCATACCATCTCTTTACTTGCCTCTGTCACTGCCACATATTCGGCTTCCGCAGTCGACTGAGCCACGATCTTCTGCAATTTAGAAGCCCAGGAGATTGCCGTACCACCCAATGTGAAAACATAACCCGTAGTACTTCTCCTCTTGTCTAGATCACTTGATGCCAAATCTGCATCCACATAACCCGCTAACACGACATCCTTGCTTGAGAAACACAGAGCCTTACCAGCAGTACCCTTTAAGTAACGCAGGATCCATTTAACCGCTTCCCAATGTTGCTTCCCTGGATTGCCCATGTACCGGCTGACTACTCCCACCGTATGTGCAATGTCCGGCCTTGTACACACCATTGCATACAGTAGACTCCCCACTGCCGAAGCATATGAAGTCCTCTCCATCTTGTCACGCTCCTCCTTGCCCTTAGGTGAGTCCTTCTCGGATAGCTTGAAATGCATACCCAATGGTGTCCCTGTTGGCTTCGCCTCTTCCATGCAAAACCTTGTCAAGACTTTCTCAACGTATTCTGCTTGTGAAAGAACCTACTTACCCAACTCCCTATTCCGGTCAATCCGCATGCCCAAGATTTTTCTGGCCTCCCCCAAATCCTTCATCTCGAACTGTTCTGACAACTGAGCCTTCATCCGTTTACCTCTCTACTGCTAGAGCCCGCTATTAACATGTCATCCACATATAACAGCAAGATTATATACCCATTGTCCGTGTTCTTGAAGTAGCAACAATGATCCGCCTCACATCTGATAAAATCAATATCGTGCATGAATCCATCGAACTTCCTGTACCACTGCCTAGGAGCTTGTTTAAGGCCATACAAGCTCTTAGTCAACATGCAAACCAGTTCCTCGCTACCCTTAGACAAGTAACCCTCTGGTTGTACCATGTAAATTTCTTCCTCCAAATCACCATGAAGAAAGGCCGTCTTTACATCCATCTGTTCCAGCAATAAGTTATCCGCCACTACTATCCCCAGAACCATTCTGATAGTGGTCATCTTCACAACAGGAGTGAATACCTCGGTGTAGTCAATACCGTACTTTTGCTGAAACCCTTTTACAACCAACCTTACCTTGTAACGCTTACTGCCGTTTGCTTCCTCCTTGATCCTGTAAACCCACTTGTTATGCAATGCCTTCTTCCCCTTAGGTAGTTTAATCAACTCCCATGTTTTATTGGATTTCAATGAGTCCATCTCATCATCCATCGCAGCTTTCCACTTATAACAAAGTGCACTATGAACAGCCTCCGCATAACATCCCGGTTCACCACTATCTGTCAGCAACAAATAGTAATTTGAAAGAGTATACCTGTCAGGTGATCCACGCAATCTGCTGGATCTACGCAGTGGAATATCCGTTCTGGAGTATGTGGTTCATCTTCAGTGACCCCCTGACCTTGGTCATTTGGAACCGTCCTGCTCCCACCCGAGTCTGGAATATCCACCTCTACAACCTCCGGTTCCGAACTAATATCATCAGATGCCCCCTTTCTGTCCTTGTACAATGCGTGTTCATTGAATACCACATCTCGACTACGAATAATTTTATTGGTTTGGTCATCCCAAAACTTATACCCGAAGTCATCCCCGCCATACCCAATAAACGTACATTTTACAGATTTTGCATCTAACTTAGTTCTATCAGCAGAATCAATATGAACATATGAAACGCAGCCAAATATGCGAAGAAAGGACAGATTTACCTGCTTGCCACTCCATGCTTCCTCTGGAATTTCATTCCCCAATGGTACCGATGGTCCCCGATTGATCAAGAAAGCTGCCGTGTCAACTGCATATGCCCAGAACGTCTTCGGAAGTCCACACTTCAACCTCATACTTCTAGCCCGCTTGTTCAATGTCCTGTTCATCCTCTCTGCAACCCCATTGTGTTGTGGTGTGCCCTTTGGAGTCTTCTCCATGCGAATGCCATTTGCTGCACAATATTCCTTGAACTCCCCGAGCTCATACTCCCCTCCATTATCTGACCTCAAGCACTTAAGCTTAAGTCCCGTCTGATTCTCCACCAAAGCCTTCCATTTCTTAAACACCTCGAATGCCTCATCTTTGTGTTTCAAGAAATAAACCCAGACTTTCATTGTCGAATCATCAATGAACGACATGTAATATGACGCACCACCCAGAGAAGTTACCGGGGCCGGCCCCCACAAATCTGTGTGGACCAAATCCAACTTTGCTTCCCTCAAAGCCCTACCTGTCCTCGAGAAATTACTCCTTGCCTGTTTGCCAAACACACAATCTTCGCAGATCCCCACGTCGACTGTCTTCAAACCCGGTAGTCTTCCCTTTGAGCAAAGTACTTTCATCCCCTTCTCACTCATGTGACCCAATCGACAGTGCCACAAATCTGTATCACCCTTGGCTGACGCCACCACGATACTTACGTTGGTGTTATTCGCCAAATACAATGTCCCCTCTTTATTACCCCGAGCGATCTCCAAATCCTCCTTGGTAATAACCCAGTTCCTGCAGCCAAAAGTTACCTTGTAACCTTCTTCATCCAACTGCCCAACTGATAGCAGGTTCTTCTGCAAACCCGGAATGTGTCTGACCCCGTGTAGATGTAAGACCTTCCCGTCCGATGCTCCTATTCTGACATCCCCCTTCCCCTTGATTTCCAAAGGCTCGCCATCCGCCAGATAGACCTTACCGAAATCACCGGAAGTATAATTCTCCAACTCTTCTGCATGCCCGCAAGAGTGGAATGATGCCCCCGAATCCAGCACCCATGATTCTAGTGCACTACTAACACTCAGAACCAGTACATCATCACCTTCGACTGTCATTGTCACGACCCGAAACCCCGTCTCTATTTTTCTTAGTAATAAATAATTATTTATTTGTTTACTTGCTTAACTGTTCATCTAAGTATTTATTTAATTAAAAATTTAGGTGTGCATTTTGTGTGTTATAATACTTTATGCCTAGCATTTAATTGATTTTGTGCTAGTATAGAATTATTGGGTCTTAGTTGTTAGTAGGAAGTATTAGTTTTTGGGTAAGTATTGGAGGAGGGGGCTAAGTGTAAATGTTTGAATTATTTCACCTTCTCCCTCACCTCACCTCACCTCCCTCCCTCACTCATTCCACAGCCATTTCTCTCTCTCTCCTTGGGTTATGAAAGGAAAAATCTCTCTTCTTCCTTCTCTCTTCATTTCATTCATCTTCCCCCCATTTCCTCTCATTGTTCATGTTATACCAAATGTCTAGATCGTCGCTAGGTTCGTGGGAAGCTCAATAGAAGTTGATTTGGTTGAGTTTGGATTCCTTTGAGGTAAGTTACTAAGCCCCCTTTAGCTTAAAATTGGTCATTTATGTTTTGTGTGGACATTGGGTGATGATTTCATGTTTAGTTGTGAATTTAAATGTTGATTTGTACCTTTGATCATCTTTTGTGAATTTTGGGTTATGTTGAGCTTTAACCTTGGTTTGGATCCTTAGTTGATGTTATTTGAGTTCTTGTAGACTTCTATGTCATGTTGAGTGCTTGGGTATGCAAAAAGAAGGGTTGAATTCGTTGGGTACAAAGTTGGGTTGATTTGGGTAAGAATTTTGGGAAGAACCCAGGAGTTTCTGCAGATTTCCTCCGTGCGTCGAAGGAGGCGCGCGCTTCCTCTGGAATGAGGGGCGCGCACCCTCCAATTCCCCTTTTGGCTTTGTCCTTCTGGTCTAAGGAGGCGTGCGCATCCTCTTTAGGGAGGCGTGCGCTTCCTCGTTTCCCACTTGGTCGAAATTCCTTCTGTTGGATGGAGGCGCACGCATCGTTTTATCTGAGGCGCGCGCACCCTTTCCATTTCCAATCTGCCATTTGTGACTGATCAAGGAGGCGCGCGCATCCCTCCCATAGGAGGCGCGCGCATTCCCCTCCCCTGTTCTGGTAATTACTCGTTTCTCGTTCAATCTTCGGTAAGTCATAACGTTCTCACCCGGACTCCGTTTTAGTTGTGTAAGCTATCGTTTTAAAGCTCTTTTTGAGTACTTCGAGATGAACGGGTTTATTAAATGAAATGTCTAAGTATTGGTTGAGAGTGTTGGTTGGGTCCGTTTGTGATCATGTTTGTAATGTGTTAAGGTGTGTAACCATGGTACTCTTTTTGAGTGACTGCAAGTGTGATGTTGTTGTTGATTGATCTCTTCATGAGAACTAATTTGAATCCTTTGTGATGAATTTGGCTTGGTTCCCTACTTTGGAATCAATGCCCCTTTGTTGTTTCAAGCGAGTATTTATTACTATGTGCTTGTATAGAGTCCAGCTGGCATTGTTGTGTTTGTTTTGGGCAGTGATGTATATTATAATGGCACGAGCCGAGTCCAGTATAATGTACTTCACTGGTAACCCAGTTTCCCCATGTTCAGTGGCCTTGAGTGGGATGCCCCTTCCCGTGATCGTGGTTGGGATGAGCTAGCTCCTTCGGTGAGTATTCTAGCTATTCGCGTGGGGGGATGACTATGTGTTGTTTCTCCCACTACTGGTTGTTGTTGTTACTTGGTTCCAGAACCGGCTTCAGCTCGTTCATGCTGCTCAACGGACTCTTCTCAAAGGATGGTGTTCCGTTTATAGAACCTTGGCTCAGTATCCACTTATGAGTGTTTATTTCCGCATTATGTGTTATGTGATGAGTGGACTGTATCTTTTGTGTTATATGCATATGTGACTGCCTATTGATTGTTCCTTTGTGATTATCATGTTGGCATGAAATGTAGTTGCATATTAGTAGCTTACTGAGATTTTATCTCACCCCTTATTTGTTTACTGTTTTAGATAAGGGCGTGCATCCGGGATAGGTCACTTATCACAAGGAAGGCGTCGAGGTGGTAATTTCTTTTGGGGTATGTTTGTAAAGGCTACATTATGTAAATGTATAACCTTAATGGGTAGTGTATCCGTGACTTGATCTTGTAACACCTATTTTGGTTAATGTTGGTGTTCACTCTTTTGTATAAGTTAATGTAGGCCTTCGTGCCAAGTATTTTAGTTGTGAAAGTTATTTGAAAGTTAAGTGGAAGGTTTGCACTCCAAAATGGATTTCGTTTATCTTTATGATAGTTTTCGAAAAGTTTTTGTTAAATGTGATTTATGACGTCTTCCGTGCGCGTCCCGAGCGTGGGGCCATGTAGGACCACGGGTACGGGGCGCGACAGTCATATTTACCGAATTGCCCCCACGATTGGGACAATCCTTCTTGTAGTGTCCTAACTCCTTGCAATGATAACACTGCACCGATCCTTTCGCAACCCTTGGTTTATCTCTGATCTCCACGGCCTTGCCCTTACCACCCACTACGTTTTCCCTTGATTCAGTTCTCCCTTTATTGCTAGTACCCGGCCTTCCCCTGCTAGTAGTAGCTAAAGCCGATCCCGAAGTAGACGATGTCCCCAACTTCTTCAAACGATTTTCCTCGGCCAACAAGAAATCTTTAACATCATCATACTTTAATTTGTTCTTACCCGCTGAAGCATTGATCGCTGTCACCGTTCCGCTCCAACTTCCTGGTAAAGTCGCTAGCAACAAACACGCATGAACCTCATCATCAAACGTAATATCCAACGCAGTCAATGAGTCTATAACATCTATAAACTCATCGATGTGTTTAGCTAAGGATCCTCCCTCTTGCATCTTGAGACTACCCATCTTGCGTATCAAATCAACCTTGTTTGCAGCAGATGGAGTTTCAAATCTCTCAGTAAGATAATCCAATAGCTCCTTTGTGGTCTTCGCCTTCTTGGTAGTCTTCGCGATCCACTTTGACAAAGTAGATCTAACCACCCCTAGGGCTTTCTGATCCTTGAGATCCCAATCTTCTTGCTTTTCACCTTCCGGTTTGATACCCTTTAGAGGCTTATAGAGATCTTTGTTGTACAAGAGATCCTCTATTTGCATCCTCCAAAACCCGTAGTCAGACCCATCGAATTTCTCCACCGCTTGTTTATCCTTGCCCATTCTTGATTGCTTGACAACACCCAATCGCTCGATAAACCAATCGGTCGATTAACCCTGATCTCCAACCAGAGCTCTGATACCAGTTGTTGTGGATATGGCCCTCCACTACCCAAGCAAATCGCAAGAACAATAAAAGCACACAAACAAAGCACAAGAAATCAAAGCAAGAAAAGACACAGAAATTGTTTACCCAGTTCGTCAATATGTTAGACTACGTCTGGGGGCACTACCAAGCCAGGATCTTGCACTATAATATGTTATCTTGAAGTTACAATGAGTTTGGGGGTGGAACATTGTTTAAATACATGCCCTGGAATAAGATCTAAACCTAAACAAAGAAGGAATCCCGAAATCCCGTCAGCGGACCAGGCGCCCGCCTGGACTACCCTAAGCGCCCGCCTGCCTTTTATTTCCGAAGAACCAAACCTTTTGTCCAAATGAGCGCCCGCCTGCTGGGCACCAAGCGCCCGCTCGCTCCTTCTGCCTGGATTTCTCCCTTTTTGTTCCTTTGAGGATCTCTACTCCAACAAGTTGAGCCCGTAGCTGCTACGTTATTGATGTCGTGATTAATTTGGTTGAATGTGTAAGCGAACATAGGAATTTGTGTTTTATTGTGTGTTATGGGGTAAAAATGGAAGATTGATAAACTTGTCTTATACTCCCTCCATCCCAAACTTTTGGTTACCAAAATTAAATGGGCGGAGATTAAGAAAAAAGTAGGTGGTGTGAGTGAGAAGGAGAGAGAAAAATGAGATAGTGGATAGTTGTTGTGAGTGGGAAGGAAAGAGAAAATTGAGCATTTTGGGTAAGTAACCAAAAGTATGGGATGCCCAAAAAGGAAATTAGTAACCAAAAGTTTGGGACGGAGGGAGTATTTAATATTTATTTTTCAAAAAATTATTTTCTTATTAATTTAATATCAATAATAAATATTGAATAAAAGAAAATTATAAATTGAGTGGGTGATAAAAAATAAATACGTTAATGCCTTAATTTATTTGATGACTTCTTTTTTATGAAATCTTTTTTGGTATATGTGAAAAAAGATTTATTATGTTTATAAAATCTTTTTATTACTTAATATTTTCAAAATAATTTAAAAACCCTTTTATTCAATATTTTAATAGTTATTTTGATTTTTGGCATAAAAAATAATTATTTTGATTTTGTAGCCTTACAAAGTTTAAACTTTTCATTTAGGTCCTTTAACTGACTTTTCTGACGAAAATCTTCAAAAAGGCCTAATGTGGCGATCATTTTTTTAGGGGTGGCATGGTAGGTATACCGACTTTTTTTACCTTGTACCAGTACCAACCAAGATGAAGTTGGTACACGAAAATGAGTACCAGTACCTAACCGTCAAACTCGGTATACCAACTTCTTGGTACGGTTGGTACTCGGTTGATACTACATCTCTACCAAAGAAGGAAAAGTGGAAAATTGGGGCAATCAAACTATGAGCAGCACGAACAAGTTTGGGTTTTTTGAATCAGTCATGCCCGCACAACAAAGTAACTTCAAATTAAGGGTTATAGCAATTGAATTATATGTTCAGGAACTCATGGGGAAACTGAAATTTAAAAAAAAAATGCGAAAATCACGTATTTAGACTGAATCGCGAAAATCACGAACAAGTTAGAGTTTTTGAAATTGCGATTTAGAGCGAATTGAATAACTAAGAGAGAGAGGGTAGGCGAGACGGGGGTACGTACCTAGCCAGCAGTAGCCACCGGTGTGAGAGATTCGTGATCGATCGGTTTTCCCCATTGGCCCCTGCTCCCTTGCTCCGCTGCAGAGAGAACGAGAGAGACAAAGAGACGGAAAAGTGGAAAACAGAATAGGGCTTAAATGAAAATTGAATCAGGTATTTAGGTTAGGTTAAATTAGATTAGATTTTAGGTTTTTTTTTAATAATTTTCTATTAAATATATAATAAAAATTATTTTATTAAAAATAAATTCGGTACACGGTATACCAACCAAACTCATATTTGTGTACCGTGTACCAACCAATAGTGCATACTCGGTTCGGTACTACCGTACCAAACGTTCGGTATACCGACATTCGGTATACCAAACTCTTTGGTTCTACTGGTACTCGGTTGCTAGGTTTGGATTGGTACAAATGGCCAGCCCTACATTTTTTACCTTAAGGCTTAAATTGGCGAAAAAAGACTCTCAAGGTTCGATTGGAAGGGTGGTACTATACTTCAGGGTCTAAATTGTCATTAACCCTTAGTTACGATATGAAGAAATTGGTTTAAGATGAAGAGAAGAAAAGAGAGCATGAATAAAGATAAATACATGAGGATGAGTTTCCAACCCCAAGAATAAGGGAGATTACTCACTAGCCATTTCTATTCTAACAATCAATAAACACGAGTAAGACATCTAAAATAGGCCTTGGGGCCAAAAGAAGTGTCAATTCCCGGATCAACCAGAAGAGGTGTCTTTTGGATTGCAATGGTTCAGAACAGGTACAGGGAGGCCCGACCGGGTGTTTAGGAGGGTCCGACCGGATCAAGGATGGGGTCCGACCGGAGGTATATATTGGTCCGACCGGACCATGGCTCCGGAATAGTGAATTTTCATTGGGTCCGACCGGGTCTTAAGTGAGGTCCGACCGGACCTATGCTCTGCTGCTCCGTTCTTGTTTTCTTCTAGTGCCAAAGTGTCCTTTCATGCTTCCAAGCCTGACCCTAAACCAAAATTGCTCCAAAAAAGTACCTAATTTCTGTCAAACACTAACAACACATACCGGTCGTAAAATCCGCGAAACAAAATATAAAACGAATCAAATTAAGCTAAAGTTAACTAAAGTAAGGTATAAAATATACTATTTTTTGATCCTAAATGACTATAAAATAGTCATTTATCAGCCGGTAATAAGTGTAGTGAAGTTTTTGATAAAACCAACACTGGTAGTGTCGGATTCTCTATAAAATCGGAACTACCAGTTCCAGATTCTAATTACCCGAAAACAAATTTCCAAATTTAGTTTTTTTATTTTTTTAATCCAAAACTAGAACTAAGGGCTCGTCTGGTGCACAGTTTCAAAAACTGAGATTTTTATAAACGGAGCGTTGTTTCGGACGTTACTATTTGGAGCGGCTAAAAATGACTTAGATTTTTGAAAAGCTCCACTCAAAAACTCTCTATTGAGACGCTTAATTAGCAAAAAGCTGATTCTTTTTTACTGCGTTTTGAACGCGCCGCTCTACCAAACAAGCCCTAAGAGTACCGGGTTTAGGCCTGAAACCGTATTCCCAATGCCAGTTTCAAAATAAAATGTTATTCTGATACATAACTTACTTTGAATGTCATTGTGAGATATACTCTCTCCGTCTCACCTCACTTGACACCTAAGAGGTGGGCATAATAACTAAGAAAAAAGAATAAAATAAAGAAAATGTGTGGTAGAAAATGAAGAAAGAGAATAAATGAGGTAAATAGTAGTGTTGGTTGAATAAATTGAGTGGTGGAAAATGAAAAGAGAGAATAAGTGGTGGGGTAGAGTGAATATAAAATTATAAAAAGTAGGCTATTTTGGGAAGTGTCAAGTGAGCTGAGACGAACTAAAATTGAAATAAGTGTCAAGTGAGCTGGGACGGAGGGAGTATATTTTTTAAAGCTTTTGGCTGATATTTTTTAGAAAGCAATATTTTTTTTAAAACAAGCTACCATAGTCAAAGGGAAAGTAGGAAACACGATGGAATTTAATTACTCCGTACCTTTTATTTCTGAGCTTCTTTTATGAAGGTTGATTTGCGCCTATATTAATTGGATTTGATCTAAATTGTTCAGCAATCATGTCTCCACGACCCACTACTTGCGCTTCACTAGTTCACTTCTGTGCAACTATTTTTTATTGAGTTAAAAAATTTCAACACAACATCACGTTGATCAAAGGTAGGGATGGCAATTTGTCCGAACCTTATCCGTACCGATAGTGATCCGATCCGAAATTTTCGGGTTTAATTTGCATTTTTTATAATCCAAGCGGGTTCGGGTTCGGGTTCGGTTAGGGCCAGATCCGACCCGATCCAAAGCAAGTATATTGAATCTTCTTTAAAATACTGCCCCTCTTAGTTTTAACATTTACAGTTTAACCCCTACTTATATATACTTAAACTAGGGTTGAGCACGCCAAAGAAAATAGAACACGCCGCTTTAGTCGTTCTCTCTCTGCTTTGCGTCGAATAGGCATGTTCTCGCCGTTCCAGGAGAAGACCATCGCTCGTCGCCGTCTCGCTGTTGCTGTTTCGTCCCCTACATCACTGAACCTCCATCGCCTGCTCTTGCTCCTCACTTACCAAGGTAAAATACTTCAATTCTAATCTCTCCCCTTTACCCTAATTTTAAATTTAGGGCTTCAACTCTAATCTCTCCCCTTTTTTGTGCATTTATCTAGATTGAAGTTATATAAAACATGGAAAGATTGCAGTGTGTTTTTTTTTTTTTTTTTTTTAAAACACGGTTGTTTTCAACAGCCTCTGTTGAGCTACGATTGGAAGGCGGATCGGAGCGCGGATCATAGATGTTCGGATCGGGTCGGTTTCTGTAAAGCACTTTTATGTTTCGGATCGGATTCGAATCGACCCTGATCTGATCCGAACCCGACCCGTTGCCATCCCTAATCAAAAGGTTACCCATATGGCGTTTTTTTTTTTTTTTTTTTTTTTTTGCAAGATTCGTGTACAGTACTCTTTTGAGTATATACGAGAATTAAAAAAAATAGTGAATAGTTGTTTTGAGTATGGAAAATATAGTGTAAGAAGTAGAAAGCGATGCAGTAATGAATAGTATTAGAAAGTTGTTGTGAGTATGATAAGCGGTCTTACTGAATAAAGAAATACAGTATATATAAAAAAATTATTTGCAAAAGTGTGACTTATCAATAAAATACCCCAAAAGAAAGTTTGTGCACACCGTTGGAGTTGTGTATGGATAAGATAGAGAAATCGATGTAAAGAATAGTTAATGGATAATTGCTATGACTATGACAAGTGTCCCCTATTAATAAAGAAGTAGTAATATATTTTTTTCCCAGGAAAATGAGACAATTGATATGTTGTTAAGAGACAAACAGTATGAGTTATTGGTGTAATAATGGATATGATACATAAAATGGTGATCCGATGGCTATAAATCATTCAGTTGACAACATGATTTTATGATTCTAATTTCATTTTTTTTATAAGTTGTAACATATCATTTCACTTCAAAGCAATTGTCATCGTTTACAAATACTTATGTAGTCTATTAGAGATCTATAACACTATCTATTAGAAGTTCTTATAGAGTTTCACCACTATTGGAATCTATTACAAAGAAAGATACTTGCTCTAAATGACGTCCCAAGCCATTTGAAAGACCTACAGACGCACAACCCACCCCTACGGAGTTATGAAAACTAGGGATCTTCACTTCTCCCCAAAGGGATTCGAACCCATATTCTCCTCTAAACAAAGCCCTTACACATACCATTAGATCGAAAGATACCGGAAGATCATTGGTATTTCTTTTTTTGTTAGATCCCCAAATTAAGTATAATTCTAGATAAAGACACATTCTTTTTTTGTTAGATTCCCAACTTAAGTATACTTCTATATCAAAGACGTCAGTCTAATACTCCCTCCGTCCTATTTTAAGAGTCAAAAAAATGGGTGGGTTCAACAATTAAGGAAAATGTGATGTGTTGTGAGTGTTGATAGTTTGATAGGAGAGAGAAAGTGAGGTAGAGAAGAGTTAATGGATAATTGTTGTGAGTATGTGTAGACACCCCGCCTTGGACCTCTCACCACGATTGCATACATAATATTTTTATTTAACTTATTTTCGTTAATTTCTGTTACTTCGGTTAAGTTCCTAACTGATTCCGTTAGTTTTGGACTAAACTGAATAACAGAGTTAACTTTAGACTCATTTCTGTCATTCTGTCATTTTTAGGCGCGGGTGCCTCCCGTAATAGCCATGTGCCGCGCGCGCGTTTGACCTAACTGGACGGACCCGCGCGCCTCCCTTATTGACTGTTACGGATTGCTGTCTTTTCCCTCCATTTTTATAGTCAAAACAACATTTTCATCACATGTTTTATTCTAGCATTAAAACCTTTTATTCTATAACTCCCAATCCCATATTCTTAGCCATTTCTTAAAAATAAAATATTTCTTTTATTTATTATTTGATTTTCTCTTTATTATTTATTTATTTTCTTATTGGTTGAAAAGCCATCTTTTACTCTCTTTTCTACCTATTTAAACCTCTCATTTCTACTTTAGAGAGGGACTTCAACTTTCTCTATACTTCTACTATACACAAATTCTCCCAACAAGAGTTTTAGCAACAAAACTCTACACAAATTTCTACACAACAATTTCTCTACAACAACTCCATCTCCAAGTTAAAGTTTGAAGTTCTTCTTTTTCTAAAGGTACTTTATTCTTTTTTTTTCTATTTTACATGTCTTTTTAATGTATGCAATCCCCATCAATTGAGACATGACTAAATGACCACTTTACTACATTAAAGTTGGTTAAGGTTATCTCCCTACATTTCAATATTTACTTCAATATACTATTCTTCCCTAGATGTAATCTTTAGCATAAATTAATACATAAAATAATTCTTTTTTATTTTCCTTTGCAATCCCCCTTTTCTTTACATTGTAATTGTTAGCATTTTTATATTAATACAAGAAGGATTTTTAGCATTAGAACACCAATAGTAGCAAGTGTAGATACCCCGGGGGACCACGGCTTGGCTAGAGCGGTGAGTTACTCTAGGATGTCTATTTGTGTTTTAGAGTCGCCACCTATGTTTTACAGGAACATAAGAAAAATCTAATGTTTATAGCCTAAGTTTGATTACGAAAACAGAGATTCTTTGTTATGAGGTTCGGGGGTTAGGTTACGAGATGGGAAGTACTTAAACACCCATCTCGCCCAACTAAAGTTGGTCTTGCTTGATTAAAATCTACATAAATGATGAAATGTTCTTCTTATTCTTGATGATAAAAGGGGGGGTTCAAAAAGGGGGGGGGGGGGTTTGGAATGTAGGGAGATGACTCCGTGACTAGCTTCAATGAAGTGAAGTAGTCTTTGGTGTCATGTCCCAAAAATGTTTGGGTGATTGCACTTTTGATTAAAGCAAAAGAAAGAGAGAAGAGATGAAGTAGAAAATGAGAGAAAAGAGTAGTCTTTTACCTATACTTCAAAGAACTTCAAATACTCCTTCAAGAGGTTCTTAGAAAAATGCCTTGTAAGTATTTGTGTATAGTTTTGTTAATGATTCAAATCTTCCCCCTTTTCAATGGTGAATTAGAGGGGTTTTTATAGGTAAAGAAGGTGTGTTTTGGGTGCCAAAACCAAGTCACAAAGGTCAGTTTCCCGGGTAAATCCTGTTAAAAGGAGCAAAGGAGGGATTCTTGGACAGAAATCTGTAACTGACGCCCAGGTGCGCGCGCCTCCTGCCTTGGTGGCGGGATACGCGCGCCTCTGGCCCCAAAGGGTGAAAGCGTGCGCCTTGGAGATGGCAAAAATGACAGAATGGACTAGAAAGTCAGCAATGTTATTCAGTTTGGTCCCTGGATTTAACGAAGTCAGTCGGGAACTTAACGGAAGTAACAAAAACTAACGAGAAACACTTAAAATAGGGAGAAACACAAAATCAAATGTGCAATCGGGTGAGCGGTCCAAGGCGGGGTGTCTACAGAGCCCCTCGGCGACGTGGATTGCAAAGCAAAACGCGTCGACGAAAGAACAAAACATCCGCCGAGGACATCACCAGGAAAAAAGAAAAGACTCGATGAAAACAAGAATCTTGAAATTACAAGAGATAGGAGTGCGCTCCCTGTGTGAGCGGATTTTGCTGATAGTAGGGGTGCGGTGATAGAAATCAGCCCACCGTGGCCAAAATTTAGAGTCCGTATAGAGGACTTGGAGGGACTGGAGAGTCTGCCTGCCGATGTAGAGGGACTGGAGAGTCTGCCTGCTGATTTGGAGGGACTGGAGAGTCTGTCTGCCGATGTAGAGGGACTCTAAAGTCTGTCTGCTGATGTAGAGGGACTCAAAAGTCTTCCTGCTGATGCAGAGGGACTCGAAAGCCTGCCTGCTAATTTGGAGGGACTGGAGAGTCTGCCTGCCGATGTAGAGGGACTCGAAAGTCTGCCTGCTGATTTGGAGGGACTCGAAAGTCTTCCTGCCGATGTAGAGGGACTCGAAAGTCTGGCTGCTGATGAATGTGAATTTGTTGAGTAGAACTTGTTGATGAGAAGGTGATTTCAGTGGTTCACCGCGGACCAAATTTGATGTTTTTGAAGCTGTATTTTGATGTACGCTGTCTGGAGTAGCGTTTGCAGTTGACTTTTGCGGGGTGCTATAAGGATCCCGCCCCGTAACGAAGGAAACGAAGGGTTTTCGTTTCGAAGGGCGAAAAAACCAAACACGGTTATTACGCAAAATATAACGGAGTCGCCACATTTGTTAATTATTTAACCCAACAAATGAAAAAGTTAGAGATTCTATTAGTTCGGAGGTCAGGTTACGTCTTGGGAAGAGTTTCACGTCACCCAAGCCGCCTCGGACAAGTCCGAGTCTCCCTAATGTTGGTTAACAAAAGTGCATGTGTGTGTGTGTATTTAACGGAGAAGAGTCCGTTTTAAACTTTTATTCAAAACTTAACTGAAAAGGGGTCTTTTTATCAAGAAAACAAGGATCAGAGGGTAAAATAGACATTTTTCCCTCTGAATCCAAAGTAGCCGTACGGCTCAAGATGTCTCTTCCTGGAATTTTACAGTTTGTTCAGAAACAGTCCAGTTTCAGGCAGAAACAGAGCATTCTGCAGAAACTGGACTTAAACAGTTCTGATTCCAGTTTTATTTCAACACAACAAACTTAAACAAAATCATTCCTATGCCTAATGATCATCATTTGAACCCCAAAACAAGTATTTAGGTGTGATCAAAGTAATCATTGGAGAAATCACACAAAGGTGATGAACATGGCCAAATGAGACAAAATGACCATTTGATGATTAAAGATGGAAACTTTATCATCAAGATGACATTTTTATACATTATTAACCTCTTAGGGACCAAATTATTGCATAAAGATTCAATCTTTATGACCCAAAATGGGATTTCAAAGCTAAATCAAAAGGGTAAGATGATAAACACTAAGGTTTTATCATCCCACATGATTATCATTGCCAAATCAAAACAAAATCAACATAAAGATTTGGAATTTCACCACAAGAGTGGATCCTTAAGCCAAATATAACATTGGGACAACATTATTTGACATAAAGATTTGATCTTTATGACCCCAAAGGGGATTTTGAAGCTAGATCAATATTTGGATGATAAAGATTGAAACTTTATCATCCAAATGACCATCCTTGCTACCAATGAACAACATAATCAACCAAAACATGTACCTTTTTTATTATAATAGATCATTAATTTGTTATAAGTAAGAAATTAATCAAACCATGATCATCCTTAGGTTAGAACCACTTTCACACAAAGTGTGAAGGGCACCTTGAATCATCCATGGTTTGGACCATAATGTATAACAATATATATATATATATATAGTGCTTGAAGGACAAGACTTGCAATAAGATTAAGATTAAAGTGCTTGAAGGACAAGACTTGCAATGAAATTAAGTTGCTTGAATGGACAAGACTTGCAAGAATTAAGAAATGAACAACAATAATATGAACAACCAAAAGAGATAAGATGAAGAGAAGGGTGGGGGAGAAGGTGGCTTCACCTATGTTTAGTTAGGCCAATCTTCCTTTCTCTTTCACTCTCAAAACACTCTCTGGAGCAATTTTAGCAGAGTAACACTAACAATAATCATTTTCCCCCCCTGGAATGATCAGCAAGGGCTTCAATTTATAGGCCCTGTGACCTCCCAAAGTAGCCGTACGGCTAGGGATGGTGCCTTCTGGATTTTTCCAATTTTTAATTCCAGAAAGGTCCTTGTACTCCAAATTTATCCTAGTGAGGTCCTGGCCTATCAGTTTGTCCCTGAATGGTGCCAAGAATTCCTCTGATTTGGTCATTTCAGATTGGGGTACTTACAGAGCCCCTCGGCAACGTCGCTTTGGAGAAGCGGGGTTGTCGATACATAAAGCATCCCAATCTGATGGGAGGACGGCTAGGGCCAATTTTTCTTCCGATGGATGGACCTAGGGGTATAGGATTCTTACGTATCCCGTTCGTGGGGAATCAAGCCTAACGTAGTTCGGAAGAGGGGTGAGAGATTTTAAGGCTACTCAAACCTATGGGCGACCGTCGAGGTCGGGTGGAGAACTTAGCATCTTCAAGCCTAAGGGTGACCGTAAAGGTCGGGTGGAGAACTTAGTGTCTCAAGTCTAAGGGTGACCGTAAAGTTCGGGTGGAGAACTTAGTGTCTCAAGCCTAAGGGTGACCGTTCAAGGTCGGGTGGAGAACTCGGGCATGACACTCATTCGGTCAGAGGCTAGAGATTTGGGCATGACACTCACTCGGTCAGAGGCTAGGGATTTTGGGCATGACACTTATCTGGTCAGAGGCAGGAGTTTGGGCATGACACTCATCTGGTCAGAGGCAGGAATTTGGGCATGACACTCACTTGGTCAGAGGCAGGGATTCGGGCATGACACTCATTTGGTCAGAGGCTAAGATTTGGGCATGACACTCATTCGGTCAGAGGCTAAGGTTTGGGCATGACACTTATCTGGTCAGAGGCTAGGACTCGGGCATGAAACTCATTCGGTCAGAGGCTAGGGTTCGGGCATGGCACTCATTTAGTCAGAGGCTAAGGTTTGGGCATGACACTCATCTGGTCAGAGGCTAGGACTCGGGCATGACACTCATTCGGTCAGAGGCTAGGGTTCGGGAATGACACTCGTTTGGTCAGAGGCTAAGATTTGGTCAACGTTAACTCATGGGGGGTTGACTAAAATGATGGTCTGACTGCAGGGACTTGGTCAACTTGGCTCTTATGGAGAGGGTTGACTTACACGGATGGTCTTACGTTATTTTGGACTGCCGGGACTTGGTCAACTTGGCTCTATGGGAGAGGGTTGACTAAATGGCTGGTCTCAGGTCATCTTGGATTGCCGGGACAACAACGAGATGGTTGACTAACAAGGATGGTCTTACGTCACTTTAAACTGCCGGGACAACAACGGATTTGACTTTCACTTGGTGAATCCTAGAGGTTTGCTCAACACTAACTACGAGATGGTTGACTAAAAAGGATGGTCTTACGTCATTTTGGACTGCCGGGGACAACAATGGATTTGACTTTCACTTGGTCAATCCTAAAGGTTTGGTCAACATTAACTACGAGATGGTTGACTAACAAGGATGGTCTTACGACATTTTGGACTTCCAGGACAACAACGGATTTGACTTTCACTTGGTCAATCCTAAAGGTTTGGTCAATACTAACTATGAGATGGTTGACTAACAAGGATAGTCTTACGTCATTTTGAACTGCCGGGACAACAACGGATTTGACTTTCACTCGGTCAATCCTAAAGGTTTGGTCAACACTAACTACGAGATGGTTGACTAACAAGGATGGTCTTACGTCATTTTGGACTTCCGGGACAACAACGGATTTGACTTTCACTTGGTCAATCCTAAAGGTTTGGTCAACACTAACTACGAGATGGTTGACTACGAAGGATGGTCTTACGTCATTTTGGACTGCCGGGACAACAATAGATTTGACTTTCACTTGGTCAATCCTAAAGGTTTGGTCAACACTAACTACGAGATGGTTGACTAACAAGGATGGTCTTACGATATTTTGGACTGCTGGGACAACAACGGATTTGACTTTCACTTGGTCAATCCTAAAGGTTTGTTCAACATTAACTACGAGATGGTTGACTAACAAGGATGGTCTTACGTCATTTTGGACTGCCGGGACAACAACGGATTTGACTTTCACTTGGTCAATCCTAAAGGTTTGGTCAACACTAACTACAAGATGGTTGACTAACAAGGATGGTCTTACGTCATTTGGACTGCCGGGACAACAACGGATTTGACTTTCACTTGGTCAATCCTAAAGGTTTGGTCAACACTAACTACGAGATAGTTGACTAACAAGGATGGTCTTACGTCATTTTGGACTGCCGGGACAACAACGGATTTGACTTTCACTTGGTCAATCCTAAAGGTTTGGTCAACACTAACTACGAGATGGTTGACTAACAAGGATGGTCTTACGTCATTTTGGACTGCCGGGACAACAACGGATTTGACTTTCACTTGGTCAATTCTAAAGGTTTGGTCAACACTAACTACGAGATGGTTGACTAACAAGGATGGTCTTACGTCATTTTGGACTGCCGGGACAACAACGGATTTGACTTTCACTTGGTCAATCCTAAAGGTTTGGTCAACACTAACTACGAGATGGTTGACTAACAAGGATGGTCTTACGTCATTTTGGACTGCCGGGGACAAACACTTTATCCTAAAATGACCATTCTGGGTCAAGGCTTGACTTGGGTCAACTCCATCTTTGGGGAGTTTAACCGGGAAAATTTTAACTTGACCTCTTTGGTCAAAGTTTGAACTTTGGTCAACTCAACCCTACTGGAAGGTTGACACACTTTCTTGACACCGGGGGAAGCCTATGGGTGACCTTTTAGACACATTGTGGATGAAAAAGTCCAATAATTTTGAGAGAAGATCAAAAGCATTTTGCTTGAAACATTGTTTTTTGATAAATGAGGCCAAGAGGGCAAGCTTAAAAATGCTTATTCCTAAAGGCAAATCTTTTAACGGAGCATGTTAGTCAAAAATTTTATTTTAACTTAACCATGAGGTTTGTCATGCATAAAGTCCCTTGGAGCTTTGTCCATTTCTTAGCAGTGATCGGGTATAGAGAACCCTTTTGTCATTGATATTGGGGTAGCCCCATGTCCTTCTCGCTGTTGATGTTGGAGGTAGCCCCATATCCTTATTGGTGTCGGTGGTGGCATAGCCCCATGTCCTTGTTGTCATCGATATCGGGGTAGCCCCATATCTTTGTGGAAGTAGCCCCATGTCTTTGTGGTGGTAGCTGTTGGGTATGCTTACTTCTTAACCCTCCTATTTTTGTTAGAAATGATTGATACCATCACCTAAGAGTATTTTATGGACTTTAGAACCCTATGTAAGAAGTTTTATAACTTCATTTTTAGCATAGTCCATTTTGTCGTATAGGCTTAGAATATAGGACTTGGAGCGAAGGAATGAAGATCTTAGCAACTGTGGTTACTGCGCAGGACTCTCTGCGCAGTACATCACTGCGCAGGTCTCCTCTGCGCAGCATTTTACCTTGCACAGTTTTCAATGCATTCAGATCACCAAACTTGGAAAGCTCTCAGAAGATGTACGCTTAGTTGTGCATAAACGACAAATCCTGCACAGTCAGCAGATCCAACGGTGGAGACGCGCTCAAGAGAAATATTTCAAATGAAGACAGCTGTCAACCTTCTTGAAGAAGCTTTTGAATTTTGCCTTCATGCTCAGTCTCCAACGGCTCTAAAACACCTGCGCACCAATCACTTTGTGCCAGGTCATCAACCTTGATCAGAGCTCCAACGGCTATAAAGGACACCTGCGCACCAATCCCATTGTGCCAGCTCATCGTCCTTGCTCAGAGAACCAACGGCTAGTTTTAAGCTCTCTGCTATAAATAGCCTGCTCATCTTCATTTCCAAGTTGCTAGAGTTTGTGCTTACAAGTATTACTGAAGTTCCGAAGTTTGCTGCTTACTTTTCCAGATTCAAGAACAACCTTCAAACCTTCATACCTTCAAACTCCTGCCCAGATCCTAAGCCTTATATCACAAGAATTCTTCGTGCTCTTCATCTCTTAGATTCATAGAGCCCAGAATTTCTGACACACACACACCTCTTGAAGCTTCGATCATATAGATCTTACTTCTTGAGAAATACCGGTTTAGTCTAGGATTTGCTCTTCATTGATTAGATTTTGATTTGAGTTTTGATTCGTTGTAATCTTGTAAAAGCTCCTCATATCAATATATATCTCATTAGAAAATCCAAGACTAACCATCTTGGTAGAGGACGTAGATCTTTCATCGATCGAACCTCTCCAAATAGCTTGTTCATTATTTCTGCTATTTACTTCCAGCTTAGTTATTTCTGAATTACTGCTTTGTTTGATCTTACCAGATTGTTGCTATTGCTGCTGTGTTTGTTATTGCCTATTGCCTTAGAATCCAATTTTATCCAACAGTTTAGCCAAATCTTAGCGCGTGCGTTTTTTACCCTGCGCAGTATACCCTGCGTAGTGTTGCTTTAATTTTCCGCTGTGCATTTCACACTCTCTCTGCGCGCTATACTTAGCTTATTTGAGAACTGTGCGCATAAGCCATTGATTTGCAAAAAGGGTTTGAAAAGAATTTTCAAAAACGCTATTCACCCCCCCTCTAGCATTTTTCATACCCTTGTTGCCCCTCTGGGACCAACAAGTGGTATCAGAGCAAACACCTTCATTAAACTTGCGTTGTTTATCAAGCTTAACAGCTTGGGTGCCAATTCAAGATGGCTTCAAAATCTTGGGCAATGGCTAACTATTCACATGTGCCAGTGCTGAATGAAGATCACTTCGAAATCTGGAAGCACTGCATGCTCACTCATTTTTCTTCTATCGACGAGATCCTCCACGACATCGTTCTTGAAGGACCCTACATTCCTATGAAGGCTAATCCTGATGCTGCTACAAATAAGGAGAATCCTACCATCAAGAAAAACAAGGAGGAATGGACTGATGAAGAAAAGAAATGGGTTGGATATGATGGAAGAGCAAGGAACATCATTCTTAGCACTCTAGACCTCTCCACGCACAATCAAATTGTAAGCGGTGGAACTGCAAAGGAACTATGGGATGCTATTGAAGGATATGTAAATGGAGACAAAGTAAGCAAGGAAAACAAAAGATTTGTGGTACAAAGAAAATTCAACTGCTTCATGAGAAAAGATGGTGAAACCTTGAGACAAACCTATGATCGCTTCTGTGCTGTTGTAAACTCTTGTAAATCTCTTGGAACTACTTTTACTAATAAAGAAGTCAATTCTCAATTCTTAGATGCGCTAGGTTCCAGATATGTGCACAAAGCAAGTCATCTGGAAGATTCTGGATTTCTAGATACTTGGCCTCTGCGCAGCTTATACGCTAACTTAAAAGTGTATGAGCTAAAGCTTGATCGAATCGACGAAACTAAAGGCAAAGGAAAGCTTGTTTCCTATGTTGCGCAAAAGGAACCTGCGCCTACTCAAACCTCAGACAAAGTCTCTACTTCCTCTTTACTCGAAATGGATGATGATGATTTCGCTATGTTCGTTAAGCGATTCCAAAAATTCAGGAAATTCTCTAAACCTGGATCCTCTAGCAAACCACCTGCTAAATTCTCTCGTGGCAGAGACTCAAAGAAAGATGAAGAATTGGTCTGCTACAACTGCAGAAAGCCCGGTCATTTTGCTTCAAAATGTCCCACTCCAAAATATGAGTACATGAAGAGGAATATTGCGCAAAGATCATCAAGGCAGCGCGGGATGATTGCTGAAGAAGACTGCGCAGAAAAGGAACTGAAGACTTGGATAGAGACTGACACTGAAGACAGTGATGATGATGACTCTGAGGATGGACTGCTCTGCTTGATGGCAAATGCTGATGCTGATAGCGATTCAGACAATGATCAAGATGCTGACACAAAGACTGCGCCAAGAACAAAGAAGAAAGGTCCCACTATCACTGAACTGGTGGAAATGGGACATCTGACTCCAAGCAGACAGAATGGCAAGTACTTGTTTGCCAGAGCAGACCTATCAAAGAATTTGTAGCTGCACCCTCACGCAAAGAATCTCTTGAAATTCCTGCTGAAATTGTAATAGAAAAGAATGACTCTGCTGCTGAGCGCGAGTCTATTTTTCAGCAAGCTGAAAAGGTAATCAAGAAATTTAACTCTATGAAAGAAGCAGTGGATTTATCAATTGGAGAAATTTCACAGCTTAAGACGGAGAAAACTCTTTTAAAATCTGAGATCACCCTCCTTAAGGAGCAGATTAAAAGCATGACTCCTCTTACTGAAAAGAACCGTTTTCTCACAGATCAAAATGAGCTATTTAAAGTAAGAAACGAAGAATTGGCTGCTCAAGTAGCTGATCTCACAAAGATCACTAATGAGTGGACCAAATCTCGTGTCACTATGAACCAAATTCTAGAATCCCAAAAAGCTAGTGGAGACAAGGAAGGCTTGGGATTCTCAACTAGTGATAACTTTAAATGCGCAGTTTGCTCTGAAAAGGAAAAGGAATTTACACCACAGCAAACTATTGAAATTCCTAAAGCAAAGCATTCTGCTTCAATGGGTAAAGGACAGGAGAAAGTCCAGAGACTAAATTTCCATTATGTCTACCCAAAGAAGCAAACTGGAAAAGCCAAGGGTAAGGCTAAAGTTGAACCTGCGCATGACAACTCATATTCTGACTATGGTAGCGCTTCAACCTCGAATGTCAAAACTGCGCAAAAGGGTCATGCGCATGAAAGCCATGCGCCCCAAGGCCAGATGCGCATTCTTAAGAAAAACGCACCCAAACCTCAGAAAATGATATTTGTCAAAGCAAGTTCATCTGCTCCAGTAAAGAATGCTGCGCCAAAGAAAAGTAAAGAGTTTGTAAAAACCCAATCTATAAGTGGCTTTCATCATTGTGTTGTGTGTGATGGTTTAGGTCACAAGGCTGCAGAATGCCTTTTGCGATTTGCTCCTAATGCCAAGGGACGTAAAAATCCTAAGGTCAGACAGGAGTGGGTTGTCAAAAGTTGCTAACTCTAGGACCCAAGAATAAAGGGGACCTGCATTCTTAATGTCTATCTTTCAGGTCTCCTGCTTTACTGCGCACTCTTCACAACCTAAAGCGCATATATGGTATCTCGACAGTGGATGTTCTAGACACATGACTGGAGATGTCACAGCTCTTGAAGATGTGCATGAAGGAAGAGGTCCCTCAGTAACTTTTGGTGATAACAACAAAGGGCACATAGTTGGATATGGAAGAATCAGAAAAGATAAAGTGTGCATTGAGAAAGTTGCACTCGTAGAAGGACTCAAGCACAACCTGCTATCCATATCTCAATTCTGCGACAAAGGTTTGGAATGTCATTTCACTGCTACGCACTGCTACATCAAAGATGGCATATCCGGACTAACTTTGCTCACAGGGACTCGTAAGACTAATGTTTACATTATTGATCTTACTGCTATAAATTCTATCACTAATCTCTGTTTTGTAGCAAAGAATGTTAGTGAAAGCAGCTGGCTATGGCATAAGCGCTTAAGTCATTTGAACTTCAAATATTTGGCCAAGCTTGGAAGGGAAAATCTTGTCAAAGGACTTCCCAAAGTAGCTGACCATCATGATAGAAAATGCGCAGCATGCCAGCTCGGTAAACAACCTAAGCAGTCTTTCTCCAGCAAGATTGCTTCCTCAACTTCCAAATGTTTACAACTGCTACACATGGATCTGTTTGGACCGGTCACCACCGCAAGCATTGGAGGAAACAAATATACCTTAGTCGTGGTGGATGACTACTCAAGATACACATGGGTCGAAATGATGATATCCAAAGATGACTGCTATGATATCTTGACTGCGCTATTTCGAAAGCTTCAAACTCAAAAAGAAGACGACATCGTGAGTGTTCGATCAGACAATGGAACTGAATTCAAGAATAACGGTGTTGCTCAATTCTGCGATGACCATGGAATTGATCACAATTTCTCTGCTGCTGGAGTTCCTCAACAAAATGGCGTTGTGGAAAGAAAGAATCGCACGTTGATTGAGGCAGGAAAAACAATGATAGCAGAAGCTAAGCTTCCAAAGTATTTCTGGGGAGAAGCTGTCAACACTGCTTGCTTTACTCAGAATAGATCCCTCATCAACAAAGCCTACAACAAGACTCCATATGAGCTATGGAGAGGAAGAGCGCCCAACATTGCTTTCTTCAAGATTTTGGCTGCAAATGCTATATCCTCTACAATGGCAAAGATCATAGAGGTAAATTCGACGCCAAAGCAGATGAAGGTATTTTCGTTGGGTATGCCAAACATTCTAAAGCTTTTCGTGTTTTTAATAGAACTACTCTAGTAATTGTAGAATCTGTACATGTTACTTTTGATGAGCATTCTCTTCTTGAGCCACATTTGGCTCCAAATGATTCTGATGATTCTGCTGAGAATGAGACAGGTACGCAGCCTCAAACTGCACCTGCGCAGAATGTTAATCAAGAAAATCAAAACCAGAATCAAGCAAGTCCATCGCATGCGCATACACCTGATGCTGCACCAGAAGTGACGACTCCTGATGCGCAAACTCCTCCTCCTGCGCATGATGTTTCTCCGCTTCAGCAAATCACTTTCGATGACCTTGATGCTGGAGCAAATGAAGTACCCATTGAAGATCTTCGTATTCCTACCACTCAACCTAACTTACCTCCCGAGGTTCGTGAAGTTAGAGATCATCCAACTTCAAACATCATTGGTGATCTCAATGTAGGGGTTCGTACTAGGAGAGCATCAAACTTTGATGATGAATATCACTCCTTTATCTCACAAATCGAACCAAAGAAGATTGATGAAGCGCTCCAAGATTCAAGCTGGGTTACTGCTACGCAAGAAGAGCTTAACCAATTTGAGCGCTGCAAGGTTTGGACTTTGGTACCCAGACCCCATAACCAAGGAGTTATCGGTACAAAATGGGTATTCAGAAACAAGATGGATGAGAATGGAAGCATCACCAGAAACAAAGCAAGGCTGGTTGCGCAAGGCTATAGGCAAGAGGAAGGAATCGACTTCGACGAAACATTTGCGCCGGTAGCAAGACTTGAAGCTATAAGAATTTTCTTAGCTTATGCGTCTCACAAGAAATTCAAGCTTTATCAAATGGATGTGAAAAGCGCATTTCTCAACGGCGAACTCCAAGAGACGGTCTACGTAGCACAACCTCCCGGTTTTGAAGATAGCAAATTTCCAAATCACGTCTTCAAACTTCAAAAAGCTTTGTATGGACTTAAGCAAGCTCCAAGAGCATGGTACGATACCCTATCAAAATTCCTGCTAGAGAAAGGCTTTAAGCGCGGTAAAATCGACACAACTCTTTTTATTGCTAAGTATAATGATCATTCTTTACTTGTTCAAATTTATGTCGATGATATTATATTTGGTTCTACTAATGAGTTACTTTGTAAGCGCTTCGAGAAGCTCATGAAAAGCAAGTTTGAAATGAGCATGATGGGAGAGCTCACTTTCTTCCTCGGGCTTCAAATCAAACAATTGAATGATGGCATCTTCATAAATCAAGCCAAATACACAAGGGACTTAATCAAGAAATTTGGACTTGAAAATGCTAAAGCATACGACACTCCAATGGCCACTGGCAATAAGCTTGACAAAGACTTAAAAGGTAAGAAAGTTGATCAAACTTTATATCGAGGTATGATTGGCTCTCTTCTTTATCTTACTGCAAGTAGGCCAGATATTATGTTTAGTGTTTGTGTCTGTGCGCGCTATCAAGCGGACCCTAGAGAAGCGCACTTAGCTGCTGTTAAACGCATTATTCGTTATCTTTCTGGAACTGTTAACCTTGGACTTTGGTACACCAAAGATTCGAATTTCGATTTGCTAGGTTATTCAGACGCAGACTACGCAGCATGCACAATAGACAGGAAGAGCACAAGTGGGACTTGTCATTTCCTTGGAAATCGACTTGTTGCGTGGGCAAGCAAGAAACAAGCTGCTGTGTCCATTTCCACTACTGAAGCTGAATACATTGCTGCTGGAAGCTGCTGCTGTCAAATCCTTTGGATGAAGCAACAACTAGTGGACTACGGAATTAATGAAGGGAATTGTCCAATTTTCTGCGATAATATGTCCACTATAGCAGTATCAAACAATCCCGTTATGCATTCAAAGACAAAGCACATCGACATCAAATATCATTTTCTCAAGGACCACGTGAAAAAGGAAACATTCATTTAGAGCACGTGGGCACAGATAATCAAATTGCTGATATCCTCACAAAGGCTCTTGATGCAAAGAGATTCATCTTCTTGAGAGGAGAAATGGGTATGCTAGAACTCAGATAATTTGTCCATATGATTTGTTATTACTAACAATCTTGTGTTTGGTTGATAAGTATTCGTATAGGTAAATTTCGTGCATATAGGCAACTCCTGCGCAACATTGTACTGCGCAGTAATTCATTTGCGCATGAAACTAGTGAGATTTAACGAATCTATTACGCTACCTAAAGCTCTGCGCATGACTTTAACATGCGCAATTCTTCGTGGATCGCAGGTAAGTACTCTATTCATTAGAAATTACACATAGGTCCCTGACTGAAAAGTCAACGCTAATTCACAAGGGTACTTGTGTATTTAAAATTTTCCCGCGCATTTATTTTTGAATCTTTTGGGAAATTACTATTTTACCCCTGCGCATATCCCAGTGTCATCAATGCAAACTGCGATTGTGACAGCGCCTGCTTTCGAATGTCTGTTCACCATTAATGAGGAAGGTGAGAGACAACGTCAGTCTCTTTTTGCTGACACACGCGCGCGCAAAGACTGCGCACGCGCTTTTCCCACTCGGCCACGTCACCCCGCTAACGTGCGCCCGTCCTTTCTCTAATTCCGCATTTATGAGGAAGCTGACTCGACTTGACCGACCTAGAACTTCTCACTCACACGCGCGATAGGCCTGCGCACGCGCGCATCCGGTTGGTCCACGTCATCGCAGCACGTGTCCCACTTCTGCGAATCACATCGCTACCCCTGCGCTGACGTCACGCATTTTCCTTTTCTGGATAAAAAACAACCTACCCTCTCTTCTCTCCTCTTCTACTTTCAATCTCTTTCACCAAATCTCTCTTTCCTCTCTTGTTTCTTACCAACTTCCAAGTTTCCCCTTTCAATCATTTTCTCCTTCTCTGAAATCTCTCTTGCTTCTCCAAAGCTTTGTTTCTTCTTAGTTGACCATCCTCAACCCTTTCTCTCTCTTCTCCGTCTATACTTTTCTTCTATAAATGGCTCCCCGAAAATCGAAAGCAAAGGTAGTTGAGGTCCATGAACCGGTCGTTGAGGTTCCAGTCGAAGAAACCAAACCCGTCGATGATATGGTAAGATCTTCTGATCCTCAAAACTCAGTTTATTCATTAACCGCCATTGTTGGTATTTCGAGTTCTTGAAACTCCCTTTTTCGATTCTCACTTTTCTGTTAATCATTTTTGAAATCGTTTGGTGTTTTGGGTTCGTCTCTCTCTGATCTACTCCTTTATATACTTTATTTATGATCAATGCTTTGTTAATCGCTCTCTGCAAACTTTTTGGTCCGAAAACCTCCTGAGCAGACGAACAGTTATCTTGATTTCTGGGCTTATTTTGTTGCTGTTGACTTTCATACTTGCTTGGTTGTTTTCGTCTCATTTATGCGGTCATTTGACATGCTTCTTGTCATTTTGGTCAATCTTGATTTTTTAGTGTTCATGGTGTTCTCGTCCATGAACAGTCATTTCAAGTTCTTATTCTTTTAAACATGTTTTGGATTGCTTAATTTTCTTCAAGTGTTTATGATTTTGCGCATTCTTACATCTTGTATGGTGTTTCTGCGCATCAGTTTCTTTGCGCTATCTGCGATGCGCAACGCACCATGCGCAAAGCACCATGCGCAATAATATTTGTCTAAACTATTTCTTGTCTGGCGCAGAACTCTTTATACTTTCTACAAGGTGGGAGTTAGATATTGCTGCGCTACAAAAAGACGCAGTAGGACGCAAAATCATCAATCTATGGACGTTTCTGGAATCTACTCATTCCTCTCTTCACATTGGATCAGGACTTCTATGTCCCTTCTTTGGTGGATGAATTTTTCGAGAGCGCAGAGCGGGTGGTCATGACGCACAAGCACACCAGGGAAAAAGATCGATGTGATCCGCTCCATTGTTCAGAACTACTCAGTGCGCATTGTTCCTTCGTCACTGAAGAAGCTGTGCGGTTTCAACGTAGATGATGCGCGGAAGTTTATTCTGAAGCTAAACAGAACAAAACTCGCGCCAGAAATTGGTTGGGGAACCCACTCTTGTGAAGAAGTGGAGTGTCCATGATCGCAAGGAGTTTGGTGAGGTGATGTATCACCTGTGCACCATCATTGGCGATTCTGTGAACTGCAAGAATGGAAATAAGGGCAAGTCATTCCAAGCAGTGGGCTTACTGCGCTGCAGTCTACAACGGCGATGCCTTAGATTTGTCTTCAGTTCTGTTTGATGAACTTTGGGACGCTTCTGATAGCTACGACAAGCGCATGGACAAAAAGGTAGCCAAATACAGAACTCACTGTAGGCTCCTTTCCAAGTATCTGATGAATATCGCTGAGCTGCGCACCTTCGTACAGAAGCGCCCATACCTGAAGGTCCCTTGCTCCAAAACATACTCTCTTTCTCATCTATATTCCCTGCGCAATGAGATTGGCCGCAGTGAGTATCGCAAGATCTGGAACAAGGATGAGAGCCCCAACAAGGAGGCATGGGTTGATAGTGATGGTGATGATGATCTTGAAGAAGCCCCTCAACCCAAGTCGAAGAAAGCTGCTGCGCAGCCCTCTAAGGCCTCTGCGCCTGATATGCCTGAAACGGCAGCTGCGCAAGCAAAGCGCAAGGGAAAAGTATTGCAGAACCTGCGCCCGAAAAGTTAAGGTGATTCCTGATGTCAGATCTACTGCTGGCATCAAAATCAGGACAGATGCGCCCGTTCCTCCTGCCCCCAAACCTTCGAAGAAGCGCAAGGATCCTCCTGCGCCCACTCCTGCGCCATCAAAGAAAAAGTCTGCATTCACCAGACTTCCCCTGGTACTGCTGCTTCTATTGCCGGAGAAGACAGCGAGTCTCGTATGGATGAGACTGCTGCTGAAGATGGGCTGCGGATGATACCGCGCAGGGGGAGCAGGATCCCAAGGTTGCTGCAAAACCTACTGCTGCTCAGGGAAGCGCAGAAAACGATGATTGGATGGATGCCGCGTTCCCTGACCCTACACCGACAAAGGCCCCTGCTGCTGCGCCTGCTGAGGATGTTCCTGTTCGAACTCCGCGCAAGAAACAGACTGTGCGCAGCACTGCTAAGGGTAAGCCAAAGGCAGCAGATCCTCCCTCCCCACCTGAGCCAAGTGCAAGTGCCTTCCGCCGTCTAAATATTCCGGTTGGCACCACGCAACTGGTACTTCTGTCCTCCATGATGGACTGGACTTGGAGGATGAGGATGCAGAGAGGATGAGGTTACCAAAGCTGCGCAGGCCGATGATGCTGCGCAGGGTACCCCAGTTATTGCCCCCTCCGAAGGGGATAAAGAGGGTGTTGTGCGCTCAACGGATACGGACAGCAGCAGTGCGCACTCTCCTGCGCAGAAGTCACCTGCTGCTGATCCTATTAATCTATCTCCTCAACAGCCTTCTCCTTCGCGCACTCCTCCGTTCGATCCCCTGTCAACCAACTCTCCACCAAAGGCCTCCGCGCCAATTCCTCCTGCTTCATCAATTCCCGCGATCTCAACATCTTCTCTCTCCACGTCAACTGAACTGCGCCAAATTCTTCAAGCCTTGAATACTATTCAGGTCAATCAACTGGCAGCGCAGTCTCAAATGGCTCAACTGCTTACTTCTCAGACAATGCTTCAAGAGCAGCTTGATGCGCAGCGCATAGAGATGCTGCCATTAAGGGGGAGAGAGAGTACAACAAAGGCAGGTCCAAGTACCTCCGCCGGCCCCTCCGCGCAGAAAATCCCCGATGCTATAGATCAGATGATTTTGGACTCACTGAAGTCAATTGCTGGGATGCTCGAAGACGTTTGCACCTACACCGCGATTAATGACGGGTTTGTAGGATTGCTGAAACGTCTGCGCAAGAGTCTAGCCGATGGCCTACATGAAGGCTTTGCGGAAATTGAAGCACAGATCTTGGAGAAGACTATGCAAGGTGGTTCTGCGCAAGCTAGTGCGCTCAACATGGAAAGTGTCAGGGAGTGCATTACTCAAGCGATGACTGATTTCGCTGATGGGTTCAACGCTAGGATGGATCAAGCAATGTTCGACATTCAAGCCAGCGTGAACACTCAGCGCCTCCACACTGACCAACGTCTGGAAGCTACGCAGACCACCATCCTGAATACCATAGAGGCTGCTGAGCAATCCTACTTCAACCAAATGACTGCTCATCAATTGCAGTATAAAAACAATTTCCAAGAGCTGCGAGACGACAACAAAGATATGCGAGAGAGGAATTGTTACATTTGTTGATGAAAGTGTTGCGTTCAGGGAAAAGTTTCAAGCGTTGAAGATTGAACTTATGAACAAGTTCAACAGCCTGCAGAACGAGCTGCGTGAAGCCCTGCATCGCATTAATATAAATTAGTTTCTTGTAATTTTTTTGCGCAAGGTATTTTCTTTTTGTGCGCAATTTTTTTGTTTTTTCTCTTTCAAACTTGTAATCTCCAACTTTATATCATTTCAAGTTTTAATGAGAAAATCGCATCATTAGTTTCAAAACCTTGTTCAATTCAAACTTTTTGTTTGTGGAACAATGAATGCTTTATTTCACGTCATGCGCATATTATATCTGCTCATATTTTCTACGCATGATGTTTAAACATTCAGTTTAAACGCATACTCAAACTAAAATTCACATTATTTGTATGCGCTGCATGTTATTTCTGTCTTTCCCATATTGTAAGTTATATTTTTGGATAGACTAGAAATCTATAGCATTGGCTAGTGTGTGCATTGACTTGAGGCATGATTGACCATTTTTATTCTTATGGACATGCTATTATCAAGTACAATGAATTGCCTTTGTTATAGTAGGTAATGGCATCAATCCTTTAGGGGGAGATTGTTGGGTATGCTTACTTCTTAACCCTCCTATTTTGTTAGAAATGATTGATACCATCACCTAAGAGTATTTTATGGACTTTAGAACCCTATGTAAGAAGTTTTATAACTTCATTTTTAGCATAGTCCATTTTGTAGTATAGGCTTAGAATATAGGACTTGGAGCGAAGGAATGAAGATCTTAGCAACTGTGGTTACTGCGCAGGACTCTCTGCGCAGGACATCACTGCGCAGGTCTCCTCTGCGCAGCATTTTACCTTGCACAGTTTTCAATGCATTCAGATCACCAAACTTGGAAAGCTCTCAGAAGATGTACGCTTAGTTGTGCATAAACGACAAATCCTGCACAGTCAGCAGATCCAACGGTGGAGACGCGCTCAAGAGAAATATTTCAAATGAAGACAGCTGTCAACCTTCTAGAAGAAGCTTTTGAATTTTGCCTTCATGCTCAGTCTCCAACGGCTCTAAAACACCTGCGCACCAAATCACTTTGTGCCAGGTCATCAACCTTGATCAGAGCTCCAACGGCTATAAAGGACACCTGCGCACCAATCCCATTGTGCCAGCTCATCGTCCTTGCTCAGAGCACCAACGGCTAGTTTTAAGCTCTCTGCTATAAATAGCCTGCTCATCTTCATTTCCAAGTTGCTAGAGTTTGTGCTTACAAGTATTCCTGAAGTTCCGAAGTTTGCTGCTTACTTTTCCAGATTCAAGAACAACCTTCAAACCTTCATACCTTCAAAACTCCTGCCCAGATCCTAAGCCTTATATCACCAGAATTCTTCGTGCTCTTCATCTCTTAGATTCATAGAGCCCAGAATTTCTGACACACACCACACTCTTGAAGCTTCGATCATATAGATCTTACTTCTTGAGAAACACCGGTTTAGTCTAGGATTTGCTCTTCATTGATTAGATTTTGATTTGAGTTTTGATTCGTTGTAATCTTGTAAAAGCTCCTCATATCAATATATATCTCATTAGAAAATCCAAGACTAACCATCTTGGTAGAGGACGTAGATTTCTTTCATCGATCGAACCTCTCCAAATAGCTTGTTCATTATTTCTGCTATTTACTTCCAGCTTAGTTATTTCTGAATTACTGCTTTGTTTGATCTTACCAGATTGTTGCTATTGCTGCTGTGTTTGTTATTGCCTATTGCCTTAGAATCCGATTTTATCCAACAGTTTAGCCAAATCTTAGCGCGTGCGTTTTTTACCCTGCGCAGTATACCCTGCGCAGTGTTGCTTTAATTTTCCGCTGTGCATTTCACACTCTCTCTGCGCGCTATACTTAGCTTATTTGAGAACTGTGCGCATAAGCCATTGATTTGCAAAAAGGGTTTGAAAAGAATTTTAAAACGCTATTCACCCCCCCTCTAGCATTTTTCATACCCTTGTTGCCCCTCTGGGACCAACAGTAGCC